>UESW01004079.1:429898-497886 GCA_900491605.1 Calamus simplicifolius
TCGTTGTTGAATTGGCGGCGTTGTCCATGATGGGTGTGAGGCAGGCCAAATCGGCATATGATCGACTTCCAGAAGAAAGCTTTGACTTTGCTTTCAGTGATCTTGGCCAGTGCTTCGACCTCGACCCATTTGGTGAGTAGTTGATGGCAACTAGAAAGAATCTTCGTTGCCCTGAAGCCGGGGGGAATGGCCGAGGATGTCCATTCCCACGAGCGAAAGGCCATGGGGCTGAGAGGGTTCAGCGGGGTAGATGGTTGATGTTGAATGTGTGCATGGCGCTGACAACCATCGCATTTCTGAACTAATTTAGCGTCTTCCCTCATAGTGAGCCAGAAGTATCCCTGATGAAGAGCCTTTTGGGCTAGGGATCTGCCCCCCAGATGATTTCCACAGACGCCCTCGTGGATTTCTCTAAGGATGTAGTCGGCATCGACGGGTCCTACACACTTGAGCAGGGGTAGGAGAACGATCTTCTGTAGACATCCGTTCGAGGAGGATGAATTTGGAGGCCCTCCACCTGAGCAGCCTGGCTTCATTGCGGTCATCAGGGAGTATACCATCAGTGAGATAGCGGACGTAGGCATCCATCCATGTGGGCTCTTGGGTGAGCGGGAGGACTTTCTCGCTATCCTCTATGCTAGGCCTTTCTAAATATTCAATGTAAGCATCCCTTGCCATGCCGTCGGCAGAGGTAGCCAGACGAGAGAGGATGTCGGCCTTAGCATTCTCGCTCCGGGGAATGTAACTGATACTGAAGTAAGGTAGCGGGATATCAAAAGCTGAACCTTGCTCAAGTACTGGGTCATAATAGGGTCATGCGCCTCGTATTCTCCGTTGATTTGCCCATAGACGAGTTGCGAGTCTGTGAAAGCTCTGAGACGCCTTATTCCAAACTCCTGTGCTAGCCTTAATCCGGCCAATAGGGCTTTGTATTCAGCTTGATTGTTGGTGGCCTCGAATAGAAACGCAGGCACATTCTATCCTCTCTCCCCCCAGCCGGCAAGAATAAGGCCGGCGCCGCTTCCCTGAGAGTTTGATGCGCCATCCACATGAAGGATCCAAGTTTCTCCATCATCGTTTGGTTTGGGCTCGCGCTGTTCCTTGGCAACCTCTTCAGTCGCCTCCTCTGCCCAAGTGCATTCAACTAGGAATCAGCTAAAACTTGGGACTTCAGAGCCGGTCATGCCTGGAAGGAGAGGTCGAACTCTCCTAGCTTGATGGCCCACTTGGCGAGTCGGCCTGAGGTATCCAGACGAGCCAGGATGGCTCGAAGGGGCTGATCCGTGAGCGCCACGATAGGATGAGCTTGAAAGTATGGGCGGAGGCATCGGGCGGAAACTATCAGGGTGAAAATAACTTTCTCTATCTTGGAGTATCTAACTTCTGCGTCATGAAGGACCTTGCTCACATAATAGACGGGTCTCTGGGTCCCGTCGGCGTCGAGACACACCAGGACTGAGCTAACGGCTTTGGAGAAGCGGCTAAGTAGAGGAAGAGACTTTCCTCATCTCTTGGCTTGGATAGGAGCGGCGGAGAGGACAGGAACGCCTTCAACCCGTCGAAGGCTTTTGGCAATCGTCTGCCCACTTGAAGCTGTTCATCTTTCGCAGGGCCTTGAAGAAAGGCAAGCATCTCTTGGCCGATTTGGAGAGGAAACGGCTTAGAGCCGCTATCCTCCCTGTTAGTCGCTGCATCCTTCTTGCTGGATGGTGGCCTCATGTCGAGTATGGCGCTGATATTCTCTAGGTTCACCTCGATCCCCCGCTGGGTCACCATGAAACCCATGAACTTGCCCGTCGTGACCCCGAAAGCACATTTCTTGGGGTTCAGCCTGACTTGGAAATGATGGAGGTTATTAAAGGTTTCCTCCAAGTCGGAGGTGCGGGTGCTCTTTGTCAGCATGTCATCTACATAGACCTCCATATTCCGGCCTAGCTGGTCCTGGAACACTCTATTCATCAACCTTTGGTAGGTTGCCCCCGCATTCTTGAGGCCGAAAGCATCACTTTGTAGCAATAAATGCCTTTCTCCATCACAAAGGATGTGTGCTCTCGTCGCTGGGGTCTATCCTTATCTGATTATATCCGGAGAAGGCGTCCATGAAGCTGAGGAGTTCATGCCCGGAGGTAGAATCCACCAGCTGATCTATCCTTGGCAGGGGAAAGCTGTCTTTCGGACATGCTTTGTTGAGGTCGATGAAGTCTATGCAAATTCTCCAGCTCCCATTTGCCTTACGTACCATGACCACATTAGCCAGCCAACTAGGGTAGTGTGCCTCCGATGTGGCCGGCACTGAGCAGCTTGTTGACTTCCTCGTAATAGCCTTTTGCCAATCAGGAGCGAAGCTTCTCTTCCTTTGGCGGATCGGACGGTACCGTGGGTCAATGTTGAGCTTGTGGGTGATTACCTCCGGAGGGATGCCGGGCATATCAGACGCTACTAAGCGAAAACGTCCGAGTTAGCCCACAAAAAGGTCAAGAGGCGCTCCCGATCCTCTGGGGGAAGGAGTCCGCCGACACGGACGGTCTTCGCCGAGTCGTCTCCAAGAGGAAAGTTAGGAGGTGCTCAGTTGGTTCCCCTCCCTTGCTAGAGTCCCTGGGGTCGGATGCTTCTAAAGCTGGTTCAGCTTCCAGAGGACTTGATGCCGCATGGTAACAGGGCAGGACCGGGCTGGTCTCACCACGCATCTCTCCAACCCTGCACTAGTGGGGAACTGCACCAGTAAACATCGGGTGAAGATAACTGCATCCAAAAGGTTCAGACCTGGATGCCGAGAATGGCATTGTACGCCAAAGGGACCCTCACGACCAGAAATTTCATGATCACTGTGCTTTGGCATGGCGACGTTTCGGCTATCACAGGCAAAAGTATCTCGCCTTCAACCCTTACAGAGTCCCCAGTGAACCCGACCAATGGGGCTGCCACAGGTTGAAGGGAGTCTAGAGATAATCCCATCCAAACAAAAGCATCATAAGTAAGGATGTCAGCTGAGCTGCGACTATCAACTAATATCCTTTTTACAGGGTGCTTGGCGATCGTCATAGAGACGACGATGCCTTCATTATTGACATTTTCCATAACAGCAGATTCCCCCTCAGGAATTACATTGTTCGGCGCCTCCTCCCCCTCGGCTGCTTAGATGCAGAGGCTGATCCCTAGGACACCATTTCCACCGTCCGCTCCATGGGGGCATTGTCGACCGCAGCTTGAATAGGTGGAGGTCCCATGAGGGTCGGCAGCAGCTGCAGCATCTTCTGAACATACTTGCCGAGGTAGCCCCACTGAATGAGCTCCTCGATGGCCTACTTCAAGCTGTAGCAGCTGTCAGTGTCATGGCCATAATCCCGGTGGAATCGGCAGTAACGACTTTTGTCGTAGAGAGGACCTTTCTTCATGGGGGAGGGCACTAGAGGTAAGGTTCGCCCTCGATCTCCATTAGGATGTGGGATCGAGGGGCAAGAAGAGGCGTGAGCTTGCTCTCATCGAGGACAGGGCTCCGACGTCTATTGTCGGGTCAGCAAGGCGGGTCAGATCGCCGGTATCGAGGGGGTCCACTCGGCTCAGGGCGAGCAGGCTTGTGACTGGTGCTCCTTGAAGATTCTCGACAGGTGAAGTCAGCCTCATCCGCACAGATGTACTTTTAAGCCCAAAGGAGGAGGTCGGAGTAAGAGCTCGGAGGTTTTTTTGTCCAAGGAGAAGGTGAAGCGGGATGAGAGGAGTCCCCGCTTCAGCGCCAATGTTGCTACCGCATCGTCGAGATGGTAGACTTCTAGGGCGGTAGCCTTGAATCGGGACACAAAGTCCTGCAGCGACTCCCCCTCCTTCTGGCGCATGGAGAAGAGGCTGTCTGCTACCCTTGGGATCCGCCGGCAGGCATGAAATATGCTAGAAAGGCCTTCTCCAGCTCTCAGAAGGAGTCGATGCTGTGAGGGGGCAGGCGCGAGTGCCACACGAGAGCGGCCTTCCATAGAGTGGCAGGGAAGGCCTTACAGAGAAGGGCATCTGAAGCACCTTGGACTTGCATCATTGCATTATAGCTCTCAAGATGGTCGAGAGGATCTATCGTACCATCGTACGAATCTATCTAGGGAAGCGAAATCGGGAGGGAACAGGCTCCTCCAATATCCGGCGGGTGTAAGGAGGATGGGTGTCAAACTCTTCCTCCGGTTGGTGATTGATTTTCTTGGCGAGTTCATCTAGTCGCCTATTGTACTCATCCAGGCATTCCTCCGCCTGGCGGTGATTGCCGGGGCCCTTCGGGATGGTTCGGAGGAAGAAGAAGAGAAGAAAGAGAAGGAGAAAGACGCAGGAGTCGAGACTTTCTTTGGCTCCTCCTGATAATGCGGCTCGGGAGGAAGTTTGCTGGGGCCACGATCGGGGGACCGTGGCCGCTTGGGGGGCTCACGGCGAGGCTTCCTAGGGGAAGCTGGGTGATGATCGGCCTTCCGCCAACCGGCCTCCCACCGAGGAGAGCCTCCCCTCGCCGACTGCTGACTGGCGGGGGGAGCGATCTGGTGCTGGGTGGCCATAGACTGCTGCTGCTGGAGCCCGTGGACCATAGCGGTGAGAGCTTGGACTTGTTGGGAGAGGATCGCTAGTCGCTTCGCAGTCTGAACAGCTGCATCTAGCGGTGGGCAGGTGACGAAAGGATCGGTAGCAGGGGATTGGCCTCCTGCTGCCTAAATGGCGGGGGAAGCCCCGTTGGACAGCTAACGGAAGCGTCCTGAGCTCGTGTTACCACCATGGCTTCAAGAAGAAAGAGGGGGAGTAGAGTTTGGCGAGATGTAGCACAGGGAGGCCCTGAGATACCTGCTACGTCCTGCACTGCGCCCCCCTTCCTGGCCCGCCAATCTGATGACTCCCGATCACTGATCCTGAACGTTGAGATGAGAAAGCGGATTGATCGGAGGATCTTTGCTCCACCGAGTTTCCTGCAAAAAGCCCCAGGACCGAAGGGATTCTCTGGTGGGACCCTCCGACGCTCAAGTCAGCAATCGATGTCACAGCTGAGGAGGAGTTCGAATGAGCTCTTTTCAGATGAAAAAGGTGCTCTCGGGAGGAGGGAGTCCTCTCTAGGTGCTAGGATAACGATTTGTTGGGGTTATCATCCATACCTAATTACTGAGTGGATTCACCTCTTTATAGGGGTTGACATCTGCATGATCACGTAAGATTCCGTGAAAAGGGAATTGTTGGGCCTGGTGTGGTGCTATCAAGGCCCAGGTGGGCTAACTTGTATTGGGCTGGGTTTGAGTCCAAGGGTTGAGATTAAATCAAGTCACGGGTGTACACGGGCTTGGGGATTAGTTTAATCTCATTGGATTAGTCCATGGGAGTTTTTTGTTGAGTCTGGGCCTGGCCCACTTCGTGGATGTATTTAAACTCTAGTCTCTAGGGTTTGGATGGAATAGAGAACAGATTCTTTTCTCCCAGAAATTCCTTCTCTCATTAGGGCGGCAGCCCTTTCTTTTCCCTATCTCCTCCTCCTCTCTCTTCTTCCTTGCCGCACGGAACCAGAACCGAAGTCGTGACGTGGGATTTCCGATCAGCGTGAAGACACTGAAGAAAAAAAAGGCTTCACGGCTGAAGACGTGCTGGGTCAGCGTGAAGTGGCCAACGCACGCGTGGAGGAGGCCTCGTGAGACGTGAAGGTGCTGGGAAGACTCATAGAGGGCTTCTGAGGCGTGAAGGTGCTGGAAGACTCACAGGAATTTGTGCATTGGAATCCAGCCAAGAAACAGAGTCGTTTGACGTTGAAGGAAGCACCGGTGGAAGGGGTGCTCCATAGAACAGAAGCAAGGGCAAGGGAAGCAAAGAGCAAGAGGAGGACAGCAGTACATAGGAGGACTAAACCCTAACAAGTGGTATCAGAGCCTGGTTCAAGGAGTAATCTGGAGGCCTTCAAGGAGTTGAAATAATTTCAACAGAATCTCGTCAAGGTACTTCTCTATTTTATAAAATTTATTTTTGTGCTATTTTTGAAATTGGCCATGGGGAGTAGCATAAAAATAGAGGTTGAGAAGTTTGATGGGAAGGGAAGTTTCTCCATGTGGAAAGTCCGGGTAGAGGACCTCCTTGTGCAGCAGGGTTTAGATTTGGCTTTGGAGGAAAGGCCAGATGGATGACAGACAAGCAGTGGATTTCATTGGAGAAGAAGACATGTTCAATGATCAGGGGCTGTCTGGCGGATTCAGTCCTCTATTCAGTGCTGGAGGAGAAGACCCCGAAGGGACTCTGGACGAAGTTGCACACCCTCTATATGGGAAGAATATGTGCAACAAGTTGATGTTGAAGAAGCGCCTCTACAGCCTTCGGATGTCAGAAGGTGGAGATGTGCTGGGTCACATCCAGATATTCGACCAGATGAGCAATGAACTTCTGAATGTTGGGGTCAAGATGGAGGAAGAAGATAAAGCACTTCTGCTTTTATGTTCAATGCCCACGTCTTATGACTCATTGGTCACAACACTGCTCTATGGGAAGGAGACATTAATTTATGAAGATATTGTCTCGGTGCTTCGGACGAATGAGCAGAGGGAGAAGATGACCAAGGAAGCTGTTCCCCAGGAGGGTCTATCAGTTGGGGAAAGGACAGGCAGAGGTAGGGGCAGGGACAGAAGTAAGTCTGGAGGACGATCAAAGTCCAGGAAAGGCAAGAGAGAGCTGAAGTGCTATAAGTGTGGAGAGGTAGGACATTTTAAGAAGAATTGTCCTAAGTGGAAAAATCAGAAGGGAGAAAAAGGAGGATCTGAGTCTGTGAGTACAGTTGCAGATCAGGAGGTGGAGGATGATCTCTTGGTTGTATCAGATGATCACAGGCACAGCACAGAGATGTGGACCTTGGATTCAGCCTGTTCTCATCATTACACTCCCAACCGGTCGTGGTTCAGTACTTACACAGAGGTTGAGGAGGGGAATGTGACTCTTGGAGATAATCACCCTTGCAAGGTGGCAGGTATTGGCACAGTGAGGGTGAGGATGTTTGATGGTATGGTGCGCACTCTTACCAGTGTGAAGCATGTTCCAGAACTCAAGAAGAATCTGGTATCACTGGGGTACTTGGAGCGGACTGGATACAGCTTCAGCAGTCGTGCCAGGAGTGGAGTTCTGAACATCTCCAATGGAGCCATGGTGGTGATGAGAGGGAGGAGGCTGGAAAATAATCTATACAAGATGGAGGGCTCTGTGATGACTGTGAAATCTGAGGTGGCAGCTGTGGAGCAAGATCCCCGGGATGTGTACAGGATGTGGCATTACCGCCTGGGCCACATGGGAGACAAGGGGATGAAAGAACTGAGCAAGAGAGGTCTGCTTCCAGACTTGAGTAGCGGAGATATGGAGATCTGTGAGCCTTGTCAGATGGGAAAGCAGAGGAGAGTACAGTTCTCAGTCAGCACAGCTAGGAGTGCTGAACCCCTGGAGTTAGTACACACAGATGTCTGGGGACCAGCCCCAGTTTCTGCAAGGAATGGGGCCAGATACTTTATGACCCTGATAGATGATTTCTCAAGGAAGCTGTGGATCTACTTTATGAAGGAGAAATCAGAGGTCTTCACCAAGTTCAAAATCTGGAAGGCTGAGGTGGAGAAGGAGCAGGGTAAAAGTGTGAAGTGTCTGAGGTCTGATAATGGCGGGGAATACACCAGCAGGGAGTTCCAGATTTTTTGTGAGGAGTGGGGCATCAGAAGGCACTTCTCGGTGATGGGAACTCCTCAACAGAATGGGGTGGCTGAGAGGATGAACAGAACACTATTGGAAAAGGCAAGATGCTTAAGGCTGCAGGCAGGGCTTCCAAAGATGTTCTGGGTTGACGCAGTAGATGCAGCTAGCTACTTGGTCAATCGGTCACCGCACACCAGGTTAGATGGAGACATTCCAGAGGAGATATGGTCTGGAAGGAAGACAAGCCTAAACCATCTAAGGGTGTTTGGATGCACAGCATATGTGCATGTTGGAGCTGGGGAGCGGAGTAAGTTGGATGCCAGGTCTAAGAAGATGGTGTTCCTAGGCTACCCGCGAGGAGTCAAGGGGTATCGGCTATGGGACCCCTTGGAGAAGAAGGTTGTCATCAGCAGAGATGTAACCTTTGATGAGAGCTCAATCCTCCAGAACAGAAGTGGCATGGATGCACAGCAGGGACTACAGGAGGTAGAACACGGTAACACTAGTCAGACAACCTCCTATACAGTTGTGCCATTTGCTAGTGGACCAGGAGGATTTGAGATTCAGGTGGAGAGGACTGACAGAGGGGGTAGAAGCCAGGGAGTTCAGCAGGATGCAGCTGGACAGGGGACTGATACTGGGATCGCACAGCAAAGGCCCAGGAGGAACGTGCGACCACCAGTTCGATACGGCTTTGAGGATTCGTTGTCATATGCCCTGGTGACAGCGAATGGAGACCCTTTCACCTATGAGGAGGCTATGGAAAGTCAGGATAGAGATAGGTGGATCCATGCTATGGCAGAGGAAATGCAGTCTCTTCACAGCAATAATACGTGGCAGGTGGTCCAGCTGCCACAAGGAAAGAAACCCATTGGTTGTAAATGGGTTTATCAGCGCAAGGAAGGAGCTTCAGAACAAGAGGGTATCAGGTATAAGGCAAGACTAGTGGCCAAAGGATACTCTCAGAAAGAAGGCATCGATTATGGTGAGATATTTTCTCCAGTTGTCAGGCACACTTCCATCAGACTATTATTGAGTATTGTAGCAGCTCAGGACTTGGAGCTGGAGCAGATGGATGTGAAGACAGCATTCCTCCATGGTCATTTGGAGGAGAGCATCTACATGGAGCAGCCACCAGGGTTTAGAGAACCAAGATCAGATGGGAAAGTCTGTTTGCTGAAGAAATCTCTGTATGGGCTGAAGCAGTCGCCGAGGCAGTGGTACAAGAGATTTGACACTTATGTTAGGAGCATTGGACTTTCCAGGTGTGAGTATGATTCTTGTGTGTATGTTAAATCTCTGGATGATGGGTCTAGGATGTACTTACTCTTGTATGTAGATGACATGCTGATAGCATGCAAGAGTAAGAAGGCTGTACAGGAACTGAAGATAGCTTTGTCTCGGGAGTTTGAGATGAAGAATCTGGGGCCAGCCAGGAAGATCCTAGGGATGGAAATCATCAGAGATAGATCCAAGGGTGTGCTGCATCTGAGTCAGGGTGGCTACATTAAAAAGATTCTGGAGCGATATGGGATGAAGGATGCCAAACCGACAGCACTACCTTTGGCAGCACATTTTTCCTTATCGAAGACCATGTCACCACAGACTGAGGTGGAGGCTCAGGAGATGGAGAAGGTACCATATGCTTCTGGTGTTGGGAGCCTTATGTATGCCATGGTATGTTGTAGGCCAGACATAGCCCATGCAGTGAGCCAGGTGAGCAGGTTCATGGCGCACCCTGGCAGGGAGCACTGGCGAGCACTAAAGGGAATCTTCAGGTACTTGGTAGGTACAGTTGGGGTTGGTATTTGCTATGGACAGCAAGGTGCTGAGAGATCCAACTTATCCAAGGAGGCTCGTGGGCAGTTATATGGGTATGTGGATGCAGACTTTGGTGGAGATGTGGACACTAGGAGATCCACAACAGGCTTTGTGTTCAGCCTGTTTGGTGGTCCAGTATCGTGGAGATCATGTCTGCAGCCCATCACAGCCTTATCTACCACGGAGGCAGAATACATAGGTATCACAGAGGCAGCAAAGGAAGCTCTTTGGCTGAAGGGCTTGATGCTGGAGATGGGACTTGATCAGAAGGTTGTCCAGGTGCATAGTGACAGCCAGAGTGCTCTGATGCTTGCGCAGAATGCAGTCTATCATGCCAGGACGAAGCACATTGACCTCAGATACCACAGGATCAGAGAGCTGGTGGAAGATGGTGAGGTGGAGCTGGTGAAGGTATACACCAAAGAAAATCCAGCAGATGCACTGACTAAGGTTCTTCCACGGGACAGTTTTCAAAAGTGTATTTCGTTGTTAAAGCTGATGGACACAGTGGACGTGCTGAGGCCTTGAAAGCACCAAGGTGGAGATTGTTGGGCCTGGTGTGGTGCTATCAAGGCCCAGGTGGGCTAACTTGTATTGGGCTGGGTTTGAGTCCAAGGGTTGAGATTAAATCAAGTCACGGGTGTACACGGGCTTGGGGATTAGTTTAATCTCATTGGATTAGTCCATGGGAGTTTTTTGTTGAGTCTGGGCCTGGCCCACTTCGTGGATGTATTTAAACTCTAGTCTCTAGGGTTTGGATGGAATAGAGAACAGATTCTTTTCTCCCAGAAATTCCTTCTCTCATTGCAGGACGGCAGCCCTCTTCTTTTCCCTATCTCCTCCTCCTCTCTCTTCTTCCTCCCCCTGCCGCACGGAACCAGAACCGAAGTCGTGACGTGGGATTTCCGACCAGCGTGAAGACACTGAGGAAAAAAAAGGCTTCACGGCTGAAGACGTGCTGGGTCAGCGTGAAGTGGCCAACACACGCGTGGAGGAGGCCTCGTGAGACGTGAAGGTGCTGGGAAGACTCATAGAGGGCTTCGTGAGGCATGAAGGTGCTGGAAGACTCACAGAGGAATTCGTGCATTGGAATCCAGCCAAGAAACAGAGCCGCGGTCGTTTGACGTGTGAAGGAAGCACCGGTGGAAGGGGTGCTCCATCGCGAGAACAGAAGCAAGGGCAAGGGAAGCAAAGAGCAAGAGGAGGACAGCAGTTACATAGGAGGACTAAACCCTAACAGGAATGTCCACGGAGTTCTTAGGAGTTGTGTGAACCTGGGCTGGTTGGTGGGTCCTGTCTCATCGGAGAGGGAGAAAACGATGGTTAGTGGGCCTCCCATCAACTAGTGGGGCTATTGGGTGGTTGGGTCCAGTCCCATCAGTAGCATGGCCAGTGGGTAGTTGGATATGGCGTTGTCAGGCAGCGCGGGTCAGAGAGGTAGCATCCTGAGCTACCAGGGCCGTGTTGGGGCAGATTTGGAGGAAACCGGGAAGTCTCGACTCTCCCGAGGGAGCCGGGGCTTAGTTGGGTCGACCAGGGATAGCCGAGGCCAGCCTCGCCGACTAGGAAGTGTCGGGGCAGGGCCGACCAGGAATGGTCGGGGCTGGCTTGGTGGGCTTGGAGATGTCGGGGCAGGGCTGACCAGGAATGGTCGGGGCTGGCTTGGCGGGCTTGGAGATGTCGGGGCCGAACGGGGCCGACCAGAAACTGTCGGGGCCAACTCAGCGGGCTTGGAGACGCCGGAGCCGAGAAGGGCCAACCAGGAATGGTTGGGGCCGACTCGGCGGGCTTGGAGACGCCGGAGCCGAACGGGGCCGACCAGGAATGGTCGGGGCCGACTTGGCAGGCTTGGAGACGCCGGGGCCGAGAAGGGCCGACCAGGAATGGTCGGGGCCGACTCGGCAGGCTTGGAGACGCCGGGGCTGAGAAGGGCCGACCAGAAATGGTCAGGGCCGACTCGATGGGCTTGGAGACGCCGGGGCCGAACGGGGCCGACCAGGAATGGTCGGGGCCGACTCGGCAGGCTTGGAGACGCCGGGGCCGAGAAGGGCCGATCAGGAATGGTCAGGGCCGACTCGGCGGGCTTGGAGGTGCCAGGGCCGAGAGGGGCCGACCAGGAATGGTCGGGGCCGACTCGGCAGGCTTGGAGACATCGGGGCCGAGAAGGGCCGATCAGGAATGGTCGGGGCCGACTCGGCAGGCTTGGAGACGCCGGGGCCGAGAAGGGCCGACCAGGAATGGTCGGGGCCGACTCGGTGGGCTTGGAGACACCGGGACCGAACGGGGCTAACCAGGAATGGTCGGGGCCGACTCGGCAGGCTTGGAGATGTCGGGGCCGAGAGGGGCCGATCAGGAATGGTCGGGGCCGACTCGGCAGGCTTAGAGACGTCGAGGCCGAGAAGGGCCGATCAGGAATGGTCGGGGCCGACTCGGCGGGCTTGGAGACGCCAGGGCCGAGAAAGGCCAACCAGGAATGGTCGGGGCCGACTCGGCGGGCTTGAAGACGCCGGGGCCGAGAAGGGCCAACTAGGAATGGTCAAGGCCAACTCGGCAGGCTTGTAAACGCCGGGGCCGAGAAGGGCCAACCAGGAATGGTCGGGGCCAACTCGGCGGGCTTGGAGACGTCGAGGCCAAACGGGGCCGACCAGGAATGGTCGGGGCCGACTCGGCAGGCTTGGAGACGCCGGGCGCACTAATGTTTTGGTTTTACCAAAATTGCCCTTATGGCTGCACCAGTCACATCACTACCTAAATTTTGAGTCGGACGGACATAGATGTTATGTATTTTAAAATAATTACATTTATATGTATGTGTGTGTGCCTATAGAGAGAGAGATATTTTAGACCTTTGCTAATAAAAATATTATTTTATTAATATACTATGAGAATAATGTGTTGGGTGGCAGATGGTGGCTACTTAATTGATAAGACCGAGGCTAGAGTTATACTCTATGTCCTTAAGATAATTTTATACTGCAATGATGCTTACGGTCAGTATGACGATTGTCTCTCAGGATACAATAGTCTCCTTTTGATGAAAGCAGCACTACAATTCATCAAAAAATTTGAACCAAGAATGCTACTCTCTTTTAATGAACTATTGCTATACTACCCTTAGGAAAGTATGCAAATGCCTAAGAGAGGACTCAATTCGGAATGAAAATGGATTGATTGAAAATACAAGGGTATAGGTCCTATTTATAGGTTTTTAGGTGCCCCTTGGAAGCAACCCTACGAATTTAATTTAATTTGAATTCTTTGATCGGATTTAATCAAAGGATGTGAGGGTTAAGGGCTTATCACCCTTGATATGCCCATTAAACATCGTAATCTTCAGATCATGTGGATAAGCCTTTTCATGATCTGAAAGGTAGCTTCTCCAATCAAATAAGGCAATTCCATGATCGGATAAGTCATAGCGTGGCTATCATACATCTTTTCACGATCTCTTATCATAACAGCTTGATCGGAGCGACGCCTTATCTTCAACCGTACGATCAAACAGATGCCTTATCACCAACTGTAGGATCGGAGGAGCGCCTTATCACCAACGGTCCTGTTGACCGATCCACCAATGGGTGTGAGCTGTTGAATTGCAATCGCGATCGTGATTTGATCACCGCATCTCAACCCTTCATTCAATCGATCAATGATCAGTTCTGATCCTGATCCGATGATCAACAGTCAATTGATCTCAGCCCCTTATCTTGATCCGATCAGTCTCCATCGTCGGACCCTCATGATCTAGGAAAAATTTAAAGCCCCTCAAGCTCCTCGCGACGATGTAAAGTGCCCTTCGCACATGCGCGGGGGTGATGCGCCCTCAAGCTCTCCACTTATGGTGAGCCTAAGGAACTTAAGCTTCAAGGAAGAGGTTTCCATATAAGTGAACCTTTTTTCTTGTTTTTTCAAATGTGAGACTAAATGTCCTCACAATTTCTCATTCACGCACTAAAGGAAGGTGATGGGCTTTCAAGGCCCATTAGGGTATTCAGGCCTATTAGCCTATTTAGGCCTTATTAGCCTATTTATCCAACAATCCCCCACATAAATAGAAATTGGACTTAGATCAAAGATCATCAGAGATCAGAAAAGGCAAACCCCCACATAAAAGGATTTTAATGCAAATGAATATGCAGACACTAAAGAGAGTATAATGAGATGAAGTTGTATCGGGATAGATAGCTTGTAGCTTTGAACCTTCCTTAATGAGTTGTTATCGAGTTTACTTGCTAAAAAGTGAACGTGATGTCTTAAACTTTTCAGCGTTTTATTTAAACTAAGACAATAACAATCACGCAACTTCTTCCCGAGCATTCTTTTGGTTCTCATAGTTGTGTTCATTTTGGCCCCGAATATCTCCTGGTCTCATGAGTGCTTCAAGGAATTAAACCTTAAAATTCTCATAGAATTGGCCCAGTTTACACTCACATAGGTGATTCTTATTAAGAGTATCCTGCCATACCCCGCATGAATGTTCATGTCATAAGAATCATTAAAAGCAATGCTTATCCTAGTACCTTTAGCATGTAGCACCAATTATCATAGGAATGAGTAGGATTGGACATCCTTAGTACTTTCAAGTCTCTTCATAATTTAGTTGTCCCTTTTGAACCTAGACTTGGGATCTCCAGTGAGCTAGGTTGGGTATCCACTATGAAGATTTTTCAGTTATAGGTTTTAAATACATTCCCCTCGATAAACAGTTTACTTGTTCTCTTGGTAACCCCTTTGTTAATGGATCCGCTAGGTTTTTCTTTGACTGAATATAGTCAATAGAAATTATACCAATTTCAAGTAACTGCTTAATGGTATTATGTTTATGACGTATATGTATAGACTTATCATTATACATCTTATTATGTGCTCTGCAAATTGCTGATTGACTATCACAATATATGTATATTGCAGACACAGGCTTTGGCCAACATGGAATATCTTCTAAAAGGTTTCGAAGCCATTCTACTTCTTCAACAGCCTTTTCTAAGGTAATAAACTCATATTCCATAGTGGATCGAGCTATACATGTTTGCTTAGAAGATTTTCATGACATAGCACCTCCTCCTAAGGCGAATACATATCCACTTGTGGATTTTGTATCTTCTATGTTAGATATCCAATTTGCATCACTGTATTCTTCTAGTATAGCTGGATATTTGAATAATGTAATCCATAACTTAGGGTATATCGCAGATATCTTAATACCCTTATTAGAGCTATCCAATGATTTGGACCTGGATTACTTGTGAATCTACTCAACTTATTGACAGCATATGCTATGTCAGGACGAGTGCAATTCATGACATACATTAAAATGCCAATTATACATGAGTATTCCAATTGAGATATGGATTCTTCAGTATACTTAGCCAAATGTAAATTAACATCTATAGGTATTTTCACCGGGCTAGTATCATACTTTTTAAACTTATTTAATATTTTCTCAATATAATGAGATTGAGATAATATTATTTCTTCAGATATTCTAGTGATTCGAATCCCTAGTATAACATCTGCAACACCCATATTTTTCATGTCAAAATGTTTGATCAATATTTTTGTCTGTTTAATCATTTCAGTATTACTACCAATGATTAACAAGTCATCTACATATAAGCAGATTATCACATACCCTTCAGGCAGGGTTTTAGCATATATGCATTCGTCACATTCATTTATTTTGAATCAATTTGATAACATTATATTATCAAATTTTATATGCCATTGTTTAGGTGCTTGCTTTAATCCATATAAGGATTTAACAAGTCTACACACCTTCTTTTCTTGTCTAGGAACAATAAATCCCTCAGGCTATTCCATGTATAATTCTTTATCTAATTCACTATTCAGAAAAGTAGTTTTAACATCCATTTGATGAATTTCAAGATTGTTAATGGCTGCAAAAGTGATTAACATTCTTATAGATGTTATTCTACTTACTGGTGAATAGGTATCAAAGAAGTCTATACCTTCTTTTTGTTTGAAGCCCTTAGCCACTAATATGGCTTTATACTTGTCAATTGATCCATCAGCCTTTAGCTTTTTCTTAAAAATCTACTTGCACCCTAGAGTTTCATACTAGATGGTAAGTCTACCAACTCCCAAGTATGATTATGCATGATAGACTCAATTTCACTATTAACAGCTTCTTTCCAAAAGGGTGCTTCTGGATTAGACATTGCCTCTTTGAACGTCTGAGGTTTATCTTGTAACATACAAGTTACATAATCAGAACAAAAGGACTTTGCAACTTTTGGTCTCTTACTGCGTCTGGATTCATCTTCAGGATATTTTTTCTGATGACTACTACTAGCAGTATTATCATAAGTTCTTTTATTTGAACTTATTTCTAATTTCCTTTTGCTTAGAAATATATCTTCAAAGAATGTTGCATTCCTTGATTCCATGATTGTATTTTTCTATATATCAGATATATCTGATTTATATACAAGAAAGTGATATGCACTATTATTATGTGCATAACCGATAAATATACAATCAACAATTTTAGGTCCTATTTTGACCTTTTTAGGGTCCGAAATAGCTACTTTAGCTAGACACCTCCACACTCTTAAGTAATTGTAAGAAGGCTTCTTTCCTTTCCATAACTCATATAGAGTAACTTTCTTTTTCTTAAGAGGTATCTTATTAAGAATATGATTTGCTGAGAGAATTGCTTCTTCCCATAAATTTTGTGGTGTACCAAAATTTATCAACATAGCATTCATTATTTCTTTTAATGTGCGATTTTTACGTTCCACGATTCCATTAGATTGAGACGAATAAGGAGCAGTAGTTTGATGAATAATGCCATGCTCTTGACAGAATTCGTCAAAAGGTGCATCATATTCACCACCTCTATCACTCCTTATTGCCTTAATATTTTTTCCAAGTTGATTTTTAACTTCATTCTTATAACAGTTAAACATTTCTAAAGCCTCATCCTTAGACTTTAGTAGATACACATAGCAGTATCTAGTTGAATCATCAATAAATGTTATAAAATACTTTTTTACCTTCTCTAGTTTGAACTGACTTTAAGTCACATAGATCACTATGAATTAAGTCAAGAGGTTCAGTATTTCTTTCAACTGATAAAAATGGTATTTTTGCTAACTTAGCTTCAACACACACTTCACACTTGTAATGTGGATCAATTTCACGATTAGGTAATAATTCTAAGTTCATTAATTTTCGTAATGAGTTAAAATTCACATGTCCTAATCTATCATGTCATAAACAAGAAGAGTCAACCATATAAGCAAAAGAAAAAGCTTTATTTATTTCAAGGTTTATGTGTACAGTCATTACATTAACCTTGAATAATCCATTATTCAAGTAACCCCTTCCAATAAATATTCCCCTCTTAGTAAGTATAAATTTATCAAACTCAAAGACCATCCTAAAGCCATATTTGCTTAGGAGGGAGCCTGATATAAGATTCTTCCGGATGTCAGGGACATGTAACACATCATTAAGTAGAAGCTCCTTGCCATATGTCATCTTCATAACAATGCGGCCAAGTCCTTCTATCTTGGATGTAGCGAAGTTACCCATGACCAAATTTCTACCATTGATAGGAGTATATGATGAGAACATACTCTTATCAGAGCAGACATGTCTGGTAGCTTCAGTGTCGATGTACCACTCATTTGCTTTGTCAACCATGTTTGCTTCAAATACAACAGTTGACAACATCATCTCGGATACCTCTTGGGATAGGGTTTCGGTAATGTTGACTTCTTTCCTTTCTTTGTCCTTAAAATAGCAGTCCTTGGATTTGTGTCCTTGCTTTCCATGAACAAAGCACTTTTTCTTGAACTTATATTTCTTTGGATTGCCCTTCTTCTGTTTAAAGCCTTCGCTTGGAAACTTGCGTTTCTTCTTTCCTTCTATGGGGTTGGCCTTTGGCTCAGCAGGTTGTCCTCCTGTCTTCTTATCTTGGCTCTTATTGTCCTTCTCAATCCTTAGACGGACAATTAGGTCTTCAAGTCCCATTTCCTTCAGCTTATGCTTCAAGTAGTTCTTGAAGTCCTTCCATAATGGTAGTAGCTTCTCTATGATGGCAGCTACCTGGAATGACTCACCGAAAGACATTCTCTCTGCATGTATCTCATGCAGGATGATCTGAAGCTCTTGGACTTGCTCCATAATAGTTTTGTGGTCGACCATTTTGTAGTCTAAGAACCTTCCAACCACAAACTTCTTATGTCCTGCATCCTTTGTCTTGTACTTTTTATCTAGGGATGCCTATAACTCCTTGGCAGTAGCAATACTGTTGTACACATTGTATAGAGTATTGTCCAGTCCATTAAGGATGTAGTTCTTGCAAAGAAGTCTGAATGCTTCCATGCCTCCACCGCAGCAATGACTTGTTTGTCGGTCTCCCCTTCCTTCAGGACAGGCGAATCTTTATTCAGTACTTTGATCAGATTCAGAGTTATAAGGTAGAACAGCATCTTCTGTTGCCACCTCTTGAAGTCCATGTCAGAGAATTTCTTCGATCTCTCAGCTTGAACGGATGTCGTCATAGTAGCCATCTACAGCAGTACTTCCGTGGTAGCAGGAATTGTCTTAAAATTGTTGGGTGGCAGATAGTGGCTACCTAATTGATAAGACCGAGGCTATAGTTATACTCTATGTCCTTAAGACAATTTTGTCCCGCAATGATGCTTGCGGTCAGTATGACGATTGTCTCCTAGGATACAACAGTCTCCTTTTGATGAAAGCAATACTACAATTCACCAAAAATATGAATCAAGAAAGCTACTCTCTTTTTAATGCACTATTGCTATACTATCCTTAGGAAAGAATGCAAATGCATAAGAGATGACTCAATTCGGAATGAAATTGGATTGATTGAAAATGCAAGGGTATAGGGTCCTATTTATAGGTTTTTAGGTGCCCCTTGGAAGCAACCCTACGAATTTAATTTAATTTAAATTCTTTGATCGGATTTGATCAAAGGATGTGAGGGTTAAGGGCTTATCACCCTTGATATGCCCATTAAACATCGTGATCTTTAGATCAGGCGGATAAGCCTTCTGCCTTTTTTATGATCTGAAAGGTAGCTTCTCCAATCATATAAGGTAATTCCATGATCCGATAAGTCATAGCGCGGCTATGATACATTTTTTCATGATCTCTTATCACGACAGCTTGATCGGAGTGACGTCTTATCTCCAACCGTACGATTGGACGGATGCCTTATCACCAACCGTAGGATCGGGCAGCGCCTTATCACCAACGATCCTGTTGACCGATCAACCGATGGGTGTAAGCCATTGGATTGCGATCGCGATCATGATTTGATCACCACATCTCAACCCTTCATCCGATCGATCAATGATCAGTTTCGAT
This sequence comes from Calamus simplicifolius, assembly GCA_900491605.1. NCBI lineage: Eukaryota > Viridiplantae > Streptophyta > Magnoliopsida > Arecales > Arecaceae > Calamus > Calamus simplicifolius. The sequence goes on from UESW01004079.1 coordinate 448,742, forward strand.
CCTGATCCGATGATCAACGGTCAATTGATCTCAGCTCCTTATCTTAATCCGATCAGTCTCCACCATCGGATCCTCATTATCTAGGAAAAATTTAAAACCCCCAAGCTCCTCATGACGATGCACATACAAAGTGCACCTACAAAGCGTCCATTGCGCCCTTCGCACACGCACGGGGGTGATGTGCCCTTAAGCTCTTCACTTATGGTGAGCCTAAGGAACTTAAGCTTCAAGAAAGAGGTTTCCATATAAGTGAACCTTACTTTTTTATTTTTTCCAATATGGGACTAAATGTCCTCATAATTTCTAATTCACACGCTAAAGAAAGGTGATGGGCTTTCAAGGCCCATTAGGGTATTCAGCCCTATTAGCCTATTTAGGCCTTATTAGCTTATTTACCCAACATAATATACACAGTGAACATATTCTCATAATAATGATAAATACCATTGACTCTATTTGCATATGCTGTGACTGTAACTTCAACCATAGATTCAAAAATATGAAATCCAAACAAATGTATATTATGCAGGAAGATACTGAACTCTAATTCATCTTCTAGCCCATCATGTTTAGTTCGTGCTTTTGTTACTTAATCAACTTTCTTATTTCAAACGGGTACGCTGTATCAAGTGAGGAAGCTCCCAAATATTATAAACCAAATTTATGAATCTAATAGGAGAGCGATTGAGTGGTGCAATGGCATTCCCAAAGAGTATTGGGCATAGCATTCGATAATGGCGGTCAATATGGTCACATGAATGGTGTCTTCAAAGGCGTTCGGCACATTTTCATCACTGCTTGATGCACTACACATATAAGCGTCTTGCCTCCTACTTTGAGAGTCATCAACATGAAATGTGGGCCCTTCTGCAAAGTGAGAGCAGGTACACACCATATCTTCAATGTCAATGGGATATAGGCAGAGGCAGAAGGCCAACTCACATCAAGTCATAGTATTTGATAGGCATTCATTGCTCTTCCAAGTGCAAATAATGTTTGACAATATGACTTGTCAGGGAGACAAAACACAAGTTATTAAGTTAAGTGAACTTAGTTGCTCATATGATAGGTTTGCCACTTTGAGATATCCTTGTTCATATATCATAGCCATATGCTGTGAAGTCTCTCTAAATTGCTACAGATACATGGATGAATATTACAGCATCGATACAAGAATGCTACAGCACCATCTTCTATTCAGTCAAACATTCGAGGTATTGAGAGGAGCCAGATTGACTGCCACTATTTCTTGATTAGAGCCTTATGAGATCTAAAGGGCAACTTAGAGCGATCCAAATTTGCAATGAGATGGACTGGATGGAAATTGGCTTGAAGCAAAGCTGTAGACTATACAAGTAACAATGCCACAATCGAAAGAAGTGTTCAAGTAGAGATGCCCTGGAGCGAAGTGCACGATGAATGGAGTGTTTTTACATTTTTGATTGTGTAACTTATGCTTACGAATATGTCCATGACCTTTATAAAGAATGATAGACATTATTATTTCCCCGATGATAGCATAGTTGTATTATTATCTTCTTTCCATTGTTTTTGCTTCGTTTACATTTAACACTGTCTAATTATGGTCAAAGTCTCATTTCGTACTATAATGTATTCGAGCAGTCTCTCATTACTGTTTTGCTGTGATCTTATTGTAGATGGATTCAGGTCCTCAGGAGCGCTCGGTCCTGATGTAGAAGGATCATCATTGTTCGAATGTTGTGTGACACATGTAGGTATCATATCATTTGTGTTCAATATTTTTCATGTATACACATTTATTGACTCATGCATGATCATAACATTTTAAAGTTTCAAATTTTAAAGACCCTACGCTGCAAGCATGGTTGTGTACTTCATCTTCCTCTGATGCACGCATGGTTCCCTACCTCTTATAGAACTGTTTCTACGGTATCGCAAGGCTATGCTTTATGCAGCTTGACTAGCATCTAGTTACCGCTCTAGTGGAGAGGTGTTGGCTAAAGATGCTACATTCCATCCGCTGTAGGTTAAGTGCATGATCACCCTTGAAGATGTGGCCATCCAGCCAAGATTACTAATGGATGGCCTTCCCATGATGGGTAGTCTCTGCCACAACTGGCCTACAGAGTATGAGTGATTGTTGAGAGCTAGACCTATGAGTTTCGTGATTTAAGGCTCCCGTCTAGCCCTCAACTAGTTGTATGAGCACTTTCAGCAAATTCTAGCTAATGTCAATAAGGTTATCATGGAACACTATGCACAAGCATACATCATGCAGCTCATTGACCATCCTTTGACCTCTAAATTTAATCTAATGAGGGTGCAATTAATATTGTACATCCTCTGGTCTTTGACATATAGGAGGTCTAGTCAACATGACTCATCAAATCATATCCATGCTTTGGTTAAGTCACTTGCAGGATAGGTTCTCTATGTTGTGTCTGTTAGTATATGCCATAGATCCAATTGGATTGAATATTGTATACATTTTATGAATACAAATCAAATAAAATAGTTTCTTTATCTATCCAGATGTTTTTATTTGATATATTTGTCTGTGAGATAAAGTCCAAAAGAATGTGAACCATGCATATGGAATTTATAATAGAGATTACAAATTGTGAGATTCAAATTGCACGTTATGATTCGATTCTTTAAACTTTCCTAGTCGATGTCTAGATGGAACTGGACACCATCGAACACCGTGAGACTAGCACACATTGCATATCCTCACCCTTGGGGTGAGCAGCTGATTTCACAAGCTGAAGTATGTAGATACTTGGATAGGTGTGTGGATGCTCGTTATTGTAACGATGCATTGGATGACCCGTATAGAGATCCCATATGGATATTCTATATAGTGTCGATGGTTGATCTCTAATGACGGTGGTATGAGTGATCCTTTGACTTGAGATCTTCATTGCATCTCATGTGTGGAATGTCATGCTTTGACGGCATCCAAACGTTGCTCTAGCCACGGATGGCAAATATGGTGTCGGTTGGGTATGACATGAAGCACATGAAGATGGTGTTTGATCAAGATAGGATCCGTCTCCCTTGATAGAAAGGGTTATATCCCACGGCCACTTGATGGATTAAATTGATTGATAAATCCTTGCAAGGTTGAGTTGGAATTCAAAATGATTTCGAAATTCTAATTCATATAGTCAATTTTTCCTGAGATCAAGTAAACAAAGATCAATTACAGGATTGACACATTCCATACCACTGATTGATCTGGGATATGTGATGAAAGGATTTGATCATACGGTAACCGTTCATGGACAGGTGTTGATAGTCACGTCAACAAAACCTTTAGCAGTTGGATGGTCATGATGCTTTGCTAAAGGCCTCTCATGATCTATAATCATGTTGTTGAATTAGACAAAGAGTTGTCCAATCATTTCTAAAGTCTATGATTAGGACATGATTATTGCCAACATATTAAAGGGCCTAATTGGTCACATGCATTAAGGAGAATATTGGATGAATTAAAATGAGAATTAAATTAGATTTAATTCAGATAAGATGATCAATTAATAATTGGGTGAGACCCAATTTAAAGAAGAGATAATTATAATGGATATGATCCATTATAATAGAAGGAATGTTAAGGAGAAATTATTTGTATATATGATGAACAAATAATTGGATACCGATATGTGACTTGATTCATGTGATGGATCGCTCTGATTATTCAGGTATGGATGTCCAATCTTAGCCATGTGAAGATGAAATCATGCCCATGGGATGAGGCATGATGAATCTTTACGGTTCGATGATAAGCACGTACAAATTAGGGCATGTAATAATGGAATAACTAACTTCTAATTTCAAAGGCTGAGATTATGATACTTGGATTAATCTTACCATGAAGATGGAAGTTTCTTACCATGAAGATGAGAGTTTCTTACCATAAAGGTGGGAGGAGTTTCTTACCATGAAGATGGGAGTTTCTTACCATAATGATGGAAGTTTTTTACCATGAAGAGAGGTCTCTTCTTCTTTGGAACGTCTCATTTTCAACCTATAAATATAGTTCCTTCCTACCAAGAAAGTAGAGATGAGAAAAAAAGATTAGACTTTTCTTCAAAGATATCTTCTGTAAGGGGATTCAAGAGGCGCTAGCACCCCTCTCTTTCTCCCGTGGTGTCATCTTCATACCTTGGAGGTCTTCATCCCTTTTTCTCTACATGGATCACCGTTAGAGGCCGGACACGTGGACGGCTAGTGGCAGGGATTAACAGCTTCATCCTCATTTACATCGATAAAGGACTCAGGTATGAATAAAATTAGATTTTATTTGAGATATAATGAATTTATTCCTAAGGATCATGGGCATCTGAAAATTTTATATTATATCTTCCGCAACATTGATATGAATTTGATTCATATCTTGTATACATAATTCCCATCAGTGGTATTAGAGCCCCCTTAGGCTACAGATTCATTAATCTAATAGGATACTTGAGTCAATATGATTGATAATATGATTATTTATTATGCTTAAAATCATAAAGAGTTTTCATATGTTGATAATAAATCTAAAATATAATAAAATATTTATTATTTGATGATAAACAATATTATTTAGATTTATGCATATTCATTATCATGTTCAAATAGAGTACTTTGATATATAGAGAAAAGGTTTATTATATGATAATAAACAATAATTAATCATATATGTGTCATATTAAAATAGTAATTATTATTTATGCATGATAGATACTATATGCTGAAATCCTAAAAATCATGTTTAGGATTTAATTTTAGCATGATGATTGATATGATTAAAATCTGATATTCTTATGATAATGAACATTGAAAACTTTAGGGTTTGTTAGAGACAGTAGGATTTACATGGGATGTGAAACCGATGTCATGACATGTAATTAAATGATAAGAAAATTTAAAATTTGAATTAAGAACTCTTATCATAACACCCTAGCTAGATCACTATCTATGGTTATCATAAAATTTAATAGATGATAAAGATTTAGGAAACTTAGACTTAACCATGTCATTGTTTGATCCTATGATCCCATAATTGATCTAATCAATTGGGCTTAACTACATTGGTGTCTAGAAAGGTTTGATCATGGTTTTTAATTGCTCCATTCGTTGCCTGGGAAAACCCATTCAATGGGATCGAAGGGTATGCTAAATAGGACCCCATTGATCAGCTGATCTGGCCATTGTTAGGGAAAGCTCTTAATTGATTAAATCAATTAAGGTTGATCAGGATGGTAGCAATTGATTTGGTCACATGATTAGGGTTCCTAAATTAGATAGTGATTAGGATCCTAATTTGATTAGGAGTCCCAATCATAGATTGGATCTTATGAAATTAAGGTTAATTGAGATTAATCTAAAATCTACATATAGGATATGTAACCTAGCATAGTACAAATGTTGTAGATGTAGATGGGACCTTTATGCGCTAAATCCCTCCACGAATATTAAGTCATAAGCCTTCCATTGTTCACATGATACAAAATCATTAGGTCATGAGATTTATCGTGCCAAAGCCGAGGTCGAGTGTACCTATGAGGAGTTGATTGTGGAACAATGGGTTGACTTAACTAGATTAGCTGGCATAATTGGCTAAAGTCAGGGTCAATCTAATCTAGAGGCAAACTTTAGGGTGATCACATATGGATGTAATTGACAAAGTAATGTCCTCTAAATGATCTAGGAGTCACATTAGATGTGATTGATAATAATATACCAAATTTGGCTTACCGAGATTTATTGTGCCAAAGCCAAGGTCAAGGTAATTCAAATGAGGATCCTAGCCCACTAAGGAAATTGAATGTCAATTTCTCGAGATTAATAGAGAGGGCTATTAACCTTGATAAAATTGTGAGAGAAACCAACTTAATTAAAAAATCTAGAATTACCATATTAAGTTGGTGATTAGTATTCATAGTAATTGACTCGTTCTAATTTTATATAGGTTATCAGAGAAACCATGAGTGTAAACATCAACCTAAAGAATATTTTAGAATCCAACAAATTGACTGGACTCAATTTCCCTGATTGGCTAAGGAATGTAAGGATTGTTCTTCGATCTAAGAAAATTCTTTTATCCTAGATGAGGTCGCACGGAGGTCCCACCAGCGGATGCTCCGACTGAGATTCATGTGGCATACAACCGGTATAAAGATGCTAAAGACATGGGTAAATGTTTGATGTTGGCCTCAATGTCACCTGATCTTCAGAAACAGCATGAGCATATGAATGCTCAGGAGATTTTATGCACTTGCAAGAGTTGTTTGGTGCACAGTCTCGATATAAGATGTTTCAAACTTCTAAAGAGTTGTTTCAGTGCAAAATGACTGAGGATTCATCAGTGGGTGCCTACGTACTGAAAATGATCAATTTGATTGAAAGTTGGCACGATTGGGTTTTGTGATGGATCATGAACTAAGTGTTGACTTGGTTCTGCAGTCATTACCTCCTAGCTATTTGCAGTTTGTTCTTAATTTTAACATGAATAAGCTAGAGACATCTCTACCTAAGCTCGCGAATATGCTGACGAATGCCGAGCCCAACATTAAGAAAGAAAAGGGGCAGGTTATGGTCGTGGAGTCTTCTGGCGCTTGTAAGAAGCGGCCAAAGAAGAATAAGGTCCAAAAGGCCAAGGCGACTAAACCAAATAAGGGCATCAAAAAAAACAAGTAGCCAAGGGGAAATGTCACTTCTGTGGGAAGGAAGGGCACTGGAAGCGAAATTGCAAAGCTTATCTGGCTAGCCTGAAAGAAAAGAAACATACAGATGCTTCTACTTCAGGTATATTTATGATTGAGATATTTTCTTCTGTTACTTCTTATTACACTTGGGTATTGGATACCGGTTGTGGATCTCATATTTGTATTAATATGCAGATGATAAGAAGCAGTAGAAAGCTGGAAAAAGATGAAGTGATCCTGCGCATGGGAAATGGAGCAAAGGTTGCTGCTTTAGCTATAGGATCTTGTCTTTGTCTTTGCCCACTGGGCTTGTAATGGAGCTTAATAATTGTTACTATGTTCCAAACATAACAAAGAACAGTATTTTTGTTTCATGTCTTGTAAATGATGGATATACATTTGAAATTAAAAATAAAGAATTTTAATTTTTAAAAATAAAATTTTTTGGTTCTGCTGAAATGTTCAACGGGATTTATGTTTTGAATTTACAATGCCCTATTCTCAATGTAGAAACTAAGAAATTAAAATCAAATAATTCTAAGAACTCATTCCTATGGCACTGTCATTTAGGCCATGTAAATGAAACACGTTTAACCAAGTTACATAAGGATGGCTACTTGGGCTCATTCGATTAGGAATCGTTTGAGGAATGTTAGTCGTGCTTACGTGGCAAAATGACTAAGTCATCCTTTATTAAAAGGGTGAGTGAGCAACTGAATGTTTAGGACTAGTACATTCGGATGTATGTGGTCCTATCAATATTCAGGCAATATGAGGTTTTTCTTACTTCATCACATTTATAGATGACCATAGCAGGTATGGTTATGTATATCTGATGAAGCACAAATCTGAAGCCTTTGAAAAGTTCAAAGAATTCAGATCTGAGGTAGAAAAACAAAGTGGCAAAAGTATTAAGATATTTCAATCAGATTGAGGTGGGGAATACTTAAGCCATGAGTTCTTAGAATATTTGAAGGAGAATGGGATTCTTTCTCAGTGGACTCCTCCTGGTATGCCACAGCATAATGGTGTATCAGAACGGAGAAATCGCACATTATTAGATATGGTGCGATCAATGATGAGCCTTGCAAATCTTTTAAAAATGTTTTGGAGTTATGCCCTACACACAGCTGAATACACTCTAAACCGAGTTCCATCTAAGTCAGTCAGTTCCACTCCCTATGAGATATGGTGTGGAAAGAAACCAACCCTTAGTCATCTAAGGATTTGGGGTTGCTACGCTTATGTAAAGCGTAATGAGTCAGACAAGCTGGGAGCTAGATCTGACAAGTGTAATTTTATGGGGTATCCTAAAGAAATAAAAGGATACTACTTCTACCACCCACTCGAGCAAAAGGTGTTTGTCTCAAGGCATGCCATATTTCTAGAGAATGAGATTTTTCTAAGAAATGGTAGTGGCAGAAATATTGAGATTAGTGAAACTCAAGAACCACAAATTAACACAGACCGATTAGATGACATGGAGCAAATATCAAATGTAGTGGGAGTTGAGCAGGAGACTCAACTCACATTCAGGCAACATTTACGTGAACCTCTATCAGAAATGATGGAGCCACAGGAAGCTCCAAGTACACATCAGCTACGTAGGTCTAGTAGAACACATCATATTCCTGAGAGATATGGATTTTTTATAGAAGATGATGAGCCTACTAACTACGATGAAGCAATTTGTGACATTGACTCCAAGAGATGGCTTGAAGCCATGAAGTCTGAAATGGACTCCATATACGACAACCAAGTATGGAATTTGGTTGATCCATCTGAAGGGATAAAACCCATTGGGTGCAAATGGGTCTTCAAGAAAAAGACAGACATTGATGGTAATGTGATTACCTATAAGGCGAAGCTAGTTGCAAAAGGTTACAAGCAAAGGCAAGGTGTTGACTTTGATGAAACCTTTTCTTTCGTACCCATGCTTAAGTCCATAAGGATTTTACTTGCGATTGCAGCCTATTACGATTATGAGATATGGCAAATGGATGTCAAGACCGTCTTCCTAAATGGTGATTTAGTGGAGGATGTGTGTATGACACAACCTGAGGGTTTTGAGTCCATTGATTCTAAAAAGGTATGCAAGCTACAAAGGTCAATTTATGGACTTAAGCAAGCCTTTAGAAGTTGGAACATCCATTTTGATGAAACAATCAAAAAGTTTGATTTTATCAAAAATGAGGATGATCCATGTGTGTACAAGAAGGTTAGTGGGAGTGTTATTGTTTTCCTGATATTATATATAGATGACATATTATTGATAGGAAACAATGTATCCTTGCTGCAAGAAGTGAAAGAATGGTTGTCCAGCAAATTCTCTATGAAAGATTTGGGAGAAGCAGCCTACATACTGAGTATTAAGATCTATAGAGACAGATTTAAAAGGTTGCTTGGATTGTCCCAATCAACGTACATAGATAAAGTGCTAAAATGGTTTAGCATGAAGGAATCCAAGAAGGGATTCCTGTCGGTATCACATGGAATACATCTCTCCAAGGACATGAGTCCTAAGACCCAAATGGAGAGAGAGCACATGAATAGGATTCCATATGCCTCAGCAATCGAATCCATCATGTATGCGATGCTATGTACGAGACCTGATGTTTCTTATGCATTGAGTATCACTAGTAGATACCAGGCAAACCCTAGAGAGAAACATTGGATGGCTGTCAAGAATATCCTTAAGTACCACCTACGAAGGACTAAGGATATGTTCTTAGTTTATGGAGGACCCGAACTCATAGTTCAGGGTTATACGGATTCTAGTTTTTAGTCTGATAAAGATGATTATAAATCTCAATCAGGCTATGCCTTTACACTCAATGGCGGTGCAGTCAGCTGAAAAAGTTTCAAGCAGAAGATGACTGCCGACTCTACGACCGAAGCTGAGTACATCGCAGCATCAGATGCAACCAAAGAAGCGGTTTGGATCAAAAAGTTCATCACTGAACTTGGTGTGGTTCCAAGCATTGCTGATCCAGTACACTTGTATTGTGACAACAATGGAGCTATTGCACAAGCTAAGGAGCCAAGGTCTCATCAGAGGTCCAAACATGTACTCAGGAGATACCATGTAATTAGAGAGATTATTGGTAGAAATGATGTAAACATAGAACGAGTCCCCACTGAGGATAACGTAGTTGATCTGCTCACTAAAGCCCTGCCGCAGCAGAAGCATGATAATCATGTTAAGTCACTCGGTATTAAATACATGGGTGAATGGCTCTAGTGCAAGTGGGAGATTGTTAGTGTATGCCCTAGATCCAATTGGATTGAATGCTGTATACATTCTATGAATACAAATCAAATAAAATGGTTTCTTTATCTATCCAGATGTCTTTTATTTGATACATTTGTCTGTGAGATAAAGTCCAAAAGAATGTGAACCATGCACATGGAATTTGTAATAGAGATTACAAATTGTGAGATTCAAATTGCACGTTATATTTCGATTCTTTAAACTTCCTGTTGACCCAATTATTAATTTTGATGATAAACAAAACTATTTGAGTATAACTCATGAAGTTACTAATGATTTTGATTAAATATTTCAGTTTATAACTTATTTAAATGATCAAAATCTTGAGAGAAATCAAGTTCGGAGCTTAATTCTAATGTCAAGGTAAGATTGCAGACATTAGAGTCGACTCCGAAAAACGGCATGGACTAGAGTCGACTCCTGGAACCTGCAGAGTCGACTCCGGTAGAAAAATAAAAAGATGGTTTTTCGGATCTCAAATTAGAGTCGACATAGGAGGAGTTAGAGTCGACTCCAAAAGAAAAATGTGTCGACCCCAGAAAAGTTAGAGCAGACTCCAAATCGGGCTGTTTGGGGACTTCAAGTTAGAGTCGACCCCAGGAAAGTCAGAGCTGACTCCAGATTATCGGAAACGACTTTCAGATGTGTCAGAACGTCTCTAAACCTTTATTTTACTTTAAATCTCAACGGCTATTACCCTATTTGTTTCTAACTTTTCTTCCATTCTGATTCTAACGGATAGTTTTCATCTATTCTTAGTTTTGGAAGGATCTATAAGAGCATAAGAGATGTGACCGTTTAAAAAATGAGAAAAATGAGAAAAATAAGAAGAAAAAGAAGAAAAAAATCTGAGAGAAAATTAGAGGAAAAAATCAAAAGGAAAGATCGTATTGATTCCCTAAAAGAAAAGAGAGAAATCCCTACTCTTCACACTTTCATTTTGAAGAGATTTCTAAGATTGAAGAAGCAAACAAGCAAGCCCTAGTTCCTGTTCTTCATATGTTCTTCCGAGCTTCAAGAAAATACTCAAGGAAGATCCATTCAAAAGCAAGAAAGAGGAGAAGAATCAAGCCACAAAGATCTACAAATCAGGCTTACATCTCTATCTCCTTGTTTGAATAGTTAACTTATCTTATTTGCTCATTTAAGGAGCAGCTGTTGTATCAAATATTCTTGTTTTTCTTGTGAACTGAGTCAATCAGGTGATTGAATCAGTTGAGGCAGATTGCCTTGTGCAAGCAGTTGCTTGTGTGTAAGGTTTTGCACTAGTAAACCTTGAAAACCAACTGGGTTCGTTGTGCGCCCGAAAAAACAACAAGTTTGAGTTGTGATCTTATGAAATCCAAGGTTGATTATAGTATGGACCCAAGAGGTACTTGGGAGTGGACGTAGGTGTAGATACACCGAACCACTATAAAATCTCTGTGTTTACAGTGCTTGACTTTTTGTCTCTTCCTCTTCATCTCCTTATTGCAATTCTGTCTTAATTGTTGCATATTGTGATTTATTTTAAGTTGGGGGTTTTACTTCAAAAGAGTTTAAATTTTTTTAAAAGACCCAATTCACCCCCCCTCTTGGGTTGCTATCTGGGACAACAATTGGTATCAGAGCTAGTGCTCATTTTTCCTTGATCTAATAATCAAGAGTTAAAGATCCAAATGGCAGCTCAAGTTGGCTCAACCTTTTCTGAAGGACAATCTACGAATCGTCCTCCTTTATTTAATGGTTCTAATTATTCTTATTGGAAAGCTAGAATAAAAATCTTCATTCAAACACTTGACTATGATCTATGGAGTATTATAGTCAATGGACCTCACACACCCACTACAAGACTTAATGGCATGGAAATTCCTAAACCGGAAACGGAATGGGATGAACATGATAAGAAATTGGCACAACTAAATGCAAGGCTATGAATGTTTTATACTGTTCTTTAGATGCAAATGAATTTAATCGTATATCTGTTTGCATGTCTGCTAAAGAAATTTGGGATAAATTAGAGGTTACTCATGAGGGAACCAATCAGGTAAAGAAATCCAAGATTAACATGCTTGTTCATAAATATGAATTATTCAAAATGGATGCATGTGAATCTATTTCTGATATGTTTACAAGATTTACTGACATTGTTAATGGTTTAAAAAGTCTTGGTAAATCTTATGATAACTCTGATCTTGTGAGAAAGGTGTTGCGTTCTTTGCCTAGGACATGGGAAGCTAAAGTCACTGCAATATAAGGGGCAAAAGATCTGAGCACTCTACCTCTAGAAGAACTTTTGGGATCCTTGATGACTCATGAGCTTCAAGTCAAGCAACATGTTAATGAAGATGAGTCAAGGAAGAAAAAGACTATGGCTCTCAAAATTTTAGAATGTAAAGAAGAATCTGATGAATCTAAAGATGACAGTGATGATGAGGATATGGCACTCATCACAAGGAAATTCAAAAGATTTATGAAGAAGAAGAAATTTGAAAAGAAAAAGCCCTTTGTTAGGAAAGATGAGAACAAAGGAAAAGAAAAGGAAATAATCTGTTTTGAATGCAAGAAACCGGAGCATTTCAAATTTGAATGTCCACAACTCAGAAAGGCCCCCTGGAGATTCAAAAAGAAGGCAATGATGGCTACCTGGAGTGATTCGAAAAGCTCAAGTTCCGAAGAAGATGAAAAGAAAGAAATAGCCAATCTCTGCTTCATGACGGACAATGATGAGGTGAGTCCTAGTTTTCTAGATGATTTTACATTTGAAGAATTGCATAGTGCTTTTTATGAACTAATTGATGATTATGCAAATCTAAGCTCAAAGAATAAAGATTTGAAGAATCAAATGCAAAATCTATCTTTAGAAAATGAAAAGCATATTGTAGAAAATGAATTTCTAAAGAAAGAAAATAAAAATTTGAAAAATGAAGTTGATAGCTTAAACCCATTGTTGACAAATTTACTTTAATCTCTATCAAACTAAATATGATTTTGGATAACCAAAAGCTATTTTTGATAAAGCCGGATTAGGATATAATCCACTTAAAAAGCAAAAATCTTTGAAAAATATTTTGTACATGCTGAAAAATCATCAAATATTACTTGTTTTAAATGTGGAAACAAAGGACATAAATCTTATATGTGTAAAACTCCACATGATAAAAGAAAGATGATTTGGGTTCCTAAAGGAATAGTATTCATTGCTTCTAACCATGAAGGACCCAAGAAAGCTTGGGTACCTAAAATTAAGAGATAAATATTTTGCAGGAGTGTCTTGCAGCCATCGGATTGAAAAGAAAATGGTATCTTGATAGTGGTTGCTCAAGACATATGACGGGTGACAAAGATCAATTCATCACCCTTGAGACGAAAAGAGGTGGAGTAGTTACTTTTGGTGATAATGGTCAAGGCCATATCATGGGCATTGGTAAGATTCAAATTACTCCATCTACCTATGTTGATAATGTATTATATGTTAATGTATTAAAGCATAACTTGATTAGTATTAGCCAGCTGTGTGATAAAGGTTTCAAAGTTTCTTTTGAAGCTTCTATTTGCACAGTCACTAATCCCATTGATAGTAGCATTATTCTTATTGGAAAACATTATGGCAATGTATACTTAATTGATCTGAACAACTTTTCCTCAAGTAATCATTGCTTAGTTGCTGATAATGCTAAGATAAATAAGATTGGATCGCTATGACATCGCAGATTAGGTCATGCTAGCACACACTTAATTTCAAAATTGCTGAAAATAAATTTAGTTAAAGGTATTCCTAGCTTAGATTTTGAAAATAATCGAATCTATGATGCATGTCAATTTGGTAAACAAACAAGAAGTTCTTTCAAATCTAAGAATGTTATTTCAACTACTAGGCCCCTAGAGCTACTACACATGGACCTCTTTGGACCTACTAGAACCACTAGTCTAGGAGGAAAGAAGTATGGTCTTGTGATAGTAGATGATTATTCTAGATTCACTTGGGTAATGTTTTTGACTCATAAAGATGAGACTTTCTCAATATTCCTAAAATTTTTCAAGAAAGTCACAAATGAGAAAAATACTACCATAGTGTCTCTAAAAAGTGATCATGGGACTGAATTTGAAAATCACTTATTTAAAAAATTCTGTTTTGAAAAAGGCATACATCATAATTTTTCTGCACCTAGAATACCTCAACAAAATGGAGTTGTAGAGAGAAAAAATAGGACTCTAGAAGACAAGGCCCGTTCCATGCTATATGAAAGCAAACTCCCTAAATATTTTTGGGCGGAAGCTATTAACATAGCATGTTACATCCTAAATAGAGCCCTAATTAGATATATCCCTAAGAAAACACCCTATGAACTGTGGCATGATAGGAAACCTAATTTAGGCTACTTTCATGCATTTGGTTGTAGATGCTTCATCCATAACAATGGTAAAGATAATATTGGAAAGTTTGACGCTAAATTTGATGAAGGCATTTTCTTAGGATATTCAACCTCTAGTAAAGCCTATAGAGTATTCAATAAAAAGAGTCCAGTTGTAGAAGAATATATTCATGTAGTCTTTGATGAGTCTTTAGCATCAAGTTCAGGAAAGATTGATGATGAGAAAGATACAAGTTTACTTGAAAGAGGTATTGAAAAATTAGATGTATCTTCATATCATGATCAAGTAGCAAAAGATAAGGATTTACCTTTGGCTGATGTTATTGATAATGCTCATAATGATATAGATCTGCCTAGAGATTGGAGATATGCTCTTGATCATCCAAGGGATTTGATCATAGGTGATCCATCTCAAGGAGTAAGAACTAGATCATCCATGAGAAATATTAATAATCATCTTGCATTTGTATCTCAAATAGAAGCTGAAAAAGATAGCAATTGGATGTTAGCTATGCAAGAAGAGTTAAACCAATTCACTAAGAATAAGGTATGGACCCTAGTAGACAGACCTAGAGACCACCCTATAATAGGAACTAAATGGGTTTTTAGAAATAAATTAGACAAAAATGGTCGGGTCATTAGGAATAAAGCTAGGCTAGTTGCAAAAGGATATAATCAGGAAGAAGGAATAGATTTTGATGAAACTTTTGCTCCTGTAGCTATATTAGAAACCATTAGACTATTGCTTGCATTTACATGTCATATGAATTTTAACTTATTTCAAATGGATGTTAAAAGTGCATTTTTAAATGGTTTTATAAATGAGAAGTTTATGTTGAATAACCTCCTGGTTTTGAAGATCATGAATTTCCAAACCATGTTTTTAAATTACACAAAGCACTTTATGGTTTAAATAAGCACCTAGAGCTTGGTATGATAGATTGAGTAAATTTTTGATTGAAAATGGATTTACAAGAGGAAATGTTGGCAAAACCTTGTTTTTAAAAAGAAAAGAAATGGATTTATTGGTTGTACAGATTTACGTTGATGATATTATCTTCGGTGCTACTAACAATCGTCTTTACCAAGAATTGGCTAAGTTAATGCAGGAAGAATTCGAGATGAGCATGATGGGAGAACTTAACTTCTTCCTTGGACTTCAAATTAGACAAGAGAAAGCTGAAATTTTCATTAACCAAGCAAAGTACACAAAGGAAATACTTAAGAAGTTTGGTATGGAATCTGCTAAACCTCTTGGAACGCCAATTAGTCCTTCATGCAAGTTGGACAAAGATGAAGATGGTAAGAAAATAGATCAAAAATATTACCGAGATATAATTGGATCTCTACTTTACTTAACTGCAAGTATACCTGATATCATATTTGCTATTTATTTATGTGCAAGATATCAATCTGAACCTAAAGAATCACATTTTATTGCTGTTAAAAGAATCTTTAGATATCTAAATTGAACTAAAAATGTAGGAATATGGTATTCTAGAGACTCAACACTTAATTTGATTGCTTATTCTGACTCTGATTATGCTGGATGTAAATTAGATAGAAAAGTACAAGTGGTGCATGCCAATTTTTAGGAGGTAACTTAATCTCTTGGTTTAGCAAGAAGCAAAATTCGGTTGCACTATCCACTGTGAGGTAGAGCATGTTGCGGCGGGAAGCTGCTGTGCTCAAATCCTTTGGATTAAGAGACAACTTGAAGATTATGGCATCATACTTGATAAAATTCCTATTAGATGTGATAATACTAGTGCAATCAATCTAACTAAGAATCCAATTCAACACTCTAGAACTAAACACATAGAAATTAGACATCACTTTATCAGAGAACATGTAGCTAATAATGATATTTGTCTTGATTATGTGAACACTAATGATCAATTGGCTGATATTTTTATCAAACCTTTGAGTGAGGAGAGATTTTGTTATCTTAGAGGAGAATTAGGAGTTTATGATCCTTTAAATTGATTTTCTGAAACTCTCAATGTCAACTATATAAATTTTGGTAAAATCTTTTACACTTTATAAGAAAATTTATCTAGAAGTTTGATTCATTGATTCCCCAATTATTAAGGAGAATTTATCTAGATTTTGATGATCAATTTGATTAGTTTCAAATCCTTGAAATTCATTTTCTTTCATTGAAACTATTATGGAGTCGACACCTTCAATTTTGGAGTCGACACCTTTTCTTTAGAGCTTTCTGTCTGCTCATTAGAGCCGACTCTGGCTTCTGCAAAGCCGACTCTAATTCAAGCGCTGACTGATTTTTTGTTCGGAGCCGACACCTCACTTTGCGGGAGTCGACTCTAAGTGAAAAATTATCACTTTATTAGGGCAGAGTTGACACCTTTAATGACTCAATCCCTTTCAAATCCTTTTCAAATCCTTCTCCAAAGCATTCCAAACTTTTCCAAACTCTTCAAAACCCTTGATTCCAACCTCCATTGACCTCCAATGGCTCCCAAGAGACGAGGATCCATGTTTGGTGCGGCCGTTCCCATCGGGAGATGCTCCGTTCGAGGAACCGCGAGGCAATCATCTTCTAGCTCTTCGTCTTCCTCTTCTTCTACTCCGGAGGCTTCTCCATCATCCACCCAAATTGACTTGTTGGCCGGGAAGGTTATCACTACAGGAAGGAAGATAGATTTTAATCTATTTGAGTTGGAAGGTTTTTCTATCGGGAGGCAAATAAAAGAAATGGGTTGGAAGAAGGTTTGCTCACTGGATGTTCCGATCTACCTTGCCCTTGTGAAGGAGTTCTACAGTGATCTATGTAGAGGGGAAAAGGTCTTGTAAGTTTGTGCGTGGAACCAAAGTGGTGATCACTACAAAGTCACTAGAAATCTTCTGGAGATACTTACTGTTGGTTTGACTGCCAGTCAGCATGATCACAGAGGTGGAGCCCTGTCAAGGATGCTTGAGAGGGAAGTTTCTGAGTTTGAAGAGGTAATGGCAAATCAACTCAACTTGGAACTCAGATTACTTCATAATATTTGTGGTAGAATCTTGTTTCCTAAGATTGGAAGGTTCGAGTATGTCTCGGAGCGAGACATTCTTCTGATGGATTGTATCATTACTGGTCAATCAGTAAATTTGGCCGGAATGATGATTGGTTATATGGCAGAGGCAGCTACAAAGAAAAGATCTACACTACCATATGGTATGGTTCTCACACTGGTGTTCAGAAGCCAAGGTGTAAAGATAATGGAGAAAGAACCGCAAAGAAATCTTAGATTTACTGACTACTACAGCATCTCCACTATTCATAGAATGGGCTTCAGAAAGTTAATGGCCAGTGGCAAAGGAAAGGATAAGAAGCCAGAATTGAGGAGGCCAGAGATGAGGATGTCCCTGGACCATCTACTGCTGGACCATCAGTTGCGGGACCATCTGGTGCTGGACCGAGCACTTCTTCACCCCCTCAGGCGGCATCGGGTTTGTTTGCTGAGTCAGCAGGATTTTCAGAGAGGCAGCTTGATCAGCTCAGGGCCTTCTTGACTGAGCATGATTCAGAGATGAGAAATGAGATGAGGCAGCTCTCTACTAAGCTTGACATGATTGCATCTTCATTGGACAGATCTATGGATACCCTATCATCTGAGCTTCACAAGATTTTTGAAAGGCTGGAAGGGATCGCAGATGGATCTAGAGCTTACCTTGATGCCACTGGACAACTAAGAAGGGATATAGATTTTGCTATTACTCAGATTGAGGATTGCCTTGAAGGCTTCAAGAAATCACAGAAAGATGAGATTATGGAGTTAATAGGTCATCTGAAGAGAATTATCTACAAACATACTTGATTGACCTTCTACTTTCTATATTGATGCCTATCCTAACCAACTCAAGTCAAATCCCAATTAGTCTTTAAGATCCTATCAAATCAAAATTTAGCTTTTATGTTATTTTGATAGCTTATACTTAGGATATTTACTGTTTTGTAATGCAATGTTTTGATGTAATGAAACACTGTTTGAATGAATGATACAATGTTTGATACAATGATGATTGCAATGAATGATATCTATTCTTTAACTTTTCTGAATTTGAATATCACTTTAAAATTCTTTATACAATTATTTTTCACCTTTTTGTTGATAACAAAAAAGGGGGAGAAAAGAAGAATTGTATATGCATAAGAGAAAGAAAAAATGGTATCATGCATAAGGGAGAGAGAGAATGAGAATTTAAATATATTCAATCTAAAAGAAATATGCATAAAGAAAGGGGGAGTTATATTATGCAGGGGAGCATAATTTTTATTTGATATAGTTCATGTTGATCATTATTGATCAATTTTGCTTATTTTGAAACTGTGGCTTATTTCTTAAATTGAACAAATTTAAAGTCTTGATAAGGTTTACAATGTTTATGAATTCTAATGCATATACTCAAAGTTTTTGTCATCATAAAAAAGGGAGAGATTGTTGACCCAATTATTAATTTTGATAATAAACAAAACTATTTGAGTATAACTCATGAAGTTACTAATGATTTTGATTAAATGTTTCAGTTTATAACTTGTTTAAATGATCAAAATCTGGAGAGAAATCATGTTCGGAGCTTAATTCTAATGTCAAGGTAAGATTGCAGACATTAGAGTCAACACCTAGAATCACAGAGTCGACTCCGAAAAACAGCACGGATGAGAGTCGACTCCTGGAACCTGCAGAGTCGACTTCAGTAGAAAAATAGAAAGATGATTTTTAGGATCTCAAATTAGAGTCGACACCGGAGGAGTTAGAGTCGACTCCAGAAGAAAAATGTGGCAACCCCAAAAAAGTTAGAGCAGACTCCAAATCAGGCTGTTTGGGGATTTTAAGTTAGAGTCGACCCCAGGAAAGTCAGAGCCGACTCCAGATTATCGGAAACAACTTTCAGATGTGTCGGAACGTCTCTAAATCTTTCTTTTACTTTAAATCTCAATGGCTATTACCCTATTTGTTCCTAACTTTTCTTTTATTCTGATTCTAACAGATAGTTTTCATCTATTCTTAGTTTTGGAAGGATCTATAAGAGCATGAGAGATGTGACCGTTTGAAAATGAGAAAAACGAGAAAAACAAGAAGAAAAAGAAGAGAAAAATCTGAGAGAAAATCATAGGGAAAAATCAAAAGAAAGATCGTATTGATTCCCTAAAAGAAAAGAGAGAAATCCCTACTCTTCACACTTTCATTTTGAAGAGATTTCTAAGGTTGAAGAAGAAACAAGCAAGCCATAGTTCCTGTTCTTCATATGTTCTTCCGAGCTTCAAGAGAATACTCAATGAAGATCCATTCAAAAGCAAGAAAGAGGAGAAGAATCAAGCCACAAAGATCTACAAATCAGGCTTACATCTCTATCAACTTGTTTGAATAGTTAACTTGTCTTATTTGCTCATTTAAGGAGCAGCTGTTGTATCAAATATTCTTATTTTTCTTGTGAACTGAGTCAATCAGGTGATTGAATCAGTTGAGGCAGATTGCCTTGTGCAAGCAGTTGGTTGCGTGTAAGGTTTTGTGCTGGTGAACCTTGAAAACCAGCTGGGTTCGTTGTGCACCCGAAAAAAAATAAGTTTGAGTTGTGATCTTGTGAAACAACTCTGCTGTAATCAAGGTTGATTATAGTGTGGACCCAAGAGGTACTTGGGAGTGGACGTAGGTATAGATACACCGAACCACTATAAAATCTCTGTGTTTGCAGTGCTTGACTTTTTATCTCTTCCTCTTTATCTCCTCATTGCATATTCTGTCTTAATTGTTGCATATCTATGATTTATTTTAAGTTGGGGGTTTTACTTCAAAAGAGTTTAAATTTTTTTAAAAGACCCAATTCACCCCCTCCCCCTCTTGGGTTCCTATCTGGGACAGCACTTCCCTAGTCGATGTGTAGATGGAACTGGATACCATCAAATACCGTGAGACTAGCACACATTGCATATCCTCACCCTTGGGGTGAGCAGCTGATTTTATAAGCTAAAGTATGCAGATACTTGGATAGGTGTGTGGATGCTTGTTATTGTAACGATGCATTGGATGACCCATACAGAGATTCCATATGGATATTCTATATAGTGTCGATGGTTGATCTCTAATGACGGTAGTGTGAGTGATCCTTTGACTTGTGATCTTCATTGCATCTCATGTGTGAAATGTCATATTTTGACGGCATCCAAACGTCGCTCTAGCCACGGGTGGCAAATATGGTGTTGGTTGGGTATGACATGAAGCACATGAAGATGGTGTTTGATCAAGATAGGATTCGTCTCCCTTGATAGAAAGGGTTATATCCCACGGCCACTTGATGGATTAAATTGATTGATAAATCCTTGCAAGGTTGAGTTGGAATTCGAAATGGTTTTAAAGTTCTAATTCATATAGTCAATTTTTCCTGAGATTAAGTAAACAAAGATTAATTACAGGGTTGATACATTTCATACCACTAATTGATCTGGGATATGTGACGAAAGGATTTGATCATACGATAACCGTTCATGGACAGGTGTTGATGGTCACGTCAACAAAACCTTTAGCAGTTGGGTGGTCATGATGCTTTGCTAGAGGCCTCTCATGATTTATAATCATATTGTTGAATTAGACAAAGAGTTGTGCAATCATTCCTAGGGTCTATGATTAGGACATGATTATTGCCAACATGTTAAAGGGCCTAATGGGTCACACGCATTAAGAAGAATATTGGATGAATTAAAATCAGAATTAAATTAGATTTAATTCAGATAAGATGATCAATTAAATAATTGGATGAGACCCAATTTAAAGAAGATATAATTATAATGGATATGATCCATTATAATAGAAGGAATGTTAAGGAGAAATTATTTGTATATATGATGAACAAATAATTGGATACCGATATGTGACTTGATCCATGTGATGGATGGCTCTGATTATTCAGGTATAGATATCAATCTCAGTCATGTGAAGATGGAATCATGCCCATGGGATGAGGCATGATGAATCGGTTCGATGATGAACACGTACAAATTAGGGCATGTAGTTATGGGATAACTAACTCCTAATTTCAAAGGATGAGATTGTGACACTTGGATTAATCTTACCATAAAGATGGGAGTTTCTTACCATGAAGATGGAAGGAGTTTCTTACCATGAAGATGAGAGGAGTTTCTTACCATGAAGATGGGGGTTTCTTACCATAATGATGAGAGTTTTTTACCATGAAGAGAGGTCTCTTCCTCTTTGAAACGTCTCATTTTCAACCTATAAATATAGTTCCTTCCTACCAAGAAAGTAGAGCATGAAAAGAAAAGATTAAACTTTTCTTCAAAGATATCTTCTGTAAGGGGATTCAAGAGGCGCTAGCACCCCTCTCTCTCTCCCGTGGTGTCATCTTCATACCTTGGAGGTCTTCATCCCTTTTCTTTGCGTGGATCACCGTTAAAGGCCGGACACGTGGACGGCTAGTGGCAGGGATTAACCGGCTTTATCCTCATCTACATCGATAAAGGACTCAGGTATGAATAAAATTAGATCTTATTTGAGATATAATGAATTTGTTCCTAAGGATCCTGAGCATCTGAGAATTTTATATATCTTTCGTAATATTTATATGAATTTGATTCATATCTTGTATACATAATTCCCATCAGGGTCTGGTAGAATGTACAGTCAATATCGATGGATAGTCTTTTTAGAGTATAATTGTGTTGAGTCAGCATTGTACGCCCTCTGAAATTTGTCTAGTAGAAAATACTATTTTTTATGACTTATCAAATCATGCATGTGCTCCAATCGAGTCACCAACATTTGACCTTTGAGTTTGATCTAGCGAGAAGTATAATCAATATCATCAATAGTCTTCTTAGAGTATAGTTGTATCAAGTCAGCATCGTACACCCTTTGAAATTTATTTGGTAGGAGGTACAGTCAATAAAAATCATCAAATCACATCTATGATCCTGTTAAGACACCATCATGAGGCCTTCTTCAGTCAGAGTAGTAGAAGATGGGAAGATGTAACTATGTCCTATTTAAGCTAACATAACGATCATTTCCCAACCATCTTAATATTAGGTCAAATTTTAACTTTTTATTGACTAAAGATGAGTTCATCGTATACTGCAGGTGATATATTTCAAACTATTGGCCATCATTGGGCACTAAACGATGATTTCTGCTATCCACTAGATCCAAAAATGCAAAACTATTCGGAAGTGATGAGTACAGTGTTGGAAGAATATATTTCATGTATGTCAAGCTAATGATCTTGAAATAGAAATTAGAGCATACAACATTCATGTTCTTCATGCTCTAGCAGTTAGCATGCAATGGAATGATGTTAATTTACTTTGCAAAACCCTTTATTGGACTAGAGAGAAAAATAATCACATAAAAATCTGTATGAATAGGCATTACTTTGTAAACGATGCACATGAGGCAACTTGTGCTAGGAACAGAGAAGAAACATCCATGTGGGTTCATTTAAGCAAATAAGATAATTGCCTCTCCGATATAATATATCCGATGAGGATGATGATGCTTGATATATATATATATATATATATATGAACACCGAAAGAACTGTAACGTGTTTTTATCACTTCATTTTATAAAGCACGAGTACAAAAAACATGAGTACAAACTTATTAGCCCAAGCCTTCAAAAAGACCCTAGTTGGCAGGAGGAGGTAGGATTGATCCAAGAGGAGTGATTGCTTTAAAAGCCCTAAAGGATCCCCGTGTACGAAGTGCCACTCTCTTAGCATTGAAGATGCTAGGTTTGACTATCCCTCGGTCTCTTCGAATGACCTATCTCCAGTGAACCCTCTTTTTTGCCACTTTCTCATCACAACATACTCCTTGATCCATGGAAAAAGAAGCCTGATAATTACTACCGCACCAAAATAAGAATCAATGACTAAGAACTAAGGCTATAAATTCATGCACTGGGTCTCCCTAATCTTTAAAGAGCCTTTAGATAAAAGAAGAGCTAGGCACACTTGCATTAAACTCAACTCCCTATATATATATATATATCAAAAATTTCAAGAGAGCTAAATCTATACAAAGGCTGAGACCAACTTTCTCTCCTCAACACTAAGGTGGGATGGTTCAGCCCAATTCTTCCATGATTCCAACCAACCTTGAGGGACATAATGCAGCTTAGCCATGAGGTAAAAAAAGTTGATCTTTCACTTATGGATAGAAGGCGAAAGGTCAAAAGAAAATAAAAAAACTTTCTTAAAGCTAGGGTAATACTACCCTTAGCCACTTGGGTGGTTCTTTAAAAGAAATAAAGAATAAAGAACATAAGAATAGTGTAAAGGAAGCTTTGTTTGCATTATCTATTGGGGCACCTTTAAATTGTTATTGGTTAACAACTATATAAGATAGCTGTTAATGAATATATAAGACCAACATCTAATCCAAACAAGCCATCATACCCTTAGTGCCTTAATAAGATAACATACCCTACTAAAAGGCACCAAGAATTCTCGATCAACTCGATGGAGAAATCCTAAGCTTTTAGTAGGCATCTAAAAGAAGTCCACGGATGAAGAGTTTGAGGCTAGTAGCTAATACATTCATGTAGATGCTTAGGCAATTAGTGTAAGGCTTACAAACCAATATATGCTCTAAAGGGGCTTTAAGAATTACCTTCAATGCAACCCTATATTGATTCATAAGTTTCAACGATGATCCTTCAAAATCAAGGATAACCCATCTAAAGCTTGAAAGGGATGATGAGGAGATTATGGTAAAGGGAAGATAAGCACAACTTGGCTAAAGCAAACATCCAAAAGAAGAAGGAATGGAAGGTTCTGGGTAAGAGACTAAGCATCAAAGAAGAAGAAACCAAGAATGAAGAAATGAAAATAATTTGGCGACCTTTATAGAGCCTAAATAGTCATCGATTGATAGACTAAATAAATAGATGATCCCTTTAGGCCCATACATCATAATCCCATAAGAGGGAGTATGAAGAGCCGGCCTGATTATACACCTTGGGTATTGATGCAAACTTAGGGACATTAAGGCACTGTTTGATATGGGGGATAAGGAGGGATATCCAGGGATATCTCCTCTTATCCCCAAATGCTATAGTTAGAGGGGATAAGTTTAAAAAAGTTTAACCAGAGGGGATAATGGGTAAACATGGGTTATCCCCTAAACTTATTCCCTAGGGAACCCAGGAACAACTAAAGTTATCCCTTGATGGCAGACTTATAATTTTAAAAAGGTGCTTATTCCCTCAGCTATCCCCTGGATAAATGCTATCCTGTACATTTATCCAGGGATAACTTTTGGGGTATTAAACACTACCTAAATGTGACATAATTATTAATTGAACACCATGCCCAAAAATCAAGAAGGCACTAGCATATTGCTATGACCTTGTATGTGGCATTTGAAAGGCTCAAGCAGTGAAAACTTTGAAAAAGGGCAATTCGATGCCCCCATGCTCTTCTTAGACATTAACCTCAGTATAATGACACCAAGTCTGGGATGATTCAAGCAAAATTAACTCAAGAGGCTCTTAACTTGGGAACCTACATCTCATCATAGGTTGGAGTCAGTTGACAAGGAAAAAATCCACCATAAACTTCTATTTTTCTATGCCTCTCGAGGAGGTAGAGGCCCATGGGCTCACCTCAAGCGATGAAGCCAGCAGGCTAATACTTAAAAGTATGGAGTCTACTTTTTCAGCTGAACTAGCTATTTCAGCCTTAGAAGTGGGTAGCATGTCATGAGTCATAATTTATCAATTTACCAGTGGCTACTAATTGACCTCTAGCACGGCTACTCACTTGGCAACAACCACTGACCCCTTAAGGTATAAGCTCATATCTAGCAAGTCGATAGGTGGTATGTAGCTAGCTAGTAAGGATATGCATGACTTGCCACTAGCTAGTAGAGCTAATCACTAGAGAAAGCAACCTATGACAATAAGCATGTTGCATTAGAGGTCAACCTATCATGACTAAGCACATGGTACATAATTCAAACTAACGGCTCAATCTTGATATTAGGTATGGAAGCCAACTAAGAATAAAAAACTTATCTTGAGCCCAAGATCAGTCTCTCATGTACTATACCAGATCATCCTATACCAGATCATAAGTCTCCCTAAACTAAATGATTAGACTTAAGTAAGATCAAACACCCTCTCACATGAGGCTTTCTCTAAACCTTTTCTATCTCTTAGCTCTTCATTTTTGCTCTCTACTCTCTTCATCAATAAGAGTGTGAATGCAAAGTTTGCTTTTGATCATCTTTACCTTCTCTAATTGGTTTGAGTATCAGAAAGCTTTTGTTGAGATACTTTTGACATCCCTTGCGCTCTTTCTTTTTTCTTAGAAAGCTTCTATTTGGAGACATCTAGGAGTCTTCCTAAGTGAAGCTGTTGTTTTCTTTCATTCCCAACCCATCTACCTCATAGTCGACTTATGCACCATTTTAAAAGAAATAAAAGTATAAGGACTCAATCATAGTCTTCAAATAAGTTCATATACTTTTGATGTAATTATCTCATTTCTTTAACTTGACTCTACTAAAACTCAACCTAACTCAACTTATAAGCATTAATTATATAAAATTTATTTTTTTAATCTTTAATTATCTTTATTCATTGAATAAACTCTTATTTCAAAAAA
Source organism: Calamus simplicifolius (assembly GCA_900491605.1). Classification (NCBI taxonomy): domain Eukaryota; kingdom Viridiplantae; phylum Streptophyta; class Magnoliopsida; order Arecales; family Arecaceae; genus Calamus; species Calamus simplicifolius. The sequence continues at coordinate 474,676 of UESW01004079.1, forward strand.
AATTATTTTTATCTTAACGGCTGCAGCTACTTTTCTTTATTTTTATATAATTATATCTAAATAATTATATTTATTATTTATTTTATTAAATTTTTATATATTTAAAACTACAATTTATAAAATTATAAAATAATTAATTGTTTTGATGAAATTAATTTTTTTAAAAAAATATTAAAGCTTAAATCGTCATCTTTTGATCTTCTACTTTATATTTATGTTTATATTCTCAATATGTGAATTAAAACTAATAAGTATTCATCAAATCAGGCAACCACGTGATGATCACACCAGAGTTACAATTGCATCAATCAGATGGTCCACAAGGATAATTTCGCCGAAGGAAGTTCTATTTTATAGCTGCATGTTAAAAATAGCTGCTCCGTGGCTTTCTTTTACTTCTTTTCAACAACCATAAGCCAGACGTCATGCTCCGGATCAAAACAAGCAACCGAGAGACCTTTATCCGACCGTCCACCTTCCCAATTATCAAGTAACAACCAAAATAGAAAAACAGCACCAAAATATTTTTTGAGTAGAAAAATAAACATTTCTAAATGTGGAAACAAAAATAATTGGTCTTGATCTCCAACATCTGAAATGCCTTGAAATTTAAAATCATTTGTTTTGCGGGTAATAATGTAGGGAGGAGGAAAGAGCCAACCTCGGACCTGGTGGAGAAATTCTATTCGCGCCCACAAAAAACCTCTCAGCACCCGCATTTAAAAAAAAAAAAAAAATTACTAAGAACACCCACATGGTTACTCACTACACCCACCCATATTTTCCTAATCCCTAAATTACCCTCACACCCTTTCACCCCTCAATAATACTCAGCACACCCACAACCCGCGCCGCCCCCCCCCCTCCCGCCCTCCACCATTGTTCCCGGCGGAGCTCCTCCTCCCACCCTCCCGGCGAATCCCGGCGGAGCGGATCTCCGGCGGAGCTCCTCCTCCACCCTCCTTCCCGGCGGATCTCCGGCGAGGTAAGTCTCTTTTTTTTTTTTTTTTACTTACCGGCATGGGAGGTACCGGCGGAGCGGGTTGTCCGGCATGGGAGCTCCCATGCCGACGGCGGCCCGGCATGAGAACGAGGAAGGGAGCCGGCGGGCCGCCGGCTCCCTTCCCGTTAAGCAATTTTTTTTTTTTTTTTTTTTTTGGGCCGCCGGCTCCCTTCCCGTTAAGAAAAAAAAAAATTTTTTTTTTTTTGTGAGTGCCGGCGGCATTCCCGCCGGGAGCTCCCTCTCCGGCGGGTTGTCCCGGCATGGGAGCTCCCATGCCGGCGGCGGCCCGGCATGAGAACGAGGAAGGGAGCCGGCAGCCCGCCGTCTCCCTTCCCCGTTAAGCAATTAATTTTTTTTTTTTTTTTGTGAGAGCCGGCGGCATTCCCGCCCGGTGCTCCCTCTCCGGCGGGTTATCCAGCATGGGAGGCATGGGAGCTCCCAGATCGTTAACAGTAAATTTATTAACCCACTTGCACATAACACTACTGAATTTTGGTAATTGCACTTATTGGCTTGGCAATTGCACTTATTGGCTTCTCATTCTTGATCAATTTAGTCTTATAATTCATAAATGTAAATCTGAATATTTTGTTCAGTTTCATCATATAACTTGTCTACTTGAATTGCATTTTGATTGACGTATATGCTGATACTCAGTTTCAGATATGGATGCTGGTTCCTCGCGATTTAGACCCACGGCGTCAGCCAGAAGACGTCGTGCCGGTCATGCTGAGGCCGAGGTTCCTGCAGCACCATCGCCCCTGCTGAGGCCGTAGACGAGGACATGCCCGCTATGGACGTTGAGGGTGAAGCTGTCGGGCCATGTCCAGGAGGTCCAGAGGATGAGTCTGTCCTGAGTAGTTTCAGGACACATATAGCAGCCTTGATCTGGAGGCAACAGGTATTATTTAATTGCTATTGCATTTTACTTTCTTTAATGTATCATTACGATGTTGTGATATAAATTATATTAATGGCATTTATATTACAGGAACGGGCTCCACTGAAGTGCATGAACCATGCTGCCAAGGTAGCTGAATGGTAGTGGTGGGAATCAAGGCAACCAAATAGGAAGTTCAGGGCAATCATAGAGCAGTCGGGCCTTATAGATCTAGTGCACTCCTCTTATCGGTTCACCGATAAGATTCTTGTCTCCGGCTTGTAGAGAGATGGCAGCCCGAGACGAACACCTTCCATCTACCCTGTGGCGAGATGACTATTACATTGGACGATGTAGCCGCCATCTTAGGGATTACTGTCACGGGTTCCTCAGTGTCATGTGAGAGGATGAGCGATCGGGAAGCTGAGGACATCCTCGTTGAGCTATTGGGTGTGTCAGATACAGATGCGCGTCAGGAGGTTCTATCTGTACGTGGTCAGTCTGTTAGGTTAGAGTGGCTGAAGAGTCATTTTCACTGTATCTGATAGAGATAGTCATCACAGGATAGAGTGTGCAGCGCGGGGGTATTTGCTATTTTTGATAGGGTGCACACTCTTTGTTGATAAAAGTGGAACGAGGGTGCCTATAGCTTATCTTGCTCTATTTAGGGATTTGGATAGAGTGAGATCATATTCCTGGGGTGCCGCTGCTTTGACTTTCTTGTACCGTCAGCTGGGGATTGCGTCTAGGGCATCAGTTAGACAGATCAGTGGATACATGACGCTGCTCCAGGCTTGGATTTATGAGCATTTTCCGGATCTCACTCCTCATCCATCCCTTGATTATACTGATGCGAGGCCCCGCGTGCAGCGTTGGCATCCTGGCACTCCATCACGTACCTCGATGGACCATTTAGTTGTTCTTCGTGAGTCATTGGATGTTTTGAGGGCCGATCAGGTATGTACCATGATGTGTCGCTTGTATATTTAAGTTTTTTTAATTTGCTATATATGACCTAGCTGGGTATTGTTTATATGTTGCAGGTCATTTGGGATCCCCATCGTCATCAGCGAGCTGATCGTCCGTTCCTAGACATTGCATTCTTCAGTGGATGCCTAAAGTGTATGGATGTCGTAGAACCCTATCATCCTGAAAGGGTTCTACGACAGTTTGGTCGGATACAGACGATCCCTCGCGCGCCACTAGCCCTGCGCGAGCCAGTAGAGGACCGACAGCAGGATCGTACCGTATTGCATATGTCTTCTTGGATCAGTTATGGGAGGAGTGGGAGGATCACGTACTGAGCCAACGTCGTAGGAGCCATCCGGTTGTCCGACCATCGGACTGTGTTCCAGGATATATGGATTGGTATTCTCGTATCACGCACTTGGTTGTCCACCCCCCAGAGAGCCGATCCAGCATATATGATCGTGCACGAACTGAAGATGTTGATGTTGATCTTGACGTTTACCGGCGGCGCTGTGAGGATGCCATCAGCATTTGTACCAACACTCTAAATATGGGTCGGGTGGAGCTTGCATCTTTTGGGACCGACTACATGTACGATGTTATGTCGCATATGGCTGATGTTCTGCAGGGTCAGCACATCTCGACTGTTGAGCCTGATGTGCCTGGACCTAGTCATGCGACACCTGATGTGCCTGGACCCAGTCATGCACGACCTGATGTTCCTGGATCTAGTCGGGCACCCACACAGCAGTATAGGCATCGACGACGACGGGCTGGGGATTGATTGGGATGGGATTTGTATTACTTTTGCTTGTTACAAAGTCAATATTTTGTTATATGTAACATTCAAAGCAAATGAAATGAAATGAAAGTTTCAATTCCAAATTTTTTGTCTTATTTACAAACATTTCATCCCTTGCCATTCCGTTTCATCCGTGCCATCCCGTGCCGGTACGTGCCGGGCCGCTTGTATTAACACAGCACAATTATCGTGCAAATCACATTGATTATATCTAAAATATAATGACATTTGTTATTGAAAAATATCAAAGGCCAATCAAAGGCGTGCCGTGCCAATGAAACGCTTGCCGGGCCAATATTACGCCTGGGCCATCAATTGCTGCCCCGTGCCTATCTGCGCACCAGATGGCCCGGGACCATATCCTCCTCGACATTCCACTCAACCACAAAGTCCCGTGCCGGCCCGTGCCGGCCCGTGCCGGTGGCGTGCCAAATTTTATTAAAGATTTTGAAATAACTCAATAAATTACTCATTTTAAAATTGGTTGAAAATATAATTTGAGTACCCTCTTGTCTGCGCACCCGACGGCCCGGGGACCATATCCTCGGACCCATTCCACACAACCAAATAGCCGCGTGCCGAATTATCCTCCGTTCGGTCTGACAGAGCCGAACAGAGGCAAACTGTTCGGCCCTGTGTGGCCGAACAATTGCCTCTGTTCGGCCCAGTGTGACCGAACAGAGGCAATTTGTTCGGCCACACAGGACCGAACATGGTTTTTCAGGGGTAAAGGCCTGTCATCCATTATTCTCCCAGCATCTATTTCTTTCCTTAACTTTCCAGATCTTCATATCAGTCTTAAAACATTCTTCAGATTTTTTACATTTTTAAAATCTGTGTTTTGATCTGGTTTTTATTTGCAGCTGTGATGGTTAAGCAGGTGGCATTATTCTTGTCACCACATTTGGATTTAAAAAACCGCTGCAAATTTTCATGTCACCATGTGGATATAGTTCTTATTTTGGTTATATATTCTATCTTCATCTTCGTCAAAATGAAAAAGAGAGAGGCCAAATTCTGCTTTGTAAAAATATGATATAGAAAGATATTGTCCAGATGGTTCACTGAATGATGTTCAGGCCTTGATGTCCCACATACGTGATGATGCGCCGATGGTTCCTGATGACTTTGTTAGTTCCATACTTAATTGTAAACTGAAGTCGTGTCAGGCAGTCTCCATGTTCCATATTTGGATCTCAACATTGCACATCTATTTATGCATTAAAATATATTATCGTAAACAATAAGTATTAAGCAAAGAATACATTTGATAGGAGAGCACTTGCTCTTTCTATTACTAAGGACAGTAAAAGAAAAAAAAATATCAGTCTCTTCCCGTTTAACGTTACTTGCCCCTCGCCCCTTTTTGTAGAAGCCAAAATTAAGTGATTTTTTAATAAAAAATGTTTATTGTATGGTAACTGCATCTTTGTAGTATATATAATTTTAATATATGTTTATTAATCAAATTAATAAGAAAGTATTTTTTAATAAACTAAAGGAAAAATAAAAGATATTACATGAAGCTTTTTAATAACTTTCAATTATTTACCTATTGTACCAAAAATTATTATTATAAAGTTATTTTTTCATAAATTATTAATTTTAATATTTCTAAAAATTATAATGAATATACTTTTTTATATTTCTTGTAAACTAATCTAACAATATTTATACAATAACATTATATTATAATATTACTATTATAATATAATAATATCTATATGTAATGTAATATAATATAGCATGCATAATACAATACAATAATATAATATAAAATAATTTATATTAGTCATAATTTAATTTATAGTATTGTGCAAAATATAATGTAATATAACATAACATAATATAATATAATTATTATACTGTTAAATATAAATATTTTTAGGTTTTTGTAATAATAAAAATAGCTTTTTTTTTTTTGCAGCTCAAGTGGAGATTTTTTTTCCAAAATTGACTATGAATGCTCTATTTCCTTTTTATTTTTTTTATTTTATACTTTTTAAAACCATGCTCTGATACCATTTAGATTTATTTTTTGTAGGCTACAGGTATGCATTTTAAACCTTTTTTTTAAATAAATAAGCAATAGAAGCAATAAGATATTGGATCTAATCCAATATCAGCTTACAACATGATTAATATATAAAAATTATATATATAATGGTATAAAAAAAAAGTACACATCTCAAATCTATGTAAATATAAATAACATAGATCATATCTTTGTTTGTGGTCAGTACTATTGAATCTTTTACCTTTGGATGCTTAATGACTCTTGCAGCAATAAAAGGCGATGGTAGGTACAACTTCTGTAAGCCACACAAAGGTGTATGGCCTCTACAAGTGATCCATACCGGGGTTCTGGTCCTGATCAGCCTCTTCGGAGTGCTAGCTCCAAGGCTTCGACGATGAGATTTCTTCTTTTCAACACTAAGGTGCTCTTGGAGTTGTCTAAAAGATATGGAGGAAACCTTTTACCACCGGCTTTATAGCCAGAATTCCTTTCACCCTAAAAATTTCTCATCTCTTTATCCTTTTCTTTTCTAACATTTCTTAAAAGATAAAAAAGAATCCTTCATCTTCCTTAGTCGAAAAAGATTGGAAGTTAAGAAAAAAACCTTCATCTTCTTTTTTTAGTTAAAAACTTTAACCGAAAAAAAGTTAGAAGTTAAGGAAACCTTTCATTTTCTTTTCAGTTAAAAATCGAAAAAAAGTTAAAAAATAGGGAATGAGAGGTAATTAGGGAAAAGTCATTAACATCCATTTTAAATTCAAACTTAAAATTTTGAATTTAAAATTTAAACTTCAAACTTAAAATTAAAATAAGTTTGAAATTCAAATTCATAGTTTGAATTTAAACATGTAAGGATGTTAACATTAAGCTTACCTAAATTTGAGCCCAAACCAAATTCAATTTGATTTGACCTAGATATTCATAGCTCAATCAAATTGAGCTAGCCAGCAATCGTATTAATTTAATCCTTCAATTAATTTACTAACATTTAATTTCTCAATCATCCAATCAGCAAGAATCCTCTATGGTGTGTGACCCCATATGTTCGAACACCAAGCCGGTAGCACTATAACACTTTCAATACTAATCGAAGTCGCCATTTAACAATGACACCCGACGTCCGGATAGATCAAAGATTACAAAGCAATAATCTAAATTCTCTAGCATATGGTTACCATATATTTATCCCTTTGACCTCATAATGCTCAGGATGACTTAGGGTTTAATTGCCAACCCTTAATCAGCACATCTATAATATGCCTCAACCTTACAAGTCCTGTGACTTCTCACAAGAACTACCCTGGCCAAGGTTTTGCTAAGTTGAGACATAGTAAGATATTTACTCCAAACTATTTGGAGGGGTCAATCCCATCTTGATCCACCACTGCTCCATAAGTACTTGACTGTACCCAGATACCTTCTGTCACTAGATTAAAAATCTAGGTAGTCCCATACCAAAGCACAGTGAGTTGCTTGCAAGCTACCATGGTGATCTCAGGTTCAAGAGATACTTATATCCATATCTCTTTGCGAGCAATCCTTGGCAGAAGGGAGCTCCGCTGGTGGGTCACGTTTAATAAAATATCATACATTTCACAGTATGACATACCAGTGTCTTCACACTCTTTGGTCAAGAGGACAATCGACCTATATAATATACATCAACCTACACTTGATACACTGTCGTCTTATAACAATGTACCCTTTGGTTGCAAACAGTTTTAAGAACTACTCAATATATCCTCTCTATATCGAATGCAAGATAGTTCTAAGGACTCCATCACACAAGAGCTTTTTATAGGAAAATGTAAATGTGATGAACTGCCATAAAATACTTTTATTTATTATAAAGTTCATATACAATTATAATGAGTATAACCATCTACAGCCTAGACGATTGGCTTTGGGACACATTTCCCAACAACTCCCACTTGATCTAAAGCCAGTCGGAACAGAATCTAATTCCCATTTTCCATTTACAATCATTGAACTCTTGAATTCCAACAGCTTTAGTGAATGGGTTGGTTAGGTTCTCCTTTTCATCGATCTTCTAAAGGACGATGTCATCTCGCTTCACGATTTCTCATACAAGGTGATAATGGCACAGAATATATTTAGTGCATTAATGAGACTTCGGCTCTTTGGCTTGAGCAATGGCTCCGGTATTGTCACAGTACACCAAAATGGGACCATCCAGAGAAGGTGTCACCCCCAGTTCTCCTAGAAACTTTCGCAACCATACATCTTCCTTTGTTGCATCCGATGCTGTAATATATTCTACCTCGCATACTGAGTCCGCCACAGTCTGTTGCTTGGAACTTTTCCAGCAGATCTGTCCTTCATTTAGGGTTAAAATAAATCCTGACACACTCTTGCTGTCATCCCTATCTGACTGAAAACTAGGGTTAGTATACCCCACAAGTTTTAAGTCAGGTTCTCCATAAATTAGCCATTGATCCTTAGTATGTCGTAAATATTTAAGGATAGTTTTTACTACTTTCCAATGAGCTTCACCTGGGTCAGACTGATATCTGCTCACTACCCCTAGTGAATATGCCATGTCTGGTTTAGTACATATCATAGCGTACATAATAGAACCACTGCCGAAGCATATGGAATCCTACTTATACGCTCTCTTTCCTCAGGAGTTGTCGCACAATCCTTTTTGGAGAGAGAAATTCTATAGCCTAGGAGATAGCCTTTCATAGAATTCTTCATGCTGAACCGTTTCAGCACAGTGTCTATGTACGTAGATTGGAATAATCTCAGAAGCCTCCTAAATCTATCTCTATAGATTTTTTATACCAAGTATAAGAGGCTTCACCCAAGTCCTTCATAGAAAACTGAGATGACAATCAAACCTTTATTCCCTATAGTGCTGGGATGTCATTCCCGATTAAGAGAATATCATCTACATACAACACAAAAATACAATCATAGAACCATTAGCCCGTTTATAAATGCAAGGTTCTTCTCTATTTCTAATAAAACTATACGTCTTGATACATTTATCAAAATGTATGTTCCAACTCCGAGATGTCTGCTTCAATCCATAAATGGATCTTTGAAGCTTGCACACTTTGACTCATCTGTGGATGTGAACCCTTCAGGTTATATCATATATACCTTCTTTTTCAGCTCACCATTCAGGAAAGCTGTTCGAACATTCATTTGCCAGATTTCATAATCAAAGTGTGATGCTAAAGCAAGCATAATCCGAATGGATTTAAGAATTACCATAGGAGAAAATGTCTCATTGTAGTCTATACCATAATATGACGATGTTTCTTGGCAATCAGACGGGCTTTATAGGTCTCTACCTGCCCATCTGCGCCTCTTTTCCTTTTGAAAATCTATTTGCACCTAATAAATTTTATTCCCTCGGGTGGATCAACCAATGTCCATACATTGTTGATTTTCATAGACTCCATTTTGGATTTCATGGCTTCTAGCCATTTCTTAGAGTCAAACCTCTGCATTGCATCCATATAAGTGACCGGATCCTCATTGTTCTCATCGAGTTCAATAGGATCATCGTCCCGAACTAAGAAACCGTAGTATCTATTCGGTTGACATAGTACCTAACTAGATCTCCTTAATGGTTTTGTATGGAGTCTGGGTTTGATCTAATCAAATCCGCTTCTATATTATCTCTTAAGTGTGTCGATTTTTCTCCTTGTTAAACTTCACTAAGTTCAATCTTAGTAGCTTCAGTTCCTTCACCAAGGAACTCCTTTTCTAAAAAGATAGCCCTAAGACCAACGAATAACTTTTATTCTTCGGGCAAGTAAAAGTAACACCCCTTAGACTCTTTTAAATGCCCTACAAATAGGCACCGGTCAGACCTAGGTCCAAGCTTATCTGTTTCCAAACGTTTAACATAAGCCGGGCAGCCCCAGACCCGAAGGTGTGAAAGTATCGGCTTATGCCCAGTCCATATCTCATATGGTGTTTTGTTAACGAACTTACTTAGAATCCTATTTAAAGATAACAACCTAACTCTAAAGCATAACCCCAAAAGGAGATCGGCAGAGAAGCAAAGCCCATCATGGACCGAACCATGTCTAACAGGGTTGGATTCCTCCTTTTAGGCACTCCATTTAACCGAGGTGTCCCTGGAGGTGTTGATTGAGAGAGAATCTCATTCTCCTCAAGATATGTTAGAAACTCATTAGAATATATTCACCACCTCGATCTGATCGAAGGGTTTTGTTAAACTTTCCAAATTATTTTTCTACTTTGTTACGATATCGTTTGAACATTTCAAACGATTCAGACTTATGTTTCATCAAGAATATAACCATACCTCAAAAGATCGTCTGTAAATGTAATAAAATAATTATACCCATCCCTGGCACCGACATTCATAGGTCTGCATACATCGGTATGTATCAGGCTTAGAATTTTATTGGCCCGTTCATCTTTTCCACCAAAAGATGATTTGATCATTTTACCTAAAGATAAGATTCACAGGTTGGTAATAATTCGAAATCATTAACCTCGAGTAGACCTTCTTGTCTCAACCCGTTTATCATGTTCTTGTTAAAATGACCTAGTCGGCAATGCCAAAGAAAAGAATTACTGATATCATTTATCCTAGGGCGTTTGCTAGATGTATACATTACACTAACAGGTTGGGATAGTACATATATGCCATTACTCATCTATTCATTCATCACAATAGAACCATTCATAATGATTTTGCAAATGTCATTCTTTATTGATAGTTCATAACTAGACATGGCCAATTGGCTTACAAAAATGGCATTTAAAATGAAAGATGGACAATAATGACATTCATTTAGAATGATTGTATAAGACTCGAAAATAAGTTTGACGATTCCCAACGCCAGGACTAGAACTTGGCTTCCATTTTCCACGTTTAAGAATCTCTCATCATCCTCGAATCTTCTACTAACTTGAAGTCCCTTCAAAGAATTGCATATGTGAATTAGACTTCTGGTATCTAATACCCAATTAGTAGTATCATAGATAGAGAAATTACAAGGCATTATCATATAAATACCTTATTCAACATTTCCTTGCTATTTTTTCTTCTTGGACCTGCTCGAGTCAAGGGATGCAATATAAAGAGGACAGTTCCTCTTCCAATGACCCTACTTCTTGCAAAAGAAGCACTCTGCCTTACTCTGATCAGCTTTAACATTTTTAGCCTGACTAGTCCCAGCATTTTGCACCTTCTTCCTTTAATTTTTTTTTTTTCTTTCTTAAAGGGACGATGACCTTCCAAAGAACATCTCACCAAATTCACCACCCCTTTATTGAGCTGGTGATCTTTCTTATAAGTCTGCAGTAAACCAAGTAGACCATGGTAGTTTACTGCAGGTTTATTCATTCTATAATGATCGAGAAAGTTAAGATAGGAAGGAGGCAGGGAGTTTAGTATCGCATCTTTCCCAAATTGTTCATGCAAGGACAACCGAGTTTGCCCAAGTGCTCAATCATCTCGATCATGTACAATACATGATCAGTGACCGAGGCTCCATCATGCATCCGCGCATTGTAGATGGCACAAGAGACCATGTACCTCTCAACGTTGTCTGGTGTCCCAAAGGATTCCTTCAACTTTTGAAGAATTTCCTCTGGTTGGGCTTCCTCAAATTTGCGATTGAACTCATCGTTCATCGCTGCTAGCATTACGCATCGGACAGTGGTCCAATCAGAGAGCCACTTCTGATAAGTATCCCTGACCGAACCCCGAGTATTAGGAGCAGGGACTTCAGGTGCTGGATCCGTTATCACATAAAGGATCCGTTCATGCTCTAGGACAATCATGAGCCTTCAATATCAGCTATCAAAGTTGGGACCCATAAGTTTTTCATTGTCAAGCAACGATCGGAGCGATAAGTTGGCAGACATTATCTGAAAGAAAAATCAAAAACCTATTATTGTATATGAATTATTATCCTAAAGACATGGACTTTAGTCTAAAGGCCCTCCCACTATTTTATTCAGACTGGCAGCCTCTACCTCCAATATGAGGAATTACTCTTAATTCCTTAGTGGGTACTAGAATCCAATAGACAATACATGAGCCCGATTTTGACCGGCTCAGCCATGCACATCTAAAGGAAGGTTCTTTAACCGATTACTTCTCCAAGTAACTTCTAATAATTAATTTTGCCTCACGGTGCACTTCAATCGGCCTTTGGGCCTCCTATTGAAGGTTCTGGTTAGGTCCAACCATTAACATAACACAATTTAATGCTTCTAACCAATGAATAGTCATACCCGACTTTGGTCAGCCCATCTGATCATCGTTAAGAGAGTCACATTGAGCCATCATATTAAGATTGGCAATTCCAATAGTCTGTTGAACATTCGACCTTTGGGTCTGCCAATGATCACCCAACTATGGACACATTACCATCCAATTAATGGGAGGCAAAGACTTAGTTATCCCCATAACTTCATCTTTTTAAGGACCTAATAATTTAGAGGGTTTCACTTTAACGTGTGACATATGAAAGAGAACACATGGACCATAATCAAGAATTCTCCTACTAACTTGTAGAATAGTTTTTGAACAATTAGTCCATGGGTACCTAAATCAGTCATACTGATTCACCATAGATGACATGGGCTAACTCGAATCATTGAGCTACCCAATCAATTCGGATCGACCATATTTTCAGATAAGTGAGATTATGGGATGGGTTCATCATATTTGATTAGACTAGCCTAAAAACTCGGGCTCACCACTGAGTCATAAATCAGGTCCATTTAGATTTATGGATTGATCAATCTAACTAGTTAGAGAGATCTAAAGAGAATGTAACCTAACTCAACTTTTAATTAGATTTAAGTTCTCTTTTTAATCCAATTAATTTAAACTTACGTCTAACCTAATTAAGGATCTAACTCAAGCTAATCCATGACCCTTAAAGCTTATGCAAATGACTTAAGATCTTTAAGTCACATTTCTAGATTTCTTCATCATTTAAGATAATTTAATTTCTCAATTAAATTCAACAAACTTTTAATTTGAAACAATTTCAATTTAACATGTAAAACAAATTTTATAAAATTAAAATAATTTATGATCATACCATCCAAAAATAAGATTAAAACAATTTTAATCTACAATCTCTTTACTTTTCTTCTTCATGGGTCATGACACAAGCGGCACCCCTACATGCCATAGGAGATCCCATTAAATGGGAAGAGAGGGTCTTTAAGCCCTACTTCTCTCCTATGATCGAATGGCCTGATGAATCCACCCAATTCAAGTACTTGGCTTCCTACCAAATCAGCCTTCAAGTACTCTCAACAGCCTATTGCACTCTCCGAGTCATGGATAGTTGGGCCACGCACCGAGATACTATCAGTAGCCTTTCTCATTGGTGCATCCCTGATATCCCTACCAGATGCTCATTGAGCACAATGATCCGGGATACTACCAGTAGCCTCTCCCATTGGACCATCCCAAAGTAGAGCACGATAGAAACTAAGAGCACAAACCAAGCTCCGATACATTTAGACTTATCTCTTTGTAGGCTATAGGTATGCATTTTAAAATTTTCTAAAATAAATAAGCAACAGAAGCAATAAGATATTAGATCTAATCCAATATCAGCCTCAATATGATCAATATATAAAAATTATATATATAAAGGTATAAAAGAAAGTACATAGATCAAATCTATGTAAATATAAATAACATAAATCATATCTATGTTTGTGGCCTAGTGTCTTAGATCATATCTAAGTCATCAGTAACTATTGAATCTTTTATCTTTGGATGCTTAATGACTCTCGCAGCAATAAAAGGCGATGGTAGGTACAACTTCTGTAAGCCACACAAAGGTGTATAGCCTTTACAGGTGATCCACATCAGGGTTCTGGTCCTGACTAGCCTTTCGGAGTGCTAGCTCCTGTCTAAGGCTTCGACGACGAGATTTCTTCTTTTCAACACCAAGGTGCTCTTGGAGTTTCTGAAGGAAACCTTTTACTCTTGACTTATAGCCAGAATCCCTTACACCTTAAAAACTTCTCATCTCCCTGTCTTTTTCTTTTCCAACATTTCTTAGAAGATAAAGAAGAAACACTTCATCTTATTTTAGCAAAAAATTGAAAAAGGTTGAAAGTTAAGGAAGAAACCCTTCATCTTCTTTTTTAGTTAAAAATCGAAGAAAGGTTAGAAGTTAAGGAAGAAACTCTTCATCTTCTTTTTTAGTTAAAAATCGAAAAAAGTTAGAAGATAAGAAATGAGATGTAATTAGGGAGAGGTCATTAACATCCATTTTAAATTCAAACTTAAAATTTTGAATTCAAAATTTAAACTTCAAACTTGAAATTAAAATCCGTTTGAAATTCAAATTCATAATTTGAATTTAAATGGGTAAGGATGTTAACATTAGACTTACCTAAATTTGAGCCCAAACCAAATCCCATTTGATTTGACCCAGATATTCATAGCTCAATCAAATTGAACTAACCAGCAATCGTATTGCCAATTTAATCCTTCAATTAATTTACTAACAATTAGTTTCTCAATCATCCAGTCAGGCAGAATCTCCTATGGTGTGTGACCTGTTTGAACACTAAGTCGGTAGCACTGGAACACTTTCAATACTAATCAAAGTCGCCATCTAGTAATGATACCCGATGTCTGGATAGGTCAAAGATTACAAAGCAATAATCTAAATCCTCTGGCATATGATTACCATATAATTTATTCCTTTGACCTCATAATGCTCAGAATGACTTAGGGTTTAACCGCTAACCCTTAATCAGCACATCCATAATATGTCTCAACCTTACAAGTCCTGTGACTCCTCATAAGAACTACCCAGGCCAAGGTTTTGCTAAGTTGAAACATAGTGAAACATTTACTCCAAACTATTTGGAGGGATCAATCCCATCTTGATCCATCACTGCTCCATAAGTACTTGACTGTACCCAGATACCTTCCATCACTAGATTAGAAATCTAGATAGTTCCGCACCAAAGCACAATGAGTTGCTTGCAAGCTACCATGATGATCTCAGATTCGAGGGATGCTTATATCCATATCCCTTCGCGAGCAACTCTTGGCAGAAGGGAGTTCCACTGGTGGATCACTTTTAATAAAAATCATACATTTCACAGTATGCTATACCAGTGCTCCACACTCCTTGATCAAAAGGATAACCAACCTATATAACATACATCAACCTATACTTGATACGTTGTCATCATATAACAATGTATCCTTTGGTTGCAAACAGTTTTAAGAACTACTCGATATATCCTCTCTGTTTCGAATGCAAGATAGTTCTAAGGACTCCATCACACAAGAGCTTTTCTAAATGTGATGAACTACTATAAAATATTTTATTTATTATAAAGTTCATATATAATTACAATGAGCATAACCGTCTATAGCTTAGACGATTGGCTTTGGGACACATTTCCCAACATGTATACCCTTTGAAATTTATTTGGTAGGAGGTATGATCAATAAAATTCATCAAATCACATCAATGCTCCTGTTAAGATGCCATCATGAGGCCTTCTTCAGTCAGAGTAGTAGAAAATGGAAAGATGTGACTATGTCCTATTTAAGCTAACATAACTGTCGTTTCCCAACCATCTTAATATTAGGTCAAATTTTAACTTTTTATTGGCTAAAGATGAGTTCATCGTATACCCTAGGTGATATATTTCAAACTATTGGTTGTCATTGGACACTAAACAATGATTTCTGCTATCCACTGGATCCAAAAATGCAAAACTATTCAGAACTGACGGTATAATGTTGGAAGAATAATCTTTCATGCATGTCAAGCTAATGATCTCAAAGTAGAAATAAGAACATACAACATTCCTATTCTTCGTTCTCTAGCAGTCAGCATGCCATGGAATGATGTTAATTTACTCCACAAAGCCCTTTATTATATTAGAGAGGAAAATAATCACAAAAAAATCCATATGAATAAGCATTACTTTGTAAACCATGCACACGAGACAACTTGTGCTGGGAACAAGGAAGAAACATTCAGGTGGGTTCATTTAAGCAAGGAAGATAATTGCCTCTCTGATATAAATATATCTGATAAGGATGATGATGCTTGATCTATAACTTGTATGAACAATGAAAGAACTATAACATATTTTATTACTTTATTTTATAAAGCACGAGTACAAAAAGCATGAGAGCAAACTTATTAGCCCAAGCCTTCAAAAAGACCCAAGCTGGTAGAAGGAGGAGGTAGGATTGATCCAAGAGGAGTGATTGCTTTAAAAGCCCTAAAGGATTCCCGTGCACGAAATGCCACTCTCTTCAGCATTGAAGTTGCTAAGTTTGACTATCCCTCGGTCTCTTCCGATGGCCTATCTCTAGTGAGCCCTCTTCTTTACCAATTTCTCACTGCAACACGCTTCTTAATACGTGAAAAAGGAAGCCTAATGATCACTACTGCATTAAAATAAGAATCAATGACTAAGAACTAAGGCTATAATTCATGCGTTGAGTCTTCCTAATCTTTAAAGGCCCCTTAGATGAAGGGAGAGCTAAGCACACTTGCTTCAAACTCAACTACCCAAATATATCAAAATTTTCATGATGGCTAAATCTATGCAAAGGCCGAGACTACCTTTCTCTCCTCAATACTAAGGTTGGGTGGTTTAACCCAATTCTTCTATGATTCTAGCCAACTCTGAGGGACATGATGCAGCTCAACCATAAGGTGAAAAAAGTTATTCTTTTACTTATGGATAGAAGGCTAAAGGTCAAAAGAAAAGGAAAAACACTTCTTAAAGCTAGGGTAATACCATCCTTAGCCACTCGGATGGTGCTTCAAAAGAAATAAAGAATAAAGAACAGAAGAGTAGATTGAAGCAAACTTTGTTTGCATTGTCTATTGGGGCACCTTTAAATTGTTATTGGCCAACAACTATATGAGATAGTTGTTAATGAATACATAGGTTCAACATCTAATCCAAAGAAGTCTTCATACCTTTAGTGCCTTAACAATATAACATACCTTACTAAAAGGCACCAAGAATTCTCGACTAACTCGATGAAGAAATCCCAAGCTTCTAGTAAGCATCTAGAAGAAGTCCACGGATGGAGAGTTTGAGGCTAGTAGCTAATGCATTCATGTAGATGCTTAGGCAATTGGTGTAAGACTTACAAGCCAATATATGCTCTAAAGGGGCTTTAAGGATTACCTTCAATGCAATCCTATATTGATCCATAAGTTTCAAAGATGATCCTCAAAACCAAGGATAACCCATTTAAAGCTTGAAAGGGATGATGAAGAATTATGGTAAAGGAAAGATAAACATACCTATGTTAAAGCAAGCATCAAAGAAGAAGAAGCCAAGAATGAGGAAATGGAAATAATTTGGCGACCTTTATAGAGCCTAAATAATCATCAATTGATAAACTAAATAAATTGATGAGCCCTTTAGGCTCGTGTATCACAATCCCATAAGAGGGAGCATGAAGAGCAAGCCTGATTATGCACCTTGGGTATGATGCAAACTTAGGGGCATTAAATGTGACGCAATTATTAACTGAACATCATGCCCAAAAATCAAGAAGGCACCATCATATTGCTATGACTTTGCATATGGCATTTGAAAGGCTTAAGCAGTGGAAACTTTGAAAAAGGGCAACACGATGCCCCCATGCTCTTTCTTGGACATTAACCTCAGTATATTGACACCAACTATGGGATGATTCATGCAAAGTTGACTCAAGAGGCTCTCAACTTGGGAACCTACATCTCATCATAGGTTGGAGCCAGTTCACAAGGAAAAAATCCACCATAAACGTCTATTTTTTATGCCTTTGAGGAGCTAGAGGCCCATGAGCCCACCTCAATCGATGAAGCTAGTAGGCTAATACTTAAAGTATGGAGTCTACTTTTTCAGCTGAACTAGTTACTTCAGCCTTATAAGTGGGTAGCATGTCATGAGTCATAATTTATCAGTTTACTAGTGGCTACTAATTGGCCCCTAGCAAGGCTACTCACTTGGCAACAACCACTGACACCTCAAGGTAGAAGATCATACCTAGCATATTCATAGGTGGCATGTAGCTAGCTAGCAAGGACATGCATGACTTGCCACTAGCTAATAGAGCCAATCACTAGAGAAAGCAACCAATGACAATAAGCATGTTGCATTAGAGGTTAACCTATCATGGCTAAGCATGGGGTACATAATTTAGACTAACTACTCGATCTTGATATTAGGTATGGAAGCCAACTAAAAACAAAGAACTTATCTTGAGCCCAAGATCAGTCTCTCCTGTACTATACCATATCATAAGTCTCCTTAAACTAAATGATTAGACTTAAGTAAGATCAAACACCCTCTCACATGAGGCTTTCTCTAAACCCTTCCCATCTCTTAGCTCTTTGTTTTTGCTCTCTACTATCTTCACCAATAAGAGTATGACTACAAAGTTTGCTTTTGATCATCTTTACCTTCTCTAATTGATTTGAGTTTCAAAAAGCTTTTGCTAAGATACTTTCGGCATCCCTTACGCTGTCTTTTTTTTTTTAATTCCTAGAAAGCTTCTATTTAGAGATATCTAGGAGCCTTCCTAAGTAAAGCTGTGTTGTTTCTTCCATTCCTAACCCATCTACCTTATAATTGACTTCTGCATAATTTTAAAAAAAAAAAATATAAAGACTTAATTATAGTCTTCAAATAAGGCCATATGCTTTTGATGTAATTATCTCATTTTTTTTTAACTTGACTCCACTAAAACTCAATCCAACTCAACTTATAAGCATTAATCATATAAATTTTATTTTTTAATCTTTAATTTTCTTCATTCATTGAGTAAACTCTTATTCAAAATAATTTTTATTTTTATCTTAACAACTGCTCCTTTTCTTTATTTTTATTTAATTATATCTAAATAATTATATTTATTATTTATTTTATTAAAAATTTGATATATTTTAAAATTACAATTTATAAAATTACAAAATAATTAATTATTTTGATGAAATTAAATTTTTTTAATAATATTAAAGTTTAAATCGTCAGCTTTTGATCTTCTACTTTATATGTATGTTTATATTCTTAATATGTGGACTAAAATTAATAAAGTATTTATCAAATTAGGCAACCACGTGAAGATCGCACCAGGAGTTACAAAAGCATCAATCAGATGATCCACAAGGATTATTTCACTGAAAGAAGAAAGTTCTATTTTATAGCTGCATGTTAAAAAAGCTGCTCCGAGGCCTTCTTTTTCCAATGTTTAATTAATTGGTCAGAGAGGTTTGGTGTCCGCTGCCATGTTCACGGTCCGCGTTGGAAGATATGACACGAATTCAAAATTTTCCCATCGTCAATAATATAATAAAAAATTTATCCAGTCCGTTGCTAGGTGGACGGACGGTTTACATTTAATTGAAAAAAAAATCTTAATCAATAATACTTCTTATAAATAAGAACTTCTTTTCAACAACCATAAGCCAGACGTCCGGATCAAAACACGTAACCGAGAGACCTTTATCCGACCGTTCACTTTCCCAATTTTCAAACGAACGGCTTGGATCCACGGTGTTCCCATGCGAGGATTTTAATTTCTCCGTCTTGTCGAAGCCACGTAACGGCTGCGCGCCCTGTGACCTTCATTTATTTCCCGCTCTCTCTCACTTGCTGGTATAGAAGCCGAGTAGACCATTCCAGCTTTTCTGAAACTAGGCAGGCGTAGGGGCTTTATTCTTTTCGCCACTCTCGAAAGTCCCCCCATCTCTCTTGATCGGTGCAACTTCTCTGGTTGCGTCCTTCAAACCCTTATCAGGATTTTAGGTTTAGGATCCTGCTTCTCGTACGGATATCGTGAATTTTTTTGGGGTGCATTTCTAGTCTACTGTCATCGTTGTTCTTGCATTGATTTTTTCCACGGATTTTATCAGTTTTTATGTGTTTTCTCTGGTGTTTCTCGGAGATTTTTAGGTCTTTCTTTTGTTTTCCTCTCCGGAATTCTGATTTGTTTACGGCATGATTGTTTGTTTTTTCTCCTGAAAATTTTCTCCCCGTCTCCGATGATATTCAAGAATTAGAAGCCGGTCTCGATTCTGAAATTTTCTTGACATGCTACATGTTTGAGTTTTGCCGTGCGGTAGTTATTGTTTATCTACTGGAAATCCATATTTTTAAACATGTCCTCGATTCTCTCTAGAGAAGCAAAAGTTGTGTTTTAGGGATTGATGCATTTCTCTGTTATTTTTTCTGATTTCTTTGTTTATCCCCGTTAGGTTTTCGGGTGAATCATGCCATGCTCAGAAGATGAAGGGGAGATCGTACCACAGTCCATCACTGACTATCATTTTGTTGATGAGAGGAAGACACCGATCTCGTTTTCGGTTCTGCCTTTCTGGTGGGATGAAACTGAGAGACCCAACAGCAGTAGAGGTCGAGTGTTCGTGCATGGCATTGCCAGCGGCCACCTGAAGGTTTATCATTATAAACAAGTGACTTCCTGGAAACTTGGGCTTGCAGAGCGTAGGCCTGAGATTTCGGTGCTTACGAAGGGAAACGAGTGGATAAGGCTTCTCAAACCAAAAATGAGCTACTTGGAGAGGGTTAGGACGATCATGATCACTATACATTGGCTTCACTTTTTAAGGAGGAATCCGGAAGCATCTGCAAAGAGTGCTTGGGAACATCTATGCAAAGTTTTCTGGTGAGCTTTAGGTTGATGCTTCTTTTATATTGTTATTAACTTCCTTTAGTGTTGTTCTATGAGATCGTTGATAGATGTGTTGTAATATGCAGCTCTTTTGATGTCAGACCTTCTGAGAATGACCTTATGTATCACACCTCATGGATCAAGCTGGTTGCTGAGAGAGATGGGATATTATCAAACTCTCAGGTTTGGATACCAGCTGCAAAATATGGTTGTCATTTTTACTGTATTCTGGGGTAATGATCATAATTATCAGGACCAGACTAGACGGGCTGGTCCGATTGGCGAACTGGTGAATCGGACTCTTGACAGGTCTGATTCTTTTATTGAACCAGCTGGATAATTGGCCTGGTCAAATCTTGATGAACTGGTTGGTTTTTTATTGTCCTCATGGCCCAGGGTGAACTGATGAAACCGGACCGATTCTTTTATGCTCTTTAAAATTACTTCTTAATCAATGTAATTTAAACACAAGTGCTACTTTTTAGAGGTTTTTTTTTAGGCTGAAATATCTCTTTGCATCTCTCATCTCTCTAACCAATCTGTAACTTTGTGGTTATGGAGTTTATGGATGATTTTATATCTTTGTTATACTTTCATCATACTTGTAAACTAGAATTATCATTTTTTAAGAAATCTAAAATTAATTTTTAGCATTAATGTGGATTTTATATTCTATTGCAGCTTAAATAATTTAATTTGAAATATTTAAATTTTAACATTGCTAATTTAATGAAATTTTGCAGGGAAATTATCTTTTTTTATCATTATGGATCATATATCTTAATTTTAATTATTCATGTGTTTCAACTATTGACCCATTAGTTGGATCATTGAACCATGGACCTGGTCCCCCAATTGGGTCGATGGTTGGTCTGCTTCTAATGACGATGGTAAAGATGGTTTGTTACTGGGAAAGTCGGGCTGGTAGTCATGACAATGATGACTAATGAATGGTCATTAATTTCTAGCATCTTGTCTGAATGGGTTGTTTTTTATTCTGCACTTTGAATAAACCAGAGTTAGAGCTTTTCTAAACCTGTGCAATGTGTGATATTCAGCAAATAGATGCATGGGAGGTCCAAACCACCCTGATAGACTTGTTTGTCTGATGTTTTTGGGTAGTTGAGACCAGAGAATTGTTTATAATCAAAACTTTAGTTATTTGAAATCTTGTTGCTGATATATAATAAGTAGGGGTCACACAATCTGATATTATAAATCTATACACTATTCAGTGGCATATATATTGAATTTGTAAGTTACGAGCTAAATGCAATTTTAGTATCTCTCTGGAAACCCTATCTTGGTGATTGGAAATCTGGAATACTCAGCAAACATGAGTGACAAACACCTCCTTTGTATGTATCCACCAGTGAACACCGCTTTGTCCTGACTGGCACCTCTTTCTATCTCTTCACTTACTCTCTCTTCTTTTAATAAATTTTGTGCTTCTGTTTCTGATGTGCCGAAAACATGAAATCGTCTCTTTGATCATGTTTTAGATTGTGTTGGACTGATTATCCTTACAAAATTTGCAATTTCAAACTTTTGAATTTCTTTTTGAATTTTAAAATACATGCAACCAAGCACTCTGCTGATTTTTGTGATAGTTATGAACTTTGATGTGACTACTGCACTTGAATACTGCTGCAGTTAGGGTGGTTAAGAGTTATTGCATAACCTTCCCACTCTGATTTTTGTGATAGTTATGAACTTTGATGTGACTACTGCACATGAATACTGCTGCAGTTAGGGTGGTTAAGAGTTATTGCATAACCTTCCCACTCTGATTTTTGCCAATAGTGTCAGTTTCCTTGGTGCGATATGATATGTATTAATTTCTGCCATTGATGCCTATGTAGCCATTATCTCTTTATACGTATTTTTCATGATGATTTTGTTTGAATAGTTGTTACTGGTGGTTCTGAAGGAGAAGCTGGGGAGGGCACCAATTTCTGCTGTGGTTAGTATTATTTTATTTTGTTTTTCCATGTAACCATAATTGTTTCTTCTAAAAGCCTTCTAACCTATTGCATTAAAAATAATATTATCATATTTATAATATAAATTTGGATTTGTACCACAACTGAAGTGCCATCTCAATAGGCTGTTCAAAGCAATCTAGATGCAAAAAC
This sequence comes from Calamus simplicifolius, assembly GCA_900491605.1. NCBI lineage: Eukaryota > Viridiplantae > Streptophyta > Magnoliopsida > Arecales > Arecaceae > Calamus > Calamus simplicifolius. Next base: position 497,150 of record UESW01004079.1, read on the forward strand.
ATTGTTAACTGCCAATAATGATGAAGTGGGCAAGGGCATAAGAGATGCTGATAGTGAGGCATCTGATGAAGATACTGGATTATTTAATCCAGTTTGTGCCATTTGTGATGATGGTGGTCACATTTTGTGGTATGTATTTTCTTACTGTTCTTGCATGTTAACACTTGCATCTCATAAAACCAATGCCTCTATGCTCATTTATAATATTCTTTTCGAGCTTATTTTGGTTCTTCTACTCCCATGAAAGACATAATTATGAGATTTAGCACATTCAATAAGCGAAGTGTAGAAAAAAAAATCTTGAAAATATCCAAAAAAAAGAATGATAATATGAACTAGAACAAGTGAATAAGGAAAATTTCCCTGTTGTCCATATGAATCTTCTCCTCCAAGATCATATCATCCACCAATAACTGCATCCTATGAGAAAATATCCATGCCTCCTATGTGCTCCTAAATGCACAAAATCAATACCATGACCATGGCCATGGCCATGGAGTCAACTTGAATATCTTGCTCCATAAATTCTTATCATCACATTCATACCATTGTTTTGACCATCCTTGTCTCTTTATAGTATTTTTGTTATCTTTCAACAATGGACATTGCACTACCCTCAACAAGCATATATGCTGATTTTTCTTTCATATCTTCATACCATCAAAAATGAGTTTCCATCAAAAATTCTTTTATTCCTCTCGTTTACTGATTTCTATGTCCATAATGGAGTAAATCAC
>UESW01004079.1:505398-743027 GCA_900491605.1 Calamus simplicifolius
CATCGCAGAACGAGATCTCAGGGCGGAACGTCTTGGACCGTACTCGAGCATTGTAGTATTTGGCCGCTCGCTGACGGAAAGCCGCCATGCGAAGTTGCGCTGGTCTCGCAATTCTTCTACTAAATCTAGATCGGCCCGTAGCTGATTTGGGTTGCTCTCTTCGTGGTATAACTCTGTCCGGACTGGGGACTCCTATCTCCACCGGAATGACTGCCTCGGTCCCAAAGACCAGGCTGAAAGGAGTTTCCCCGGTGGGGCTCGTGGCGTCGTGTGGTATGCCCACATACACTGGGGAGTTCCTCCACCCAACGCCCTTTGCAGCCATCTAGCCGGGCCCTGAGCCCTTGGAGGATGATGCGGTTGGTCACCTCGGCTGCGCCGTTGGTCTGGGGGTGCCCCACAGAGGTGAATCGTTGATGGATGCCCAGGCCGATGCAGAATTCCCGGAAGGCCGTGTTGTCAAACTGTCGGCCGTTATCAGTAACGAGGGTGTGCGGCAGCCCGAACCGGCACACGACAGACTTCCAGAAGAAAGACCTTACTTTGCCCTCGGTGATCTTGGCGAGAGCCTCAGCCTCGATCCACTTGGTGAAATGGTCAACTGCTACCACTAAGAACTTGCGTTGTCCGGAGGCTGGAGGGAATGGTCCCAGGATGTCCATACCCCACTGGCGAAGGGCCAGGGTGCGGCCAGGGGGGTCAGCTGGGACGCCGGTTGATGTTGAATGTTAGCATGGCGCTGGCAGCTGTCACACCTCTTGACAAGTTCGGACGCATCCTCCTTCATTGTCATCCAGTAATATCCCTGCCGTAGGGCTTTGTATGCGAGAGCTCTGCCCCCAGATGGCTTCCACATATACCTTCATGTATCTCCCGCAGGATATAATCTGCTTCTGGGGCCAACACATCTGAGAACTGGGTATGAGAACGACCTTCGATAGAGTTTTCCCTCCATTATGAAAAACTTCGGGGCCCGTCTTTTGAGTTTCTTGGCCTCGGCAGGGTCTTCTGGGAGGGTACCATCGGTAAGTACCGGACATAAGCGTCCATCCAGGAAGGCTCCTGCTCAACTGGTAGAGTTTCTCTTGTTACGTCAATACTCGGGGCTTCCAGTGCTCTACATAAGCTCTTCCCAGCATCCCATCAGTTGAGGTGGCAAGATGGGACAAGCGTCGGCTCTAGCATTCTCCCCTCGAGGGATGTAGCTAACATTAAAATAAGCTAAGGAGAAGCTTGCGACTGCACCATACTTAAATAGCGGGACATGATGGGATCCCTTGCTTCATACTCCCCTGCGATTTGGCCAGCGACCAGTTGGGAGTCAGTGAACGCCCTAAGGCGCTTTACCCCGAGCTCTCGGGCTAATCTTATCCCAGACAGCAGAGCTTCATATTCCGCCTGATTATTGGTGGCTGGAAAGAGGAAGCGGAGTGCGCACTCGGTTACAACTCCATCCGAGTTGGCCAGGATGAGGCCTGCTCCGCTCCCTTGAGAATTTGATGCCCCGTCTACATGAAGGACCCATTCATCATCTTTGGTTCGAGAGGCGAGGTTTGCAGTGGGCTCTTCGGGTTGCTCCTCTCCCCAGGTGCACTCGACCAAAAAATCCGCCAGGACTTGGATTTCATGGCCGACCGAGGGCGAAAAGATAGATCAAATTCCCCAACTTGAGCGCCCACCTTGCCAATCGACCCAAAGTATCTGGGCGAGTGAGAATTGTTTTAGAGGTTGGTCTGTGATCACCGCGATCGGGTGGGCTTGGAAGTATGGCCGCAGGCGTTGGCAGACACGATTAACGCGAAGATAGTCTTCTCAATCTTCGAGTACTGGTCTCGCATCGTGGAGCACCTTGCTTGTGTAATACACCGGCTTTTGCATGCCATTGGTGTCCACGCGGACCAGCACAGAACTAACGGCCTCGGAGAAGCCGCGAGGTACAGAAGGAGTTCTTCTCCACCTGTTGGCTTGGATAGCAGGCGGGGTAGATAAGAATTCCTTTAGCCCCTCGAACGCCTTCTGACATTCTTTCGTCCATTCGAATCCATTGGCCTTGCGGAGCGCCTTGAAGAAAGGTAGGCACCTCTTAGCGGACTTGGACAGGAAACGGCTCAAGGCGCCACCCTTCCGTCAGGCGCTGTATTTCCTTCTTGTTGGTGGGAGACCTCATGTCCAGGATGGCTTGAACTTTGTCCGGGTTTGCCTTGATCCCCCGCCGGGTCACCATGAAACCCAAGAACTTTCGGCTGTCACCCCAAATGCACACTTGCATGGGTTCAGCCTCATCTGGTATCGACGAAGGTTGTCAAAAGTCTCCGTTAGGTCGGCGATATGGTCGGTGGCGTGGACACTTTTTGTCAGCATGTCATCCACGTACACCTCCATGTTGCGTCCTATCTGGTCTTCGAAGACTTTATTCATTAACCTTTGGTAGGTGGCTCCCATGTTTTTTAGCCCAAATGGCATTACCTTGTAGCAGTACAACCCCTTCTCAGTTATGAAGGAGGTAGCTTCCTCATCGCCGGGTTCATCCTGATCTGGTTGTACCCAGAGAAAGCATCCATGAAACTAAGGACCTCATGGCCGGATGTAGCGTCCACCAGTTGATCGATCCGGGGCAGGGAAAGCTGTCCTTGGGGCATGCTTTGTTGAGATCGGTGAAGTCTACGCACATCCTCCAGCTTCCATTATTCTTACGGACCATCACCACGTTGGCCAACCATTCGGGGTAATAAACTTCCCGAATATGGCGGCAGCCATCAACTTGCGAACTTCCTCGTCGATAGCTTTCTGTCTGTCCGGAGCGAAGCTCCTTTTCTTCTGTCGGACCGGCCGACACTCTGGCTTGAGGTTGAGCCGATGGTGATCACCTCCTCAGGGACGCCCGGCATGTCTGAGGACGACCATGCAAAGACGTCGGTGTTGGCACGCAGGAAAGTAAGAAGTCGATCGCGTGCCTCCTCCAAAAGTAACGCCCAACCTGGACGGTCCTTGCCGGGTCATCCCCCAAGGGGAGGGTCAGAGGTGCTCGGCTGGTTCTCCCCTCTTTCCCAGCTCTCGGGGTCAAGCGACTCAGAGGTTATTGCCGACGCCGCCTCCAGTGGACTGGGAGACAAGTGATAGCAAAGCGGTGGCGGGCTTTGCTCTCCTTTCATTTCTCCGACTCCTTCGTCGGTGGGGAATCTTACCAATAATCTCTTAGTGGAGATTACGGCATCTAGCAAATTCAATCCCGGTCTCCCCAAGATAGCGTTATAAGCCAGCGGGATCCGGACCACCAAAAATTTATAACCACCGTGCTTTGACATGGAGGGGTTCCAGTGACAGGGAGGGCAATCTCCCCTTCAACGCTCACAGAATCCCCAGTAAAGCCCATTAGAGGCGTGGCGATGGGTCGGAGGGAAGACTTTGATAGGTTCATCCGAACAAAAGCTTCGTAGCTCAAAACATCCACCGAACTCCCACTATCAACTAAAATTCTTTTTACAGGATGTTTGGCTATGGTCATGGACACAACGACGCTGTCGTCATGCTTATTAACTACCCCATCTAAATCCTTTCCAAAGAAAGGAATTACAGAGTCTATTCCCTCTCGCTGTCTTTTTGAACCACCACCTGCCCCCAGGAAATCATAGCTATGGTCTTCTCCGTAGGAGCATTGTCCACGCCGGTCTGAAGTGTTGGAGGCACCGATGAACCTGGTGTAGGAAGGTTTCCCCTTCGAACGAACTTGCCCAAGTGACCCTGCTGGACAAGCTCTTCAATGGCCTTCTTCAGATGGCGGCAGTCCTCGGTGTCATGACCATAATCTCGGTGGTACCGGCAGTAAAGTTCCTTGTTGCGGGGGGTCCCAGACTTCAAGGGGGTCGGACGCTTGAAGTAAGGTTCCTCCTCGATTTCTAGTAGGATGTGAGATATCGGAGCCATGAGGGGAGTGAATTGCTCCTTAGGAATAAGCGTCTGTGGCCGGCGATCTGGGCGTGAGGAGGCTCAGGCTTCCGGGGTCGTGCTCCGGTATGCTCAGTAGGCGTTGGTTTCTTGCTGGGATTCTTGTCAGCTTCCCTCCTGGAAGAATCCGCCTCATCAGCACGAATGTATTTCTGCGCTCGGCTCAGAAGCTCGCATAAGAACTCGGAGGCTTCTTGTCTAGGGAATAGGCGAACCTAGAAGGACGAAGTCCTCGCTTTAATGCCAAAGTGGCTACAGAATCATCCAGGTTGTATACCTCCAAGGCTGCCTCCTTGAACCGGGCAACAAAGTCCTTCAGGGTCTCGCCACTCCTTTGCTGGACAGCAAATAAGCTATCAGCCACTCGTGGGATCTTTCGGCACGCATCAAAGTGGGCCAGGAAAGATCGCTCGAGCTATCGGAATGAATTGATGCTGCACGGCGGCAGCCGAGAATACCATGCACGTGCCGCCTTGCGAAGGGTGGCCGAAAGGCGACACATAGAAGAGAGTCCGTCGCTCCTGGACCTGCATGAGGACCTTGTAGCTCTCCAGGTGGTCCAGTGGTCCGTCGTGCCATCGTACGGATCCAGCTGGGGGAGACGAAAACGGGGCGGGACCGTTCCTCCATGATGCACCGGGAAAGCGGGGGGCGGTGCTCATAGTCTGTCCCATGAGGGTCAGTGATCCGGCGGCTAAGCTCCTCCAACCGTCGATGATACTCATCGAGCCGTTGCTCGGCCCGACGGGTAGTTTCCTGAGGGCGTCGTCTTAGATGAGTCAGAAGAGAAAGCCGAAGAAGATCGCCGTGTAAGGAGCGCACCCGTCTGGATTCTCTCTCGTCCAGCCGTTGGTGGGAATGACCAGAATGATGGGAGGGGGACCGCCGTCGCTTTGAGGCTTCTCGGCGACGAGGCTTAGGAGGTGAGTGACGGGAGACCTCAGGTGGGGTCCCGCCTTGATGAGATTGAATTGTCCCCCGCACCCCTTCACTAGACGGAGGGGGTTGAGGTGCAGCGGCAAAGCAGTGTTCCTGCAGTCCCGTACCATTGTCATCAGGTCCTGGACCTGGTGAGCCAGAACCTCAAGCCGGTCAGGCTGGCTCACTGTGCAGGGGGCGAACACGGAGGTTGGCCTCCGATTGCTCAGCCCGCGGAATGCGCTCCGCGCCTGGCTGGTGGAAGCCTCCTGTGCTCGTGTTGTCACCATCGTCTTCCTTGCAGAGTCGTTGGGGTCACGGGAGAACTTTCACCTTCCCCGCGTGCGAATTCCCCTTCCTGGCGCGCCAATCTGATAGGACAAATCACCGGTAATGAACGCCGGGCATGCTGAGATCTATTGTGGGCCTCCAAATGGGGTGGAGAGGTCGTCTTCCTCCTTCGGAAACCTGCAAGAAGTCCCGGGCCGGTATTCCCGGCGAGACCCTCCGACGCTCAAGTTAGTAAACTTGTCGCTCAGTAGTGTAGTAGTGAGAGAGAGAGAGATCCCGATCCCCTTTTCTGTTGAGCTCGGGGTCCTTTTATACATCTGGGAGGTTCCTTTCTTTTCGTCCTCCTTTGAACCGTCGAATCTTCCTCGTTAGGATAAGCTCCTTCGAACGGCAAGTGGTTAAGCCGTTGCTGGATGGGGGCCGCTTGTGGCGGTAACTGTCGGGTGTGCTAGCACTTGCCGTGATTTCGGTGAGCGAGGTATACGGTAACAGATCTCGAATCTCGGGATCTGTTACCTGAGGTGGGTCATAGTGTATGCAGGAAAGGCACCAAGTTAGGGCCAGAGCCAAAGGCCGGAGTCGTCACTGGAGGCTGGAGCCAAAGGCCGGAGCCGTTATTGGAGGCCGGAGCCAAAGGCCGGAGCCGTCGCTGGAGGCCGGAGCCGGAGCCATCACTGGAGGCCGGAGCCAAAGGTCGAAGCCGTTACTGAAGGCCGAAGCCAAAGGCCGGAGCCGTCGCTGGAGGCCGGAGCCGGAGGCTGGAGCCGTCACTAGAGGCCGAAGCCAAGATTCTATCTCTGAGATTAGCTGTCACATCATTATTTCCGAAAATCGCACAAAAGGTTATAACATCACCCAAAGGATATGGTCAACCGTATCAATATATATATATATATATATATATGGTCAAGAAAGTGAGCTGACATCAAGTTTTCATCATGTTGCTAGCCTTGCTTGCCTACATTTTTTTAAAAAAAATTTGTGCGTGTGTGAAAAGAAAATTACATCATCTTAATCCTTCTTGTTATTTATGCAATATCTAACTTGCTTCATTCCTCTTTTTTTTTTTTTGGTGTGTGAAGTGTTTTTGCGTGTGTTTTGTTAAATAGTTTTAAGTAGCATGCTTTTAAACATTTGAATGAAATTGTACAAGTCCAATCTTTAATTGCTCTTATTAGCACTCAATTCCAGTGATTTTACTTATTAAGCTAGTTGGCATCCATGCTTTTATAAACATATTTTTACAACTCATATTACGGGCCATATGTGAAGCCAATCAAGTGGTCAATCCAGACCAAACTCTGATAACCTATTAGCTCTTCATTATTAACTCTTAAATTATAGACCACGTGCGTTGGCAATGAAAGATGGAATTAGATCTAGACTTGCACAATACTAGAAAAATTTAAGTGATTAAAATATATTTGATGGGTATTAGAAAAGTACAAGGAGCAAGAATAATTTGATAAAAAAAGGGTGAAAAACGAGTTTTTATTATTACTAGTAAAAAAGAAACAATTTATTGCTCTTGTTGTAGCCAGTAGCTTTGTGACACTCCAAGTTGACTCGAAGAATATGATGATTGATGGCAAAAATGCGATTCTTGAGACTATAGATTAGTTACTAGCTGCTTAAAGAAACAAATAAGAGTCAACAAGGCATATTTAAAGAATTATGGATGGAGTAGAATATTTTTAGCATGAACATCTTCAATATTCTCATTTCTTTTTATCGTAACTTTTTTCTTTCCCAACCTTTTAGATTAGAAGTGACAAGTCCCTGGAAGCCTAATGTTGGAATAGCCATGCTGGTATAGAAAAAGAAGAAATGTTTTAAATAATATATTATCTTGCAATGAGAAACTCACTACGATCGTCATCAGCCATTATAAAGCTTATAATAGTCATTATTTTTCCTTAAAAACAAACTTTTTAAATTTCTAATGTTAAATAATTGCTAAAATAACGTTTGTTATAATAAGAAATAGCTGGGAATAATGAAAAATAATATGCTATCTTTCATTCTTATTATATTTATTGATTGTACAATCTTTTTTTCTAAGAGAATTTTAAAAAAAATCAAAATTTGATAAAATATTATTCTATTGAAAGTAAGTATAACGAAGAATATAGAAAACAATGGATATTATATTTTTCTATGTTATTTACTTTGTTGTTGGAAGAATATTATTGATTTTATCATGCTTAATTGTAAAATCTATTTAAAAAATGGTTTTAAATAATGATGCTATCCATAATAGTTTCAACCATTCATTGCCACAGTATGAACATTAATAATATGAAAATATAGTGGTCGCTTTTTTTTTAGTACACCTATCATTTTTGTTATATTAGAAATTTTATAATGTAAATAATGACTGTTATTTTTACTTATACTAATTTCTTTTAAATAAAATAATAGTTTAATAAATATTTTCATAATTCTCTCAAAAATAATTGTCCAAAAAAATTACACTATTTTATCGCTAAAACGAAATAAAGATAATGCCGCTATATTTTATTATAACACCATTATAATAGTCATTATTTTAACAATTCTTGTAATATTAAAGTTTGAAATTTTATTTTTTAGATAAATAATACTACAATGGCCACCAACGGTTCTGGTAGGCAGGGAGGGGGAGCAATCCAATTTAGACCGTCCATTTTCCCACTCCCTTGGAATCCACTTGCCACGCATCATACGAAGACCTCTTTCCTACGTCGTCTGATCAACTCAAAGGGCATCCGATTCGAAACTTTTTCGTTTTTTTTTTTTTTTCCCACCTCCGCCCTTTTCTTTCTGCAAGAAATCACAGTAAACCTGTTCCGTTAGCGAGATGGCCGCCGCCGCCGCCACCTCCTCCTCCGCGTCTCCCATCCTCTGCGCCTCCTTTAACCAAGATAACAGGTAACTCCCAAACCCCGTCCCCGGTTAGTTTTTCGGCTTCCTGTCTCTTTGTTTATATCGATCGGGACTTTGAGCTATTTTTTTTTTTTGGTTCAATTTAATTTTGAAGGGTTCCGGATTTGGACTGTAATTTTGGGCTATTTCTTGATTTCAGTACTATAGCAGGGAGACTGGAGTGCTTTGAATTGCTTTAGCTTAGAATTTCACTGCAATTCTTGTTTTTCGTATGATTTGAATGACATGGCATGAAATTTGGGGATTTCTGGATTGATTTAGTTCATGCTTTGGTTATAATTCGAGCATGTTGTTTAAGTTCAGTAGCATAGACGATAATCTAGAAGGTTTTGGATTGACTTGGCATATGGTCTGGATGTTTTGTTGAGGTGGCAGTTGCTTTTCGATTGGAACGAAGGATGGATTTAAGATATTTGATGCACGTAGTGGAAGATTATGCTACGAGAGAGGTTAGTTGGATGATAGTTAAACTTTCTCTCCCTTTCTTTTTAATAAAGCATTGTAATACTAATTTATGTGAAATTTGTTAAGAGCTGCAGCCAGGAAAGTTATTATCATCATGCAGACTTTCTGGCTGATGCATAAATAATGAACCTTACCCATTAGTTGATATATTATGACCAATGGAATAATTAATGACGGAGTCCCTGTGGCATATTTAATTATAGAAAAAAGACTAGAACTTTGCAGAGAGGAAATTTGTGTTTTTTAATAATGTGTTATATTTTTCAAAGAGTACCAGCACCAAATAGAAATATGTTTTGCCTAGACATACCAAATTCAACTCTAAATGGCTGATTTTCTCATAAGTTGGTTATTTCCAGCTGTTATATACAAAAATGCAAACTGCTGGCGATGATCCTTTTATGCTTTTGTTAGTGTTACTGGTGTTTTCAAGGGACCATTGAGAAGTGACCGCTTGTTACTGCTTTTGTTTTCTGCTATGGCTTAAATGTGAAGTGAACAGAGTCTGGAAGTATTATTTATTCCACTGCAACTCACTAGTATTGGCCGGAAATATATGGATAAGCTGGTGGGACAGGATGGAGATCTTTTGAGGCAAGGTAAATTTGATTGCTAAAATATAAACTTAAAGTGTAGATAGTGATCGAGATTGTAAAGCTTAAAGATGAGATTAAGTTCTTGCTAGAAATCCATGTTCTGGACAGAAAGTAGAAAGTGTTTTATACCCTTTGAGGAAGATCAGACATCCAGGTTCAGCTAAAGTTAGCAAACCAGGATACTATCATCTATGGCAAAAATTGAAACAAAATTTTTGATTTGATCACTGAAAGTGGAAAATGAGAATTGTAGATTGTTCTTCAAATTTGCTCAAGTATAATCAAGTGTTGACTAGAGTGGAGAAAGTAGATTCATGTAGCCAACCTCATGTACTTGGGAAAAGGCTTAGATGAGTTGAGTTGAGTTGAGTAGATAATCATCAAGTGTTGACTGCAGACATTAGACATAAGTTTGTTATGCATTCCCAAAATAGGTTATTGACGGGAATCTAGGGGCCCCCAAACCCCCCCCCCCGGGGGCCAAAAAAAAAGTTTTTTATTGCTAAAATAGCACTAATATATCTGAGCATCTTAATATATCAGAAGAGAATCTTATGAAGAGATTTTCTAAAGAATAACTGTCACACTAATGAAGATTTTTGGCCGAGTTGAATCCTATGGAAAGGATATCTCATTACTAATGAAGAATAACTGTCGCACTAATAGAGAACATGTTGATAGTTTTATGAATTGTTCTTAGTATATTCTGTATAGCTGGCCCTGTTCATAAAGCTATTCAAACTACAATAAACAAATTCTAGCACTTCCAGATAAAACTACAAAATAATTTGACCAACTAGGCATTGCTATTCCATCAAGAAACCTCTAAAACTAATCATACTATAACCAAGACTTTAAATATTTACTCATCAACTTTCACCTAATTCTTAAAGACCACGCTGACCATTTTAGTGAAAACTGGGCTTCTATCCGGGTACCGACAACTTAAACTGAGCGATACCACATGAAGCTATGCCTTTTTAAAGGTTTCTGAGGGAAGTAACAGTTACTTCTTGTAATATTTACCATTTATCCACTTCTAAAACCTAAATGTTATTTACCAATGCCATTGATATCTAGTAATCAAAAATAAAAGCTAAGATTTACTGGATATGTGTGTCTGTTGCAATTTGTGGCACCAATGTAAGGCATGTTTCTGTGCTTTATGGTGAGACTGGGATATTGAATGGTTTTAGTGATATGAACTATCATACATGTGTACATCCATTTGTCTAGATATGCATCTACCATTTTACCATTATTAGGTTTGAGGAATTTGATGCATCAGACATATGTCACCATTTCGACATTTAACATCCTTGTATGTATTGACAACATAGTGAAACAAAATAAAACAATTCCACAAGCTTGCCTCTAAATCTAAGAAAGAAAACTAACTCGTTACTTTTGTAATCTTCTTATTGGATTGCATCAGACCATTTCAGTTGCTGTGAAGCATAAACTCATATTGGCATCCAGTGAAGGAACATAGAATGCAAGCTTCATTGTTATTTGTCCATGATAAGTATAGACATTTTCCATGATGTCACCAGTCACTCTTCGTACGTTAAGAGTTTCGTTCTAGCATTCTTCAATGTGATTGTTCAGCCTCTGCACTCTTATGATAAGCTCAATATTTCATTTCTAAATATAAAATTTCAGGAGGAAGATTATGATTATAGACTTATCCAAAAAATTGCATGTTGTATTCTACCATCTAACATCCTGTTTTTCCTGTAGTACTTTTTTATCTTCATGAATTATACTTAAATTTGTTACTAGTCATAAGGGTAAAGTTTAACTGATTACATTTTTTGCAGCTGTTGGTGCATTTAGCATTGTGGAAATGCTATTTAGCTCAAGTCTTCTTGCTATAGTTGGAGCAGGGGAGCAGGTATCTTATTCATTCTTTTTGTCTCTGATTTTATTCTCCTATGAGTGTTCTAATTTGCGTATAAAGAACCAAAATGTCTTACCATGTTTCAATTTGACTCAAACAGCCATCATTATCTCCTCGCCGACTTTGTCTTTTCAATACCGTCACTGGAAATGCACTGAGAGAACTAAATTATTTGACATCGATCCTAGCCATTCGTATTAATAGGCAAAGGTAGCTGCTTCATTATTCTGGTTGCATTTCCACTACAATCTACTTGCTAATTTATACCTTCTTTGCAATATATGTACATTGGAGCTGATAAATCAAAATTATAGGTGCCGATGTTTTAATAGATATGACCCTATATGTTCTAGACATACATACATACTGAATTTGTAAATATTAACATGTTTAGTGTAACAAACTTTTGAGTCTTTTGTATTAGAAATGGGATCCTTTGAGGTACAAGTTTTGTACCACAAAGTGCTGTACATTCATGGATGGCTGCCGCGTGTCCTATCTTGGACACGAATGTTATGGTTCATTCACAATACATTAATGTATGGGTATTAATAACTCTTTTGCTATTTACTAAAATTTCCTAAAATTTAATCACAGTTGTTCATGTCTATATGGTGGCCATTCAGGCATGCACGGCACTCTATTATACAAAGAGTGTACTGCAGAAGATCCGTGCTTTGTGTTATATATGCAAGTGTTTTGTTTCATCAAATTTTTATTCATCAATATTTTGATCAATGCCTCTCATTTTTGATCATCCTACTACCTAGAATTCCTGCCTTGTTTGCTGAATCCTTTATTTGATCAGTATCTTCTCTTGTTGCGCATTTGCTTATCATCACAAGAGTATATTACCAGTGAAAGTGATGTAACTTTAAAGATAATTCTAAGTGGTTGTTTATGCTTAATTTTTCATCTCTCTTCTCATTTCAATATTATGGCATTAATCTTCAGAGTCTCATTGCTGATCTTTTGTCTCAATTGATGTTATTTGGTAATGTTTACAAGCTTTCATGTGATTTGATGACAGAAAATTAAGTTTATATCACCATGAATTGGGGAGCAGTAGATTGACTAATATTTCTCTTGCCAATGCCTTACTAGCAATCTTTGGTTGAGAAGACTCCTTTTATTATGAGTTTTGGAGAAATTTTCTTCATGTTTGTTTGATGTTCTTGACTCCTTTTTTTTTCTTTTTCCTTTTCCTTTTCTAAAGAATTTTTTTTTTTAAGTATATGGATAAAAGTTGGTAAGCAATGACAGTTGTATTTCTTCCATTAATTGAAGCACCATGAAAGAACAGGGGAAATAGATTTATTTCTCCAAGGTATGGCCATATTTCATGGCTCCTTTTTGTTCCTCAAATATCTGCTAAATAGCAAACTTTTTCTTTGAACAGGCAATATCTTGGGAAATGAGGATAAATAAGACATGATAGATCTCTTAAAAGATATGGGAATGGAATACATGGATAGATCTCTTAGTGGTGTAAATCCATGTTTAGTTGTTTGGACAGTTGAAGAATGGGAAGTGTTTTGAAGACCAAGATATCACCAATTTGGCCTAATACAGTAAAATAACATGGATACATGGAAAGGGCGACATAATGAATATGTTTTTGGATACTAAGTACTGATGTTATTTTAGCAACTTGCTAAGCTTCATGGTATGGAAAATATGTAGGCTTTTTGTTGCAAAACTGCATAACGGGCATTCAAAGTCTGACGTCATACTTGTGGGCCCTCAAACCACATTTGTGATTTATTATAATTTTGGGTAGCGGATCTCATGACAAATACAAAATTGATCATGCATTTGGTCGACAGATTATGATTACACAACCTCTGTCACAACTGTGATTTATTACAATCTTGCTGCTGTTTCTCTTTATTGATTTGCTCCAATGTAGTTCAGTTTAATCTGACTTTTTGGTATCTTACTTTCTGTGTCTGGAGACATGGGAATTGTTACATTTAATCATCAATTTTTTTGCTTCAGTTTGGCAGCCTTCTTCTTTATGCCCAAAATTTTCATGCTATATAATTTGTCCTTCTTTAGCTGTATATTGAAGGCATTCTACTTATTCCATTGGAGGTGTCTCCATGATACCTCATATCTGAGTTCAGAGAGTTCAGATGCACGTTCACTTGCATCATAGGTTTTTATAAGGTTTGGATATGGAAACTCCTTGTTGATCAGATTTTATGTGCATAGACAAGTGTGTCATCTTTTGCAAATTATGCCTCTCCAGATGTCTCGACCTTTTCTATGTGAAACTGCATGAGCATGTGCTGGCATTAATGTTTTCATATGCAAAGAAGTCACTCTGTCTAATGAGATGTATATATCTAGTTGATCGAATACGGCAAGTTTTATGAACTTCACTTACCATTCTAATTGCTTGTATTCACATTATTTGCAGGCTTATTGTCATCTTGCAGGATAAATCATATATTTATGACTTGAACAGTCTTGCTATTCTGGACACCATAGATACTGTGCCCAACAACAAAGGTTAGAGTAGCAAGACTTCCTCTCCTCGTATTTTTTGTTTTTAATTTTTTTCTAACTGCTACATCCACGATCATCAAGGACTTAAACATTTCTCAGGATACATGAACCACATATCTTTTCTCTTCTTTCGATCAAGGTTATATTTACATCAACAATATAGCAAAGAACATGTTCAGGATGTCTGCACTTCACTCTGTGACTTGTCTGTTTCTTGTTATAATGTGGGCTATTAATACAGGCTATAAATCTAAGCAGTTTTTCATCTTTTTTTTGTTTGGATACTCAGAGACTCTGTTGTCTATAGAATGCTTTGATTTATGCATAGCCAAGGTCTGAAAACTTAGATAGATCTCTTCTCATGGCCAAACCGGGGGTACTTTCAATTTATGATTTTTGGAGGCTACTTTCCTCCCTCCTGTCAGAAGGCCACATTGTCTATGATACATATCATGTATGCTTTTGTGTATCAGATATAAGCTATTTATTCTCATATTCTATTGCATCAAAGTTGATTTTCTTTGCTTTTTAATTCAGATCTAACTGGACCTCACCTAGAATAATCCCTATGTGGACGTGACCCAGACCATAATTCTGGGCCTGGGACTGAAAAATCACATGCAACTGGACAAATGTCTGCCTAAATAGTTTGATTAGATAGGTTTGACATATTTTTCAAATCTGTCCTGACGAGCCTGAAATTGAACCCTGAGCCAGCTGTCTGCATTAAACAAATGGGTCAGATCTGAGTGCAAATTATAGACCCAGAACCAATTTGAGGACCTTTCAACAATATTTGTTTAGTTAACAAGAGATTCTCAAGTTGTTCATGAACTGTTCACTGAATGATACTTAAAACTATACCTGACCATTTTGATTTTTGATTCTTCATGAATTTCAGCAGTTCACAAACATTTAAAAATCATGGATTACATGTTAATGTTGTTATACGTTATTGTTCGTGGTAGTGCTATGGCTACCTGACATGCTTGTTCTTGCAGAAACCAATATGTTGTTCTAGCGACAATTTGTTATTATTTATCATTTGAAATCAATTTCTATCTTTGAATTTTTTGAGCTGTTGGTACTCTCTCTCTCTCTCTCTCTCTCTCTCTCTCTCAAATCTTCCTCTTAGATGCACAGTTTGTAAATGCAAAGTTTGTGACTGTAGCTTGAACTGTATGCAGTGGCAGAGCCCCCCAAAACAGCTTTTTTATTAGTAATTTACTGTTTAGTTAAAATATATCATTTTTAAATAAAATACCACAAAATTGACACAGATCTTCTAATTAAACATCAACGAACGTGGTTGCATTATTTTTTGGGTCCTAGTTGATTACCTCACAATTATAAACAAGAATAGGGGGAAATTTCAATTTTGGGTACAGTGCTAACAAAAACAAGAAGAGCTCAAGAAGCTAAAACAAAAAAATATGGCATATGCTCGAGCTATTGGAAAAGAATACGTTTTTTCATTCCCCTCTGTTCTCTATCTTCCATTTGTACTAAAACATTCACATAAGTTCCTTCCTTCCCTCACCTTTTTCTTTCTTCATTCTGATTTCTATTTAACTCTGGTTTTTCGTTCACCAAAATCTTTCATGAAACTTGGAGCAATTGTTGTTGAATAAACCAGCTGTCTTAAGTTTACTTTTTTTTGAAAATGTATTTTTTCCCAGAGAAAGTATGGGAAGTTTATTTCATTATTCAAAATTTTTCATATAAATATGTACAATGATGATTGCCTAAAGACGTTAATTGCTATTTTAGCAAGTATAACAACCCCCCCCCCCCCCCCCCTTCTCAAAAAAAAAAAAAAACCTTTCCTGCCATTGGCTTATGTGTGATATGCTGGACCCAGGGAAGGTATATGCAGGTAGAAAGTGCAGGATGGGCCTTATATGCTGTAAATTATAGTGATGATGAAATCTAATGAACAAAAGACGGAGATTCGACAAGGGATTGCATCAAATTTGAGTTGAAGATCTGAAACATAGAAGGGAAGGCATTAGTGGATTTGAAACATAGATCATAAGACCTAAGTGGAAAATAATAAAATAATCTTTATATGATTGTCAGTAAAAGATAGCAAAACAGGACCATAAAGTCAAGTGTCTTCCAGATTGTTCTATGTGCAATATTCAGTTATATTGTAAATCTTGTATGCATTACCTGTCCTTGTATCCTTATTTCTGTCTCTTTTTCACTAGCTGCTGTCATGATTTGTGAGATTGCAATAGATCAATCTTGTACTAAATATCTATCTTATGTCTTCATTCATCAAATTATCTCCACCCTGCAGTTCTGTTGTGGAAAGTTAATTCAAAGAAGTTTATAGAAACAGAAATTGGTCACTGAATTGAAGGCTGTTGTGCTTTTAGTATCTTTGATGATGTTGCCCCCCCAAAATTATAACTGCTGTTTCAGGGCTCTGTGCATTTTCTCCTAGTTCAGAAGGTGGCTATTTGGCTCTTCCAGCAAGTACAACCAAAGGATCTGTTTTAGTGTACAACACCATGGAGCTGCAATCACTTTGTCAGGTTGTTGAAGATGCACACTCGTTTTCACCCCATTTTCATGTCGTTTCTCCCATCATGTTTTCAGTCTGTTCTTTTTCTCGTTCCAAGTTGTCTACTCTTCAGTACAGTTTTTTTATACATTTAGGGGAAACATAAAGAATTGGTAGAACCTTAGACATTCACGTCACAAATCTTTTCCAGATTCTTTTTTTCCCTTTAACAAAGACCCTCTTGGTTCCTAATCTGTTTTTTTTTAAAAAAAATATATGTTTGATATTCAAAATTTGCACTTCTAGGATTTGCTATTTGAAATCTTCTTCATTATCAATTCCTTTCAGGAACTGCATTCTCGATCAAGGCAAGCTCCTTAAAATAATTTGTGTACAATTACCTTTTATTTTTCTTATCTGAAGACAAACTCAAATCTTTTTCACATTTGAGGTCTCATTTAATCTTAATTATGGGCCTTAGTAGGCTGCGATTAAGCCAAGCCATATTGCAAACGGCTCAGGCTCAGCTTGCGGACTTGTAGGCTTATTTATTTTATAAAAGAGCAAAGATCAAGCTGTAACTCAAGGCCTGGTTTATAAGTGAGCCAAGTCTAACACTCTTTGGTTGTGAAAACCAATTACAGACTTTATTTTGGGTTGTTCAATTGCTTGAGCTGAGCTTGAACACCCATGACTGATCCTGGCTCCTAAGCACTAATTGACTGATCCAAGCCAAGCTAGAACAATCCAAGCTTGGTTCTGCTCATTTGCAGCGTCAGCATACTTATCATACAATAATCTAATTGAAAGTTTCATGATGTTCTGTGGGAAAACTTGGTTTCCACTTGCTTTATTGGTAACCCAGTCCTTTCTCTAAAAGCGGAAGCATCTTTAGTCCGTCTGGCAAATTGGTAATAATTGATTGCCAAGCGCAATGACATGCTTTGACAGATTGAAGAAAATGCAGAGCGAGAATTTCTGTATTTGCCCCTTGTTTTTAACTGCCATTTAACAATTGCAACAGATAGATGCCCACCGTTCACCATTAGCTGCAATTGTCTTCTCCTCCAGTGGCATGTATCTGGCAACAGCGTCTGAACAGGGAACTATTATCAGAGTGCATCTAGTTTCGCAAGCAACTAAGGTGAACAGTGAGTGATTTCATACCTAAATTTTATTTTATTTTATTTTTTGCATTCTAGTATTTCTTTGAACATTGTTATTTATGTTAAATTTAGAAATATACATTAAAAAAAAGATTTGTCAATGACTTGAGTGCCATTCTATGTTGCAGTCATATAGTTTTCGAAGAGGAACATATCCATCAACAATCTATTCCCTCTCATTTGGACCATCTGCTGAACTTCCAGATATTCTTGTTGCTACAAGCTCATCAGGCTCTTTGCATGTATTTCTCCTGGGACACTTGATAAACCAAAGGTCAGAAATGAGCTTATCTGTGAGAACATGACATCATTTCCTATGACATTATGATGTAGTATGGCTTGGTTTCTGCAACTACAAAGCTACTCCCTCATTTTTGTTTTCTTTTTGCTACTGTACTTGGCTTTTGCATCAGCTTTTCTTTGCTTTAAGCCTTATCTTCCCAGTTTTTACCTATTTTAGAAGAAGACCCAACACACTACTTGGTTCAATGATCCCGGATTCCATCAATGATGCCTTTGAACATGCTCATCATCATGTTCTCCACAATGTTGTCCCTGCCGGTGTGAGAAGGTGAAACTGCAATATTGAATTTCATTAATTGTTTCAACATTTTATAGATTAATTAGTTGTTGATCATTGATTCTGTGCTACAGCTATGTAACAATGTACAATGTACACGTTGTTCCAAGTGCTTCCATGATTTCTACTTTTCGGTGAGTATTATGCAAACATGGGAAGCTCTCTCTCCATCCTACGATAAGTCTAAGCCCCCCTCTTCATCTAGGAGCTTCTGTAGCTGGTCTTGTTTCTTATTTTCATTTAAGATGGATGGTTGTCCAGTATGATGGTGATGCCATTATTAGCATGCGTTGTGCCTTTTGTATTTAACATAAAAATGGGTGTCAGGAATATAAGCATGCCATTCAGATTGATCTTGATTTTGACTAGCAGTATAGTTATTGAGGCAAATATTCGTGTGGATTATGTGTTGAAGACTCGGAAGCTTGTCTACCTACATGAATTCATAAAACGAGACATTTTCTTTGGCTTGCATAATTTTAAACAGCAAGTTATAGATAGATAAAGAGAAATCAAAGTCAGTTAGACATGGTAATTATGTGTAATGAGCTGGTACCATATTCCATGCTAACAGAGCCAATATAGGCATGCATGGGTGCATCGGTCAATGAAGCACAAATTAAAGCTCAATTGGTTCTCAGTCTACATTGTGTGATTCATTTATATATGGTAGCAATGTGGACTAACATACATCTCACATGGCATCTTTCAGGCAAAATGATGGGGTTGAGTGGAGATATTACTTTGATGGGAAATAATTAACCAAAAACGGTTCATAAAGCCAATGCCAAACAGATAGGACATGTATTATGTCTCATATGGTACCTCTCAGACTAAAGATTAGGTCGATAGAGGATATAAGAGAATGACCCGAAGGGTTTACAGAGTCAATGCCAAAGAGACAGGACAAGACATTGATCACTTATGGTGGTATTCTCTGGTTATATTTATTTAATTGGATTTGTTGAAAGAAGCCGAAACACCAAAAAAATCAGTTTTTTAGATCATTTCAAATTCCTCTTGCTACTATTCTCAGTCAGGTTGAACTTCACCTATTTAGATACTGATGTACTTTGTGGAATAAAAGAAGGTTATTATACAATTCCAATGTCTAAGATGAGTTTTATAAGAATTGACATGATCTGTATTCTGTTTGCTTAAACTGCTTTTCTGCAGTTTTGCAGTTTTCTTGTCTCTTTTGGTCTTGCACATGTTTATGATTTGACAGTGTCAGTATTTAGCACTTAGCAGAGGAATTGCATCAACTGATATTTGCTTTTGTTTACTCAACTTGGCAGGGCATCTGTTTTCATCATAACTTATGATGGTTACTTCCACGAGTATACTTTAAATGTCACGGAGTTCAATGAGTATTCATGGAGCTTGGAGCGTGAATTCAATCTACTAGAAACATCTGATAACCCTTTATAAGCACAGTGCTGGAAACAAAACTCGGCTTTTGGCAACGGTGGGATAAGTATGGTGGCATCCTGCCACTTGGCATGCTGTAACAAAAATGCCAAGTTCTAAGGAGAAACCAGAGTAATGGATTCTTGCAGTAATTATGAGAGAGAACTGACTGAACATCTGTCATTGCTTGGGTTGGTCGCTGAAGATCAGTGCACTGGCTTGTGGGACTGAGCTAGTTGGTGCTGCAGCAAAGAATATATGGATTTTTCATAGTGGAATCGTAAGAAAGTATGTGCATTTGGTGCTTTGGCAAGAAGTTTGGGCTGTTGAATGTAATACTGTCACCTTTACATTCAGTTTGTATCAAAGCAGCATAAGATATATTTTTCTAAATTATAATAGCTCTATGTAAAAGTTATTGTAATATAGGATTATGGTCATAAATGGTCTTTGTGGAAGAGCATGAAGACATTACCCTTCATTCCCTTCATTTTGCATAGGTAATACTTGTCAGTGTTTTTGGAAGTGTCACTATTTCAGTCCACTCTAGGGCCTAATGTTGATGACCCAGCTAGCCACCTGGTAAATTCCTTGAAAACATAAAATTTTATGGCTATTTTCTTTAATTTCCAGTAAACGTTTCTTGGGTGGAATCTGTGAAGGATGAAGTGCTTTTTCTTGAAAAAACCACTGTCTTGTTTGAGAATTATGTGGAGGGTTGGCCTAAGGCTTTGAGATTGGGGGGAGTCAAAGGGTTCATAAAGTTGATTCCTGAAAGTCAATTTCTAAATTTGCAAATGATAGGTGGATTCATCATCAGAGCTTGCTCGCTAGAAGTTTGTCTCATGCACAATTTACAATTTGAATTTTAGCTTGAAGTGAATAGAGGCAATTTTTTTCAAATAACTGGTGAAATTGGCACTTAAACAAATTATAAGTAAAGCTGTCGCGTAATGTCACTATTTGCTCATGGAAGCTGCACAGATTTTTTTTTTTTTTTTTGAGAAAAAACTGCAGAAGTAAATTAAAAACATCAAAGTTCACCTCAATAAATCAGTTGTAATACTCTGGAAACTCGAAGTAACTTTGCTTTTCCTCTTCCCTATAAAATAAGCGGGCCTTCGGATGAAGTAGTCACAGCTTATCATTCACCTGCCATCCTGAAGCACCAGCTAGCCATCGTGGTGCATGCTGCCATAAATCATATACATTCAGCGAACCAGCACTAGCAATGGCACCTTGCAAATTGCCATATTACTGCACTACCCTGAGCAATTCCTAGCATCCCAAACAATAGGTTTTTTCAAACCCCACATCATTAACAGATTTTGAAATATACAACAAAAGATATCCTAATGCATAATGTCTGGAATGCATCAAGACTTTCAGACCATCCAAAACTTTCTTAGGCTGATGAAGCAACTGCTTTATGCTTCCCTATACTGCTTTATGCTTTCCTTTAGCTTGCAGTAGTGCAGAGGCAGTATAACATCCAGAAAAATTGAAGTCTAATCCTAGACATCTACAATAGCACCTGAATTCACACCTCACTATTTTATTGTCTTTCCAACCAATTAATGAGGTTTAGCTGTAGAAAGTATAAAGACTGACCTAAGCATTGCTTGCTTTAAGCCTTACTAGCTCCTCCTGTGTGCATATTAGCCTGCAGTCACAAATAATGTCATGCATCAGCATCAAGGAGCATGTATATTTGGTTTCAGATCATTAAGGTTACTTCCACTGCAGGTCAGTGATATCTTGTATCATTAAGGTTACTATGCTCAGTTTTGAGGTTGCAAGTAGAATGGTTCTATTAACATTAGTTGCTATCAGACTCTCTCACCCAGTACTGATCAGAAAACTGAAAGGTACGAACACCAAAGGTGTATTTAGATGCTAGATTCGAAGAATCAAGGGTTGTATAATGTGCTAACAGAAGCAGCCGCAATGTTAAGTTGCAGAGATTGAAGGTTAAACTTTTGAGTTTGCAGATGGCTTTCTGACCGCATGCACAACATCCACATACAGGTTACAACAATGCATTTTAAAAATGTTGCGTCCTGTAAACTTAGGATTGTGGGTAAATGCCCTCTTTTTTCTACTTCTTGATTGATCTCCCCCTCTTGTTTGTCAATTGAAAGGTTTTAAATTATATTCCCACTAATGGTGTGATTGCTTCAGTTTACTATACAATGATCACAAACTTGACATCATTGTTCAGCAGAGAGAGGTGAGGAGAGAAAAAGTATAGATAGGCTAGAAGTGAAACTTCCAATTTATATTAAGAGGAATTGGAGATTTCATGAACAATGATTCATATGGAATGTTTTGTTAGTAAACCAGATGTAGCAAGAGGTTTCAACGCAGGTGAGCATGCCATCTACTTGGCCATCTAATTTTTTTTTTTAATGGCAAATGCATCCTGCATCTAAATGGCAACTAGGAGCATATAGATGCAAACATATATATTTTCTAGTAGAGGATACTAAAATAGCTTATAAGAGCACTTGCCGAACTGAAAAGATGTTGAATGAGCTAATATCACCCAGAGGTTTTGAGACCAACTTATCTATTAAGGTTCCAATTTGAGACAATGATTCACTCCCACAAAGATATGGAGCCTCAACACTAGATCAATCAACTCACTTTCAAATGTTGCATAAATAAAGATGAAAGCAAATTCCTTTCATTCTTCTTCTCTCTTCTTCTTGTTAGAGAGAGAGTAATAACTCTTTCTCCTTCCCTTCTTTCCTTCTCCTCCCTTTGCCCTTGGAAGTGCTTCATCCATCAGAAGTCGGAAATCGAAATACGTCATCGACTTCGGCCCATGCTAAGTCAACCCAGGCCAATCAAATTATGCTTTGGAAAATGTCTTTGTGCACAGCCTCCGATGCACAAAGGTATGCACCGTGCGCGATTGGCCGCGTGCTCGCCCGCCGCGCATGCCACGGCCCATCGGAGGTAGTGCACAAAGACTTTTCCTTATACTTGAATCGCTCCTCAAACCAAATTGGGCTGTAAGCTTGACCCAGACCTTTCAAACCCTAATTAGACATTGTCATCTAGAAGGTTCTTGATTGAAGAGTAACGATATATATATATATATATGAAGCCCGTGGTGAGGATCGTGGTATCAAATAAGATGCAAAAATTGGTGATGGTGGTGGTGGATCAGTTGTACAATCGCTGCATCAAGCGCACCAGCAAGTTCATGGCCCATGATGAAAACAATGGCCGTAAATAATACCTGACCCTCTCTCTCTCTCTCTCAATCTCCCCCTATATTGATCCCCTTTCCCTGAATTTTTCTTTTGTTCTCGATTTCTCCTAGTTCTATGTATCACCTTTGTTTGTCTCTCGAAATGAAATTTGTATTTAAGTTCCTTCACACAACTCAGCTCATAGGCTTTGTCATTGGTTTGAGATCTAGTGGATAATGACCATCTTTTTATAGCGAATGTGTCAACGGACTATTTATACATAACAAATTTTAAGATGTAGGTCTGCATCATATCTCATAAATGGAATAGCAAAAGGACTTATGGTATTTGTTGATGCTAAATCACTTTTCTCGATCATCTGCAAATGTCCGATTACCTTCTCTAGCAAGCCAAGGATCTTCTGACAGGCTTTGCATCGATCGGGGATATGCAAAAAAATTCTGAGGACTGAAGATTATAGCGAGGACCCTCCAACATCGTGAGCTTGAAAGAAAGCTCAAGAGTCTTAAAGAGGTGCTCTGTGTGAGCGTGTATGAGTCGTTACTTGGTGGAGGATCCCTTTTACCCATTTTATTAAAGTTTGGAGCTTGTAGCGTGATTAGATGCTAGAATGTGGCTTGTAGCTGGACTGATTGTCAGAACATGCATGGTCAGGGCAGCAACAGTGAGGTTCGCCTCCCTCATGGCAAGTCAGAGTTGGTAGGCCATGTCTCATCCAGTGTGGGTGGCTGCAGCTGATTGATGGGCCGGTACCATCAGGCATGAAGGCCACAGTTGGTTGGTAGGCCAGGTCTTATCAGGTATGGATGGCTGTAGCAAAGTTGGTGGGTATTGCTTTACTATGTTATTTATGCTTTTGTTTTTTTGTGACCACCATTGACTGCATTCTTTATCGATTTCCATTTTGGGGCTACCAAATTTTACTGTGCTAAGATGGATTCTGGGAATGGCTCATGAGAGGGTTATAAAAACTCTTTCTGATGGTCTTGTAGGTAAGTAATTTAAAGCCAAGACTAACCTTAACTTGCCAACTCAGAAATCTACTATTTATTTAGATGCCGACCGGGGAGAATAGAATGGGGTTTGGGGTTCTGGTGACCATTTGCATCCCAGATGAAACATGGGATTTTAGTTTTATGATGAAGTGCATAGCTTTTGCATCACATCAACATGACCAATTGAAGCCATGCCAAAGCTTTTAGCCAGTATAGTTTGGAATGCACAGCTCAACTCAACTCAACTCAACTCATCTAAGCCTTTTCCCAACTACTTGGGGTTTGGAATGCACATGGTACTGTTTCGTTGCAGTACCTCTGTACATGTTTGCTACATACATTTCTTAGAACTACGGTAAAAAGGATCAACACAAATGTTTCTGTAGGAGAAGGGAAACAATCTCCTCCCCAGTTACTTTTTACTTTAGTATTAGGCATTTATGTGGCAATGACTTAAGCAGTTATGCATCAGGTAAGTGTGATATCATATCATGTTACACCATGCTTGATGGGCCCAGCTAATCTTAACCACAACAGTATTTAGATAAGAAAATGTCAAAAATTAAACAAATAAAGATTTCAAGTTAATGGAAGACATTATTCCTCCGAGGCCTGGATGATTTAATTGAGTCGCTCTTCTTGTTCATAAAATTTGTTCTTCTTTTATATGATCTTGCGTACAAAATAATTAGTTTGTTATATTCTCCCGTTAACACTCCCTTTTTCTTTATTGGATTGTAATCTCATTCAGTAAATGATATATTATCTGCAATACATGGAATCGAACTTAACCTTTATTTTGCAGAACACACCATTGAAGCCGAAATTATCTGTGATGAAGAGGCAAGTGGTGGCTGTGAAAAGAGACTGAACTTCCTAGGCCATCCCCGGATTGGAGCTGTGCTCTCTGTGAGGTGAGTGACACCAGCGAGCAGGGCCTGGATGAACACCTCCAAGGCAAAAAACACAAAACCAATCTAGAAGCACCAGTTGAATGCAGGAAACCAAAAGCAACAAAATCATGAAGGCAATGGAAGCTGTAGGCTCCACATCTGCTATGAAGAGCTACTGCTGTGACGTTTGCAACGTGATATGCACCAGCAAGGCCATGTTGGCCTCTCACCTCTGTGGGAAGAAACATATAGCCCGTGCTGGAAAGAAGGTCAAGACAAATTAAGCAGCAAAGAGGTGGGAGTCAAGGAAAAAGACAATAAGGCAGAAGCCGGTAATGTTCAGCAAATATAAGTAGCCAGGTAATGCTAACAAGGTTGTTGTTGTGGTAAAGCTCTCCGATGGAAATATCAAGGGTAGCTGATTTTGTCTGAGCATGCTAAAAGGATGGTAATGTGGGGAGCCCTGTTTGTGTAAGTAGGACAAGGAGTTCGTTCGAAAACGTGACATCAGGTAGTGCCTATAAGATGGAAGTGCCTAGCCTCGATGGCACTGTTAGAGACCTGGTATGGGCCTCGGTGTCAAAGCATATGATGGATGACATGGAACAAGCTTTAAATGCTTCTGTCAGATGTGAATGTGCAGCTGTATATATTAATCAAAGAGATTGCGATTTATTGATTTTTTTTTTTGAAAACCAACACTCTTATCATTTCTCCAACTCTATTGAGTTTCGTGTGTAATGGGAATACAAGCATCACTTGTTGCTTTACAAACCAAAAAATAATTTGATCGAAAAAAAATAACATCTACGAGACGAATGATGGAAATGCACAAGAAACTAACTTCCTCAGCCAATATATAGCAGGGAATTTCAAACCCTGAGAGCTACCTGATCTTGCCATGAAAGTTTCCTCTTACCCACCCTGTTTTCAGTGTTCCCAACATCCCTGCAAGCTGATGAATTGAGACCATTAGCCCCCTCCCTGGCCATCAATGGAACGCCGTTTCAGATGAAACTCCTCCATTTCTTCACCATTCTGCAATTAATAAAAACGCAAATTAACAAACCTTCATCAGTGTAACCTGGCTCCTAATTAAAGGACCCAAGCAATTACCGGTGAAGAGATTCAAATCCATCATAATGCTGGGAGCTGCAGCGCGATCTCTATCTTTTATAGGTATTTATGTATTTCACTTTGGACAATCGCATTCAGCGGTCGAGAGATACGATCTCTATTTTTCTTGAGTCTATGTGGCGTGGCCTGAGATGGGGTTTCTAATAAATTCCTGTATGTTCCCCGCAAGAATCTAAAATATTAAATTATAAATATTAAGAGTTAAACTTTGGGAAGAACAATATAATGAAGATACGAGGAAGCACATAAATATGCACAAAGAAACATAAATGAGGAAAGATGCAGTACTTGATTTCAGCCAAGAGCTTGAGTTTCTTCCGTTTTGTCAACTGCAAACTCTTCTTCCTTGCTTCAGCTTCCTGTGAAAACAAATTACGGTTAGTTTGTGGGAAAAAAAAAAATCAATCAAATTATTGAGGGATCTTATAATTTTTTTTTTAAAACATCGTAAACTTTTCCAATGAATAAAAGATTGTCCCTTTTTGGAAAAAAGCTTAAGGAAAAGTGAATAAATTCCAAAAATCGGAAGGAGGGATTTTCCTCCCCAATTTTACATTAAAAAAAAGCAGGAGATTGATTTCAATTGATCAAAAGTTAGAAGGAATAATAATAATAATAAAAAATCAGTGGCAGAAGGGAAACCCAAGGATCATAAATCCCTAGATCTCTCCATCTAAGCGAGGCGGACCCTTGAAATCAACAAAATTAAGAGGAAAAACAGCAACAGACCCCAAATCAATAAAATATGGAGAAAAAAAAAACTCTCGGAAAAGAAACACAAGACCAATTCGGAGACAGGAAAAAAAAAAAAAAAAAACCCAAACTCATGGTAGGAAATAAGCCTGAATATCCAAAATAAAGAAAACCCGGACAAATTCCCAGCTAAAAAAACGCATCTCGGCAAGATCTGATCAACTCCAGAGGGAAAAGGTCTCACCGTTACCAACTCTTCATAATCCTGCAAAAGCCCCTGGTACTTGAACCGCGCCCTGGCGTCCTCCCCGGCGTTCATGTACGAAGAAGACGATGCAGACGACTCCATGGAAGGAACCCTTCTCCCCTTCATCATCTTTTCCTCGCCCCCCCCCCCCTCTCTTCAGCACCAAAAAAAACGATAGAATAAAAGCAAAGATGGAAAAATAAAAAGACAAGAAGACTATTGTGAGAGGTGGTGGGAAAAGAAGGCCAATAAGAGCTCATATAGATATAGATGGCGAGAGAGAGAGAGAGAGAGAGAGAGAGAGAGAGAGGGATAATGGAGAAACAAAGGTATGTAGAGAGAGATAGAGATAAACTGAATGAAAGAGCCAAAAGATAAGGGATATACTATAATCTTGGCAGTAAAAGTAATAGATCATTGGCTGTCGAGGGTAACAGAGTCTTCAATGTGTCCACACCCCTAAGCTGCGGTGATGGAAGAAGAAAGAGGAAGAACCCTTCGGTGACATGCGAACATATCTTTCACTCAGAAGACCCCTGACGAAGACACTTTCGGTCTTCTATTTAAAGAAGACTATCACCAAAGGGTTAACTTACGAAGCGTCCCTCAGAATTCGAAGACAGAGTTACAAAGAGTCTACATATCGTGGACGAATTAATGGCACCCAGGCCAATAATCTCCCACTCGTCCACATAGGAACATTATAGCCTCAACTCTCTCAACTTACAGTGCGGTGGAATATGCGATCCGACGAAACTCACACACAGTGACACATAACGGATAAACTGCATTAAGTTAATAAATAACTAACGCAGTGATCATGAATACAATCCAATCCTGTCTATGTACTAGATAATCCGATCACACCTGATCAAGCACTCTCAACCCCTCAAGAGATCTTCCCTGAACAACGCTTGATCAAACATAAATCATAATGTTTGCATCCATAATCATATGCAACTCATACACATGATTGCTCGGGCAATGAATCACAAACATAAGGTGTGGTCACGAATAACCTTCCTTGAACACTCATACCAGTCCATCTTTGCCCAGTTGACTTCCTAGGATTGTCTCATGTGGCCGTATCAATTCCATGACCCTGGAGGACAAGGCTAAGGAAGTCATCCTGAACTCCAACTTCATGATATAGGTTCAAGTCAAAGGACACTACATAGTTGTAAGGCTCATACGGTAACGGAGAGGGAATATATCGCATTACCCCTTACAAGGTCGACTTTAGCATATGCAACATAATACATGCTATGATGGAGCTCCCACTCAATGGGCCATGTCATACTCAAACATCGTATGAACACAAGTTCTGGCATCACAAAGTTGCCCGACTCGAGCACACACCAATGCTCCCAGTTTGGCTATAACAGACTTAGTACGGATCTATGGATATATCACTATTGGTACACTGCACACGCATATATATGCTCCATACTCAACTATCCTGAGTCTCATCTTAGTCCAAATTGAGGCAACTGTGATTATAATCTATTCTATTATAATTTATATGTAGCACATTTCGTAACCCATGCAATCTGCAACTCATGCATTGCTACTCAAGCAACTATAATGGCTACTTTAGTCTCATCCTGCCCACTACAAAAGTTTTAGGGCAATCACCCATGTGAGTGGGCTGATCTTAGCCTGTGACATTTATACACATATGTGCCTATAAATATGAACTCATCATAATAATGAAAATAAACATTTCATAGATTTTAACACAGTCATTGATGTCCATACAATCTCTGTCTGACAAAAAAACAGACACAAACTCCTACATAAGTCCGAAACATATCACAGTCTGTCACACTCTATACAGACCTAGACCCTCACATGAGCCTGGAACACATCCCTAGGAATAGGCTTCGTCAGAGGATCAGCAAGCATCCTACCAGTGGAGATATGTTGTAGGATAACTTCTCCTTACTTGACCATGTCTCTAATGAAGTGATATCTGATGTCAATATGCTTGGTCCTTCCATGGTACTTAGGACACTTAGCATATTGTAATGCTGCCATACTAGCATAACTGATCTGAATAGCCTCATGTGGAGTAGCTGATATCTCAAGTCGCCTTAAGAACCTCCTCAGCCACACAACCTCCTGGACAGCAGCGAACAAGCAATATATTCCGCTTCCATGGTGGACAGGGCGGTACAGCTTTGTTTCTTACTGCACCAAGTGACAGCTCCACCTCCAAAGATAAACACATATCCTATGGTGGATCTACGCTCGTCCCTGTCTCCTGCCCAATCAAAGTCACAAAAATCCTTTAATCTCAAATCTCCACCCTGATAGCATAGGGTGAGATTGGCAGTACCACGAAGGTAATGAAAAATCCTTTTAACTGTAACCTAATGAGCAAGTCGACTGCAAAGCAAATGTTAGGGCGAGTACACAACATAGCGTACATCAAGCTCCCTACTGCACTAGCATAGGGGATCCTGCTCATCTTTTCTCTCTCCTCATCAGTTCTAGGGCACTGATCGATGCTTAAAGTACAGCCCTTCTCTATTGGGGTATCAACGGGTTTAGAATAGTGCATTCGGAATCGTTCTAAGACTTTCTCAATATACGTTTCCTGTGACAAACCAAGAAACCTCTTAGCACGATTCCTTAGGATCCTCACTCCCAGCACAAAATTCGCCTCACCCATATCCTTCATCTCAAAGACAGAGGACAGCTACTCCTTAATGGCATTGATCACTCTAATAGAACTCCCAGCAATTAGAATGTCATCTACATATAACGCCAAGATCAGAATCCCATCATCTGATTTCTTAATGTACACACAATGGTCCTCCTCAATCATATCTAAGCCAATCGATGTAATGGCTTCATGAAACTTGAGGTACCATTGCCTAAATGACTGCTTGAGACCATATATGGATCTTCTAAGGCAGCACACTTTGCCCTCCTGTCCTTTGGTCACAAAGCCCAAGGGTTGATCCATATAGATCTCTTCATCATGCTTCCATTAAGAAACGATGTTTTAACATCCATTTGATGTAGCTCCAAATCTAAATGGGCTACAATAGCTAGGATCAGGCGAATGGAGGCAAATCTCACCATAGAAGAAAATGTCTCCTTAAAGTCTACACCCTCCATCTGGGTATAGCCCTTCGCCACAAGACGAGCCTTGTACTTATCAATTGACCCATCAGCCTTACGCTTAATCTTAAGAACCCACTTATTTCCTATAGATTTGCGTCCAGGCGGAAGGTCTACCAAGTCCCACACATAATTCTTAGTCATCGATACTATCTCATCTTCCATAGCAACTTGCCACTCACTATGAGCAGGTAAATCGAGCGCCTCTTCAACAGAAGCAAGCTCATCTAGATCCAACGGAGTGCAGAGAAACACATTCCCTTCGATCCCAAAATGTCGTCGTGGAATATGACCACGTTTGCTTCTCCGTAACTGCGATCTAGACCATGAAGACCGCTCTCAGGTGGTGCATCAACCCTCATAGGTGAGCTCCTACTAGGCTCAGCTTGTGCGCTCCCACTGTCTGGTGCGACACTCCCACTGGGCCTAGCATTCCCACTATCTGTGGCGATCTCTGAGATAGGTCAAAAATCTCCTCCCTCGCCAGAGATAGTAGGAAGGTCCTCCTGTAACTCATACAGGGATAGGTCCTTTCTAATTTCACCAATACTTGAATTCATTCTCTAGAAACTCCGTGTCTCTGGACTCCACTTCAATCAACCCTTCATCAGGATGTGCACTATACATCACGTAACCCTTCGAATTCTCAGGGTATCTGATGAACACCTTTTTGCTGGCTTTAGGACCCAGCTTTCCAACTTATGGGAGGTGTTGTGAACATATCCTACTGAGCCCCAAGGATGCAAATGATCCACAAAGGGTCGTGTGCCATGCCATAGCTCATATGGAGTGAAGGGTACCATTTTACTAGGGACACGGTTAAGGATGTAGGCTGCAGTCAACGACGCATCTCCCCAAAAACTGATTGAAAGATTTCCTTGCGCTATCATCGACCTAACCATGTCTAGTAAAGTCCTATTACGATGCTCGGCAACACCATTCTGTTGCGGTGTCCCAGGAATGGTAAGCTGCCTGCGTATCCCCTTTTCCTCACAGAGCCGCTGGAATTGCTCAGATAGATATTTGCGACCTCTATCAATCCGGAGAGTCTTCAAAGACCTCTCCTTCTGATTTTTTACCTCAGCTAAAAATCATTGGAAACAATCTAGCGCTTCATAGCGGTGGGAGATCAGGTACACATACCTAAATCGCGAAAAATCATCTATAAATGTGAGGAAATAGGAAGCGCCATGGCATGCCTTAACACTCATAAGTCCACAGATATCATAGTGAACAAGCTCTAATGGATGAGAGGCCCTAGTAGCCTTACCAAAAGGCTTTCTTGTTGCCTTTCCTGCTAGACAAGACTCACACACAGGTAGACTTATCTTTGTAAGAGTGCCTAATTGCCCTAATTTAGCCATACATGCCATCCTATCTTGGCCCACATGACCAAGTCTGGCATGCCAAAGAAAACTATTATCACAGGCAGGAATAGAAGCACAAGAAAAAAAGGAGTAAGAAGCACACAATTCAACATCAAGTCTAAAGAACCCTTGTGACAAATATCCACAAAAGGATAAAACACCATCCAGATAGACTGACATACGGTCACCAGAAAAACTAAAAGTGTAACCAAGTGCCAACAGGGCAAGAACAGAATAAAGATTACACGGATAGTTGGGACATACAAAACGTCATGTAGGATCAACACATGTCCACCACGAAGCGTAACACGATATACTCCTACACCCAAAACCTGCTTACGCAGACCGTTCCCAAGCACAACAAACTGGGTATTTATAGGTATCCGGTGAAAATCCACAAAACCAGCTCGATCTCGCACTATATGTTTGTTCGCTCCGAATCTACAATCCAATCGGGGAGAGTGTCAATGACTAATGCATATGAACAAACATAGAGAGAGCTTAATATGGAGCATACCTTCTTTGGCTCAGTGCAGTCACGAGCAAAGTGGCCTTTAGCTCCACAGTTATAGCACGTAATCTTTGTCACATCTCTCTTGCCTCCTCGACGTCCTCTCTTAGGTTTGGCCACATTTTTTCCTTTATATCCCTGAGCACTCCTGTGACATGCCTTTCCCTTCCTTTTGTTCTTGGGCTTCGAAGACTCACCAGTAACCATATAGGCCGAAGGGAGGGAAGTCTCAATACGCTTAGCCTCTAGCTCAAGGTGATAAGCAATATCCTCAAAAGTCTTGATGTGCTCACTATGAGTCATCAAGAGCTTCATCTGACTCCACTAAGGGTCAGGCAGTGAACGAATCACTGCTAGGACCTGTTGCTCATCAGTAAGGTCAACTCCAGTAGCCTTCATATCCCTAATCATGTTTTCCATCACACGAAGGTGGGTCGACATGGAATGATCGGGATCCTTGACATACTATATGAATCTAAGGTTCAAGGCACGTAGCCTTGTGGCCGAAGTTTGACCAAACCTGATCTTGAGCTGGTTCCACATATCTGAGCAGTCTGGCAATGCTCAAAGTTGCCAATAAGATCATTGTGCATGCTGCTCAACATAGTAAAGCGTGCACAATGATCTTTCTTGACCCAATTGTCATAGGCTTCTCGATCAAGGCAATATTGCTCAGTAGTGCCAGGCGCTAGTGGTGTCATACTAGTTGTCAGGGTCTCTAAGACTTCTAATTCATTCAGTAGGTATTGGATTTTCCTATGCCACATTTCATAGTTTTGTCCATCTAGCTTCTCACCTTTGTTGAGATAAAATATCATAGATTTGGAGGCCATCACCGCATTTAGTCAAGCAAGGTATGGACATTAGGCACATATCAGTGTATACTAATATCTAGAAAAATAATCAGATTACAAATGTTCCTTCGTATAAATGAGATCAAAAATTTTGCTAAGTTCATAATCTTCACTCATTTAATAAGATAGAACACTAAATCCGATAATTTTTCATAGAACATATCTATATTATCCATAAAACCAATGTTGGAACAAATCCAATGATTCATATATATTTATGCACCAAGTCATAAATAAACATGCTCGCAGAAAATACATAGCGTTTGACATAAATACCCCTCATGCACTAAGATAAATAATTATGTCAACAAGAATAACATTCTGAGTTATGCATAAATCATATTTATACACTAAGCATAAATAATTATGCATCCAGAAAAAAAAATGCACAGAAAAAATCAAATGGAATGGCAATAAAAATATTCATGTACAGAGCATAAACCACCATGCCATAGCAAAAAAAAATTCAATAATTTTTTTATGATATTCTATGGATTTTTATTATTTTTATAATTTTTTGTGATTTTTTCTGATTTTCTATGATTTATCACTTAGCTGCCATGTTTCCGCTACGTATCTTCCAAGTAACAGGCACGTGGCCAGCACTGAGCACCATGTGGTAGACCCATCAAATGCTGAACGTCAGCAACAACACCTCCCTTTTTATTTATTTGTTTCTTGGTTGTTGGTTGGGTAATGAAATTACCCCTGGATTTCCAACTATTTATAGGAGGTGCCATCAACTCAAAAAACGGGGAAGCCATTCAATGGATTCAAAATTCCTCGTTAGGCTGAAAACGGATCGGATATGGATCGGATAGTAGTATATTCATATTTTTATCCATATTTTTTTACGGATACGAATACGAATACAAATATTAAACAAATATTAAAATTCATATT
This sequence comes from Calamus simplicifolius, assembly GCA_900491605.1. Classification (NCBI taxonomy): domain Eukaryota; kingdom Viridiplantae; phylum Streptophyta; class Magnoliopsida; order Arecales; family Arecaceae; genus Calamus; species Calamus simplicifolius. The sequence goes on from UESW01004079.1 coordinate 538,565, forward strand.
CATATTTATTCTAAACGGATACAGCTACTAATCAGATATCAAGCATATCCATATTTATTATATACAGATACGAATACTAATCGGATATCAAGCATATCCATATTTGTTATATACGGATACGGATACGAATCGGATATCAAGTATATCCATATTTATTATATACGGATATGAATCAGATATTAAGTATACCATATTTGTTATAAATGGATACGGATATAAATTGGATATCAAGCATATCCATACTTGTTTATCTAGATACGGATATAAATTGAGTACTACTTAAATATTAATTAAATGTAAACAAAATTCAATAATGAAAAACAAATATAATGACATGATCATAAAGAATCTAAGATAACCATAAGTATATTCAAGATAATCATAATTACATGCAAAAAATAATAATTATAATTCAAAACTTTTATTGCCTTTAAAAAATCCTAAAAATTAAAGAATTCATCTAAATTATCGTCAACAACAATCTCATATTGGCTTAGCATCGAAATCAAATTTTTTTTTATAAAGTCTAGTAATTATTAATATTGCTCTTTAAATTCTTTTCATCTAAGCTGATCATTATCATTGATGACATCAATTTCATTATTTTTAGAACTCATCTTTCATTTGCTATTGCCACCTGAAGAAGTCTTTGGAACCCATGTTTTCAATATTTATTTTCACTTCTACACAAAACACTAAATTTATAGTACTAAAAGTTTTAAAAATTTTATAAATAATTTTTAAAATAAAAAAATTTAGTATACATATCTTTGATATAGCTTTGTTTTTTATTTTTTTAAATAAAGAATAAGCCCTAAATAACAACTAATGTAGATAAAGTAGATTTATGCATATTTAAGGATAAGCCGCTTTCTTTAAACTTTAAAAAATCTCTTTAAACTTAAAAAAAAATCTCGTAGGCACTAAATTATTTAAAAAAAAATTATAAAGCAATTGCCTCACTCTCAAATAAAAGATTTGAAAGGTAATTGTAAAGATAATGGCTTCGCTTAAAAGTCTGTTTGAAAAGAAAAGTAAAGAAAAAAATAAAAAAAGAAGAATTTAAAAGGCTTTTCAATACTCTTTTTAAACCTTTAAATTAAAAAATTTATAAAAATTTATTTTATTTTTTATTTTATTTAATAAAAAAATCTTATTTTCTTCTATAAATTGTAAACTTCTAAACAGCAAGAAGGCCTAACCTTAGGCGAGGGAGGGCGGCCTTAGAAGTTATAAAGAGAAGTGCACATATCGTGATGTACTTTCGATCAAAGCCGTCATCGTGACTTAGGTGGTGCGTAGGGGTTCCTTCCAAACGAAGCTTTGTATGTGCCAATAGGCTTTGGATTGGATGCAGCTCGTTAGGTGTTTCTCTCGAAAAATACCATAAATAAAGCGCTCCATCCGCCCCGAAAAAATGTCATAAATAAAGCCCTTCGTCCACTTTTTTTTAACGGATATCCGTATCTAAAATAATAGATAAAATCATATGTATCCGTATCCGAATAATTTTTAGATTAGATATCCGAATTCGTATTCAAACAATTAAACTATAAAATAAATATTCGAATATGATATAATTCGAATACGGATACGGATACGGTCGGAGTTTATCCGACCCGTTTTCAGCCCTATAACCGACGGATCATACAGTATAACCCAAGAAAAAACAAAACACCATGAAAATTTGAAAACCCATCTGTCGAATTAACAAATCATTGCTCACACAGGCAGATCCTCTCATATCTTATTGACGATCTTCTGTCGTGCATCATGCTGCAGCCAACTCCGGTGCCGCCCACTTGGTGGTGGTCAGATCATCTCCGGCCCTTCAGCGGTCGGGGAAGAGGCCGAACGACACGGTGACCGAGGAGACAGATCCGGAATGGAATCAGGCAGCGGACGATGCATCGCCAGCCACCGGAGAGCCGTAAAGAAAATAGTCCGGGGAAGAAGTGGGAAGGATCCCAAACGGCCGGAGAAGAACATCCCAGCCGCCGGTGAGGATCGGATGGACCCTCTCCTCGTGCTTTCCGAAGTATGCTGCTGCACCCATGGCCGCAGCGGAACCTCTCCTATTTATTTATTTATTTATTATTATTTTTTTGAAATTGCAGCAGCAGCCAAGGCCTATTCCTCAACAACCTCTCTCCTCGCCGGTGACAACTAACGAGGCTTTGATACCAATTGAAAGAGCCGAAGATAAGGGACATACCACAATCTTGGCAGCAGCGGCAGCAATAGATAGTCGGCTGTCGGGGGCTACCAACCAGAGTCCCCAATGCGACCACACCCCTAAGCCGTGGTGATGAAAGAAGGAAGGGAGAAGGAAGAGGAAGAGCCCTTCGGTGACCCTTGGGCGGTGATGAAAGAAGGAAGGGAGAAGGAAGAGGAAGAGCCCTTCGGTGACCCTTGGATGCAGACCCCCTAACGAAGACACGTCTTCTATTTAAAGAAGGCTATCACCAACGGATAAGCCAAGCGTTCCTCAGAATCCGGAGAGTCTCAGAGTTATAAAGAGTCTCACTCTTGGGATATCGTATTGACGAATTAATGGCACCCAGGCAAACACTAAAAAAAGAAAAAAAAGGAAAGGAAAGGTTCCTTTCCCTTGTTTTCCTTTCCTCTATCTGTACAAGGTCTGACCGTTACAGGACCCCCCCCCCCAAGTAGTCCCACATAAACCGGAAATTGGAGAGCAAAGCAGAGAATATCTTTCAAAATGAAGGAGGCGTAGGTTTTCCGAGCTTGCAGAGGGGCATTTCTGGTATTGCATAAAGGCCTCTCTCACTATATTTGTTTTGGAGAGGGATGTGGATGATTTGGTTGCAAGATTCATCTTTGAAAACACCTATCCTTTCCCTCCCCCAGGTACCCCACTTCTCCATTCTCCCTTTCCTCGGTTTCTTCTCTCTTCGGGTATCGGCTGGGATGAGACGGATGAGAGGAGGAGAGAGCTTTACCGAGAAATTCTATTTAGCCCGCGGATTTAGCTGAGGAGCCCTTTTTACTTAACAGCCCTCCTATTTTACTCAGTAGCCTTCCTAATTTATAAAATTTCTAAACTACCCCTTCTTCCTCTCGTCCCCCAAAAATTGCTATTTGGCCCCCCCTCCCCCTCGGCGTCTGATCGTTTCCTTGCTCGCGCTCACCTCGCTCACTCACGGTGCTCCCCGACAGTGGCTTCCTCGACAACGGTCCTCTCCAGCACGTAAGGTAAGCCCTCTCTCCCTCCCTCTTTTCCTTCCTTCCTCTTCCTCCCTCCTCCCTCCTTTCCTCACTCGATCCGTCCCCTTCAAGTTTTTTTTTTTTTTAGCCAAGATCCCTCCCTCCCCGCGTCCGTATGTGTCCGACGGCTCTGCCCCCTCTCCGCCACGTCCTCTCCAGCACATAAGGTAAGCCCTCTCTCCCTCCCTCTTTTCCTTCCTTCCTTTCCCTCCCTCCTCCCTCCTTTCCTCACTCGATCCGTCCCCTTCAAGTTGTTTTTTTTTAAGCCAAGATCCCTCCCTCCCCGGCGTCCGTATGTATCCGACGGCTCTACCCCCTCTCCGCCACATCTTCCCCTTCCCCCTTCTGTCGTCCCAGCTCTGTTCACCCAGCTGGGCCGAATAGTTTAATGAAAGTCTATTAAACATTCTGTTCAGTCCAGCTCGGCCGAACAAAGTAATTAAATTATAAAATATAATTATAATAAAATATAATAATTATTATTATAATAATAATATTATAAAGTATATTATAATTTATAATATTATAAAGTATATTATAATTATAATCAAGTATATTATAAAGTATATATATATATTATATATTTTTAATAAAAATATATATTTTAACATATTTTATTTTACTGATGAATATTGTAATGTTCCAGATATGGATGTTGGCCCCTCACAAGTTAGACCCACAGCGTCTGCCAGGAGACGTAGAACCCAGGCGCCTGAGGTTATTGAGGTTCCTAAGGTTCCTGAGGTTCCTAATGATCTTGTTGCACCATCGCCCCCAGATGAGACAGCAGACGAGGACATCCTAGCTATGGATATTGATGATGATGAAGCGGATGGTCCTTGTTCAGGTGGTCCTGAGGATGACTCTGTCCTTAGGAGTTTCAGGACACATGTTGCAGCCTCCATCTGGAGGCAACATGTATTTGTTCATTGTTCTATCGTATTTAATTTAATGTATTATTTCGATGCTGTTATGTGTTATTCATGTTATCCATTTATATTTCATAGGAACGGACTCCACTGAAGTGCATGAGCCATGCTGCCAAAGTAGGTGAGTGGTAGTGGTGGGCATCAGGGCAATCGAATAGGTGAAAGAATTATGCCCTGAAAGCCAATCACAGTTGTTGTATCAGTGGCAAAAATTTGTAATTTTTCTTAACTCAAGAATGATAATAGAGGCAATTTTATATTTCATCATATGTTGTGTCTTATATTTTTTATGATGAACCCCATAGAATAGGGCAATGTTTTAGGGTTACAAAGATAACAGTGAGACCTAAAACCTATAAACCCTAATCTAGAATATTCCTAGTCATAGGATCATCGATTTGGGGATCGATGAATCCGGATAGACTAGCACATCTTATGTATGCTCGATTGTGAGGGTGGTTGGTCTCACAACCACTTGTGTAGTAGGGACACTAATACAAAGATGTGGGTGCTCATTAGGTTATGAGTTCACTGAATTGATCTGACAGGAGAACATCAAATGGAAGTTTTACTTACTTGTCATAATAGATTATTCTCTAAGTGGAAGTTGTGCAAGTAATCCTTAGACCTGAGACCACTATAGTATCTTGTGCACATGAATCCATATTTTGGTTCATATTCATTCATAACAAAAGGTTATGTACGGGGTGATGCTAGATATGAAGGATTGTGTATGAAGGTAATGAGTAGGTCAATAAGGAATCGATGACTCCTAGTAAGAGGAGTATTTATCCCAAGTAATCTCATCAAATGTTGACTTAGAAAATCTTTGATCAAAGTATGATGAAATTAGAAAAGGTTTTCTTATTTATCATCGGTTGAGTCTTTATTAATGATTAGAGATTCAAATGGATTAAGTATGAGGGTTTGACATTTATCCATGCCCATCACTTAATCAGAATAAAGAAATATCGAAGGATTGAATTGCACAGTAACTTGCCACTAAAGGGTATTTTGGTAATTTTATCAAATTTCTTATCTTTTGGGTAGGCATGACACATTGCTAGATGTCAATCTTGTCTTGTAGGTTTTTATGAATCAATTATATTAATTTCATAAGTCAATTTGAAGGTTGGTCCAGATTGACAGTTTAAGTTAGCCCGATTTGACCTGTTCAGATAGTCGGATACATAATCGGGCTAAATCAAAAATCTACTGTTGGCTAGATGAGGAACCCAGAGGGTCACACATAATAGAGAATTAATTGAAGAAGTTGAAAATATTTTTATTAGGATTTTTTGATCCTAATTGGTTGGCCAAGATCGTATACTTGCATATGTGGGCTAACCCAAGCTCCTGACTTAATCTGTTTAGGTCCATTTGCTTGCTGATTAGGGTAATAAATTTAAGTTGGATTTAAATTAACATTAGCCATATGTTGGGCAGCCTATCTAGAGTTTAATCTAAATTTATGAGATTTTTCTAGATTTTTTTTTATGATGATCAAATTCGAATTGGATTCGAATTTTAGCCTGATTTGGTTAGTTTGGGTTAACTTTGTTAGTCTGGGTTGACCCAGGGCCTTAGTCCTTTTTTGAACCATTTTATTTCTAATTTAAATAAGTTTAATTTATTAAATATCATTTAAATCTGTTAATAAAATAATTTAATAAATTAAATATTTAATATGTACTTTGTGGGGTTTGAACCGAATACCCCTTGGACCCTTGGCGCCCCCTTGGAGCATATAGAAGCGCTCCTAGCGTAAAACGTCTCCACCCTTTCTTTATGCCCCTTGGATGGCGCCCCTTCTCTCCATCCAACACCTCATGCGTCCGTCCATGCTGCTACAAATCTTTCCTTGTACTTGCTCAGCCAAGTCTCTGACACATACCGTAAAGCATCTGGGTAGGTAGCAAACTCTATCTGGAGTTTTATCCCGTGATCATTATACTCATCTTCTGTGGTGGACAACACAAGTATATTCCAATCATTATAAACTTATCTCATTTCTCCTTTGTTTCAAATAAACTTTTGCACTGGACCAAAACATTCCTACTAATATGCCATCTACATAACAAATGTGTTGCCGTAGGAAATACCCTCTGAATTGCATTCAATAGAGCCAAGTCTCTATCTGTGACTATCACCTCAGGTAGAGCATCATCGTCCATGACACTGCGCAATCTCTCTAATGCCCATGTATAGTTATCTTCTCGCTCAGAGTCCATATACACAAAAGCAATAGAAAATGTCAGGTCAGTTGATGTCACCCCGACAATCTCTAAGAGAGAAAGACAATATCTATTCGTCTTGTAAGTGCAATCCATTATCAACACACGAGGAAATGCACGTAACAAGTCTATACTGCCAGGGTGTGCCCAAAACAAGTCACGCACAACATCAGACTTAATACAATTCCTATGCCACTCAATGTACTTACACTCAGATAATTTACCAAGAAGATGCTGCATCTGAGATCTCCCAGCAATCTCTACAGCCTTGCACCTCTGCCGTGCATTGTAGATTATCTTCATTGTCGTAACATTGAGGGCATCCCTTTGCTTCAAAGTATATAATATGTCCTTAGGCCGAACCAAACTCTTGGACATCTCCACTAGCATTGTAGTCTCCTGCTTAGATAATGGTCCCGCATATGAGTGCCCCTCGAGATGCTTTGCAGCTGGATGATTGTGCACACCGCACATGACCATTAACATCCAATCATTTGCAGTGTCCAATTTCTTCCCTCTTAAGGCAAAAGGACATCCACACTTCTTAGTGCCACTGGCCTGGGTCTTTGATCACTTTTCCTTGATGTGTTTACTTTTGCAAGTACCGCTCCTCTCGCAAGAAAAAAATAATTTTTGATTTCTTAACATTGCTGCCCGAATCGGATTTTTTAATAATAACGACAAATACATTCCTCTTTCCGACTTCCCGACACCAATTACAAATTTCTTCTCTACTTTTGAATATCTATAAAATAAATAGTTTTACGTTAGTAGACAATTTTAAACATTGCCCAGTCAAATAAAACGAAAATAAATGCAATTAATTTTTACCTCGTAAGTTGTAAATTCATTTGTGAAATCCATCACACAATCGGATCCAATCACGCTGCATTCGATCGAAGCATCGTCATGTACGATCAAATAGTAATTTTAAACTCTAATCATAATTAATCAAGCAATAAAAAGAGAATAAATATTCTGTTCGGCCACTCAGGGCCGAACAGATTTCTTCTGTTTGACCCTGTGTGGCCGAACATATTGCTTCTGTTCGGCCACGTGTGGCTGAACAGAAATCTTTTGTTCGGCCACACAGGGCCGAACAGAAGCAATCTTTCTTCCGAACAGAAGAAAGATTTCTTCTGTTCGGCACCAGTGGGCCAAACATATTTATATTGTTCGGCCTTGTGTGGTCGAACAGAGCTCACCTGTTCGGTCACACAGGGCCGAACAACGCACGAACCGTAAAAAAAAAAATTGACGACGGATCGCACGCACTAACCTTTGCGACCGTAGCACCTTCATAAATATCTTTTTGGGGGGCTCTTGGGGGGGGGGGGGGTGCTGTTTAGTAAGAGGGAATATTTTGGTCCAAACAATTTAGGGGCAAAAATGTCTTTTTTTTTTTAACTTTGGGGTAGGGGCTCCTAGCAATATAAACGGGCCAAATAGAAGCTCCCGGCTCTACCCGGTGGAACTTTTAATAAGTTAATATATAATTACTAAAATATCCTTTATTTATTTAATTTGTTTTAAAATTATTTTTTCTTCCTCCTCGCATCCAAGGAGCATCATACTAAGGCTCGACATAGAAAGTTCCTCCCTTCGCTTCTCATTGAAAAAACCCCCTCGATATTTTACGAAAATTTTTCGTAACGACGTTCCACCGATCCCTTCCGTTTTGCCCGTCTTCCACAGATGCATCACAAAGAGAGGACTCCTCTCTACCTTTCTGAAAGAATCCAAGAGCGAATCCGTCCATAGTCCGCAGCGCGCGAGGCAAAAACGCCATCCTGTTTCCATGACCAGTACTAGTAGGGGTATTTTAGGAAATTTGCTTTCAGCAGATTTCTGAAGGTTCTGTTTAGGGCTGAAAATAGATGAGATAAACTTTTATCGAATTTGTATTTAAATTATAGCAAATTTAAATATTTATTTTATAGTTTAATTAAATTTAAATATGAATTCAAATATCTAATTTAAAAGTTAATTAAATACGGATATGAAAATAAATTTATTTATTTTTTTAAATACGAATACGGATATTCGTTTTGTTCGATTGGCTGAGCGCTTTATTAGTTAAAAAACAAAAGCAAAGGCGAAGAGCCGAAGAGGCACCGTATGGTACGGAAGGGGAAGAGTCTCCCATGACCCATCCTGTTTCGGTGTTTCTTCTTTCTTTCTTCTTCTTCCATTCTTCGTCTTCCACTAGAGCGCCCGCGAAGCACCGGCTAACATATCCTATCTGATGACGCCAAATCATCGGTCTCGAGTATTCGGTCGCCTCCTCCAGCGAGCTCCTCGCGCCTGCAAGCAAGTCCTCGGGGCCGGAGATTCCGACGGGGACCCTCCGACGCTCAAGTCAGTGGTCTAGACATCAGCCGTGAGCTTGAGGAAGCTCGAAAGAGAAAAAGAGATGTGGCTCCGAGAGAGAGATCTCGTTGTGAGCGTTGTTACCTGGTCGAGGTCCCTCTTACCCTTTTTATTGATGCCTGGAATCCGTGGGCTTGGGGCGTGATCTCTTGTCAGAGCATTAATTGATGGTAGTACGGTGGAGCTTACCTTCATGTGTCGTGTCGCGCTGCAGGCCGTGTCCTGTCAGAGTTGGTGGCTGCAGGGCATGGCCGATCGTTACGGCGCTTGCCAGGCGTGTCCCCTACGTTACCTTTTTGGTTGTCTATCCCTCGTAGAGCATTTGATTATAGAGTGCTCGCATGACACTATTCATGCCCTTGGATGAACTTCAGAGAAGGTTGTGGGTGAATACTTGCATGGTACTGTTCACCGGCACTGTTCAATGTCCGAGCCCGAGAGGGGTCTCAGGTCTCGGTGGTTGGATGTTGTGAATGTACCCCGAGACCGATGGGGGGTCTCGGGGTAGGATGCTGTAGATGGACCCTGAGACCGATAGGGGGTCTTGGGGTAGGATGCTGTGGATGGACCCCGAGACCGACGGGGGGTCTCGGGGTAGGATGATGTTGATGCACCCCGAGACCGGCGAGGGGTCTCGGGGTAGGATGATGTGGATGGACCCCGAGACCGACGGGGGGTCTCGGGGTAGGATGATGTGAATGCACCCCGAGACCGACGGGGGTCTCGGGGTAGGATGATGTTGATGCACCCCGAGACCAGCGGGGGGTCTCGGGGAGGATGCTGTTGATGCATCCCGAGACCGACGGGGGGTCTCGGGGTAGGATGTCGTGAATGCACCCCGAGACCGACGGGGTCTCGGGGTAGGATGTTGAGACCGCATACCGAGACCGACGGGGGGTCTCGGGGTAGGATGCTGTGACTGCACCCCAAGATCGACGGGGGTCTTGGGGTAGGATGTTGTGACCGCACCCTAAGATCGACGGGGGTCTCGGGGTAGGATGTTGATGGACACGGAGGTCGAGGTGGGCCGGAGCCGATGCCGAGACCGACGTCGAGATGGAAATGGGCCGCGACTGACCCGAAGGTCGAGGTGGGCCGGAGCCGACGCCAAGATGGGAATGGGCCGCTGCCGATGCGAAGGTCAAGATGGACCTTGGAGGTCGAAGCGGGGCTTTGTCAGTTTCCTTCACGGTTCTTTAACGGCGTTGGATCAACCACATCACTACCTTCTCGTCGAATCGGACGGATATGATCCGGTCTTGTGGCGAGGCGTTCGGTCTTGACCGCCATCCTTCTGGTGTCGTGTATTAAAGGTCAAATCCTTCATCTCCTTCAACCCCCCTGGATTGGAATGATCCCTTCCTCTCCTTTCCAATGTTCGAGAATAAAAAGATCATTTTTTTTTTGAATTTTTTACCTCTTTTTAGGTTCTGGAATACGAAAGCTCTGGTAGCGAGGTGTGACGTGTCGGTCTTACGGCTTTTTGGGTATGTGTCTCGAATTTCTGAGGATGTTGAGCATTTTATCTGCCACAAATGGTGAGGTTCAATTCCAGTTTGTTTGCATGTTACGACGTGTGGTTCTGAGAGTAGTTGGAATAGCTCCAAGCTCGTCTAAATTTGGAGATTTGGTCTTTTTAGAACGCATTTAGGGTTCTGAGTTACCTTCTTCTCGTTGCTCTCTTGTTCCCTCGAGTGGAATATCTATTCCTTTGTGGATGAATGGATTTTTGGTTACGATTTTGATAGTATAGAAAACTATTTCGATTTATAAGGGATGTAGTTTTAACGATTTGTGTGCTGTTTTATGTTTCATGCGCATTCCCCATCTCTCCCTCTCTCTCTATATATATGTTTTGGTTGAGGGTTCTTTGTTTGCTTTATAGATTTCATCGAAGGAAGGAGCGAGGAATGGAATGGTAGTTTGGGCTCGAAGCAATTTCCGGTGCTGCTTTGGATCTCTTCGGGCAAGTATGCAGCGATGCTCCGATTCTTGAATTTGATTCGTTTTCTGGTTCTCTTTTTAGAATGATCTACTCGTTTTGTTACTCTATCTGGAACTGTTATGGTGACGTTTCCTTTTCTTTTAAAAGGTTGAGGCGACGGGTTCTTATGATGTTGGTTTATTTTTCTTTAATTGCTGATACGTTGCTAAATTTTAGATCGAGATGTTTGGGTTTTAATTAGTACTTGGGGGGCTTGACCTGTCACGTGTATTTTATGATTCTTGATTTTTTTTTTTTCATTTTTTCCTTTGAAAATTTGGTATGTATGGATTCCAAATCTGTTGATTTTGTGCTTCGTGCATCTCAGTTCAAGGCATCATGGGTTCGGAGTTGGGACTGTGGATTCGTTTTTATTTGAGATGTATTCTCTGTTTTTCTTGCAGTTTTATGGGTTTTAACTTTTTTTTTTTTTTTTTTGAGATAGTTTCCTTTGATTATAAATTTGGATAAAATTTTCTTTAATTATAAATTTGGCAAATTTTGTTACTTCTCATGTGATCTGTTTGCACCATAATCAGGTACTTGAACGCTTGCCTATTGCTGATTTGTGCACCTATCTTTACCGCATTGGTGGTGATATAATGCTGACATCAAGAATTTTGTCTAGATCGATGTTCGTGTTGGACTACCTGCTTGCCACGTCCATTTATACCAATTTCCTTTTTGACATTTAGTTCCAGATTGTCCAGCTTAGAAGAGCCGATAAGTCTCGACAACCTGCCGAACTTGAACCATGTTGGTAGGCTTCAAAGATGCACTTCAAGTGGCTGCAGACCTAGATTAGATGAAACAGAAATGAACAATTGCTTGATCGAAGGCAGAGAATGCAGCTCTTCTAACCGTTACGAGTAAGCCTTTGCTCCTATGCACTCAAATTTGTCGCTGATCATCTAGCAATTTCTTTTAAGTTTTTACGATTCTTAATACTTCCATTGTTTACTATTATATTGAGCAGTTTAATGCTTTTATAGGATAATCTTCATTTTCTCGTCATTGTGCTAAGTTTTTTTCTTCCACAAACACTTACTGTTATAAGTATTTTTTGTATTATAGTATATATGAATAGTATTTTTTGTATCAAATACTACTTAATATCCGATTCGTATTCGTATGTAACAAATATGAATATACTTGATATTCGATTCGTATCCGTATCCATATATAACAAATATGGATATGCTTGATATCTGATTCGTATCTGTATTCATATATAATAAATATGGATATGCTTGATATTCGATTCATATCCGTATATAAGAAATATGGATACGCTAGATATCCGATTCGTATCCGTATTCATGTATAAGAAATATAAATATTCTTAATATCCTATTCGTATTCCTGTCTGTTTAGAATAAATAAAGATATAAATTTTAATATTTATTTATTATTTATATTCATATTAATATTTATTAAAAAATATAAATAAATATATACTATTCAATTCGTATTCCATCAGTTTTTAATCTGTTAGTTAATAGATTACCGTAGCACGTGTCTGTAACGGGTCAACTACTGCTTGAATTAATTATAACTTTTTAATTTTTCTTTCTCTACCCAGTACCCACTACGCTTGATGGTGAGTTGGGACTTGGGACGATGAGGCCCTACGGGCTCTGCGGCGACCGCAACCCACCCACCACCAAGGCCCTGTCTCTTGGTTCGTGAGCCTCGTCGTGTTCTGGGTTGGACCTTTGGCTGCAAGTAGAGGAGAGAGGGAAAACATGTTGGCCTTGAGAAAGAGCGAAGATGGGTGCTCTGAGAAGGCCTTGAATGAGACTAGGAACAAGCGGAAGGCGAGATCTCCACGAGCGTTGAGGTCTCACTCGCCAACATGGCATCGTTATCCAACTCTCATGGCCGGGACGAGAGGCATTGGGTTGGAGCTGGCCAAGTAGATGGGAAGACGGTAGCAGACGGAAAGGGCCTGGTGGTAGTACAAGTAAAGATGGGGTACCGAGAAGATGGTAACAGATTGGGAGGAGGCGGGGTGGTAAAATGTAGTTCGAGATTTTTTTTTTTTTTAATGTCAGAATATAAACTATTTATATGAATAACGCTCAGAAAAAAAAAATCTGAAAATAATGTTCGGAAACGAGGGATGCTAATATGCCACCTCCCCTTTCTTAAAAATACGCAGCAATCTCTGTCACGAAGGTCCATCAATTTTTTTTTTAAAATGTTTTGAACATCTCTTTAACAAACAATTTCAATCCAGGCCGTGAAACGTCACGAGTCCTTTTTTATTTATTTATTTAATAATTCAGAATTTGAGCTAAGCTTTCTGTTCAACAGATTTCATGGATGATTTCAGAAAAGTTCAAGTGGTACAACATCAACCACCAGAGCTTCCTTATTCAGTGCATGCCCGTTGTGGCAGGACCTTCCTTATTCAGTGCATGCCCGTTGTGGATCCATGACTAGCCGGCTGCTCACTTCACTTGGGAGACTTGGGAGGCTATTGTTGTCTTCGAGCCACGATCTCCTTTGAATAGTATATTCCTTATTCTGCTTTCTTTTTTCGTTTTCGTATTATTTTATTATATATTTTTGTTTATGGGTTGTGCAGCATTTTAGATCTTGTTGTTGGTTTTCATCTTCCGTTGTTCTTTTTGATGGATCGATTTTGTGTGGGTTTTGCTAGTGGTACTCGCATGATTTAGATCTTGTGTGGTTTTTATCTTTCGTTTGTTAGTAAATTGTTTTGTTTTTGCAAAAATCCTAAAAAATGCTAGAAAATTAAACTAAAAATTTAATTCAAAAAATAAATAAAATATAAAAAAGAATCTTGCTGATCAAGGCATGTTAGATACTGTTCTAAGGACAAATTGTCGTCGTGCGGGTTGTAGGTGATTTGTTCCAAAGGTACAACGATTCGGCTCGATCCGATCCTTCTATCACGAGCACGATCGTGTGGAGTTGCAAACCCAATGAAACCTTCAGATGCCCAAAGAAATAATATAACTATAACAATAAAAAATTAAATAAACCTTTCAACAGTAGCTTGTTGAGATACAAAACTTCAAGCTCTTGCAACGGTAGGGTCTCCAAAACAATAGAATTTTTTTTTAACGATTTGAATCCTTCTATCTCTATTTTTTCTTCTCCCTATATACATATATATGTATACATACGTATGCATATGCATACATATGTATACATACGTATGTATACATATGCGCGCACGCACACACACACACATGCGCGCGCGCGCGCGCACACACACACACACATATATATATATATATATATATATATATATATATATATATATATATATATATATATATATGGCCTTTGTACCGTTCCTCTCGAAATGGAAGAAAATGCGGAATGCTTAGAGCACGGAACGCTCGCTGGCATTAAATGCTCGCGTGTGTCCTTTACGTTTTTTTTATTATTTTAAAACTTTTAAAACGGCTCAAAAGTCAACAATCCCCCATAAAAGTTTTAAACTAAAAATAAAATAAATAAAAAATTAATATAACAAAAAATTTTAGGGCATCCGCAATGGGTGAGGTGTCCTATGGACTTGAACCTCACTTAGTATTGATTGTATACACATGAAGGAACCATAATGGATTAGATCTTGAACTATATCCTTGACTCAGACTTCTATTAATCACACACACAGTATGGATCAATTGGGTTTAAGCGATCAGCGTATATTAAAGGCCTTGCGCTTAGTACCTTGATTTTTTATGAGAATTTCTTAAGGTTAGCCCAAACCTTTAGTCACGGCCTAATATGACAATTCTCATATAGGTGAATCCTCCAAGGATATTTGTGACTAATACCCTGTAGATAACCTACCTTGGATCCATTAAGAGAATCAATCAACCTTACACAAATTTACTGTCACTTTATAAGAGCACTCATCATAGGGATGGATTGAATTTTTTTTCAAAATTTGTGCTCTAACACGATCACTCAATTAGCTTTATTTCTACCACATTGAACTTCATTCATGGGATCTCCAATCACAGAGGTTGGGTATCCACTGCTGGTGACCAAATAATGGGCTTAAGCCCCATCCCCCTCGATGAATCTAGGACTCCACTCCTAGATAATCCCTTGGTTAATTGATCTACCAAATTCTTCTCAGATTTGATAAATTCCAAGGATATAACATCATTTTTCTTATGTTGTCTTATACTTATGACGAAGTCATATATGGCGATTCATCTTTTTATTGGTACTCTTTTGATTAGTCAATTCGATTGCGGCCTTATTATCACAATGGACTGATATAGCTGGAACTAGCTTAGGTACCAAAGGTAGCTCTGATATTAGATTTTTTATCCACTCTGCCTCATTACAGATGGTATCCAGAGCTATCAACTTGGCCTCCATTGTGCTTCTAGAAATGATAGTTTGCCTAGTTGATCCCCGGGCAATAGCAGCACCGCCAAGAAGAAAGAGATATCCGGTGGTTGATTTTAAATCATGAGAATCAGTGACCCAATTAGCATCACTGTAACCCTCAACCATCTCAGAGTATTCAGTGAACATCAAAGAGAGATTAAGTGTTCTCTTTAAATATTATAATACTCTTTCTAAGGCTACCCAATGAGATTGATCAAGATTTTGATTATATCTACTAAGCCTTCTACAGCATAGACAATATCAGGTCTTGTCCTATTTGCTACATACAAGAGAGATCCTATAATTTGAGAATACTTTAATTGATTAATTGGGTCACCTATATTTTTCTTTAGGTGAAAGCTAGGATCAAAAAGAGTGGATATTGATTTAAGATTGGAATAACCAAACTTCTTGATCATTTTTTCTATAGAATGAGAAAGAGAGAGAGAGAGCTATCCCTTCATGGGATTTGATAAGCTTCATCCCTAGGATTACATATGCTTTACCTAAATCTTTCATATCAAACTTAGAAGAGAGGAAAGATTTAACATTTGAAATAATTTCAAGAGATGTTTCAAAAATTAAAATATCATTGACATATAAGCAAAGGATTATACAATCATTATCGATGATCTTAGAATAGACACACTTTCATGATTATTGATTTGAAATCTAGAAGATAAATAATTTGATCAAATTTCTTATGCCATTATTTAGGAGCCTGTTTAAGACCATAAAAGGACTTGATAAGTTTACAAACCTTATCTTCTTGTTCCTTTACAACAAAACCTTCAGGTTGTTCCATATAAATCTCCTCAAGATCTTCATTAAGGAACGCAATCTTCACATCCATTTGATGAATGATTAACTTATGAATGGAAGCAATAGCAAGAAGTGATCTAAGGGTTGTTATTCTAGCTACAGAAGAATATGTATCAAAGAAATCTAACCCTTTCTTTTGGTTATACCCTTTGGCTACTAATCTAGCCTTATACTTTTCTATTGAACCATCAGATCTAAATTTCTTCTTAAATACCCACTTACACCCTAAAGATTTGCTTCTAGAGGATAAATCAGATAAGTTCCAAGTTTCATTTTGTAAGATTGAATTAAATTCAGAAAGAATAACTTCCTTCCAAAAAGAGCATCAGGTGAAGACATCGCCTCTGAAAAAGAAGGTTCGCCTTCGATTAGGAAAGTAAAGAAACATTCACCAATGTCCTTTTCTTTTCTTATCCTTGAACTTTTCCTAAGTTCAGAAAGTCCACCTTCAGGATTAGATCTTTTTCTTTTCTTTGACTCATTAGAGGACCCAGCTTCAAAAGAATCATGAACCAAGAAAGGATTAGAAGAGAGTTGATTTAGTACTTGGTTCTTGAAAGGAAAAATATTTTCAAAATAAGTAGCATCTCTTGATTCGATAAGAGTATATTTGAGATGCCACTTATATCAAAGTTTATCACTAGGAACCTATTTGTACTACTATCTAAGGAATAACTTATAAAGATAGCATCTAGGTTTTAGGTCCTATTTTTCTTCTCTTAGGTTCAGGTATTCCTACCTTAGCTAAGCATCCCCATACTTTAAGATAATCTAGCCTGGATGTTCTACCTTTCCAAAGCTCAAAAGGTGTTTTAGGACTATCCTTAAAGGGTATCCTATTTAAAATACAACATGCAGCTAAAAGAGCTTCCTCCCACAAGTTCTTGGGTACGCCTAAACTTATTAACATTGAGTTAACCATATCCATTAATGTATATTTTTTTCATTCAGCTACACCATTGGACTCTAAGGAAAGTATGGTGGTGTAACTTCATGAAAACCCCCATATTCATGAAAAAATAGAGTCATTTCATTTGAGGTATATTTACCACCGCGGTCTGACCTAAATTTCTTAAGCTTTTTCTCAGTTGGAGGGAGTCAAGGGTTCATAAAGTTGATTCCTAAAAGTCAATTTCTAAATTTGCCAATGATAGGTGGATTCATCATCAGAGCTTGCTCACTAGAAGTTTGTCTCATGAACAATTTACAATTTGAATTTTAGCTTGAAGTGAATAGAGGCGAATTTCTTCAAATAACTGGTGAAATTGGCACTTAAACAAATTATAAGTAAAGCTGTCGCATAATGTCACTATTTGCTCATGGAAGCTGGACAGATATTATTTTTTTGAGAAAAAACTGCAGAAGTAAATTAAAAACACCAAAGTTCACCTCAATAAATCAGTTGTAATACCCTGGAAACTCGAAGTAACTTTGCTTTTCCTCCTCCCTATAAAATAAGCGGGCCTTCAGATGAAGTAGTCACAGCTTATCATTCACCTGCCATCCTGAAGCGCCAGCCAGCCACTGCCATAAATCATATACATTCAACGAACCAGCACTAGCAATGGCACCTTGCAAATTGCCATATTGCTGCACTACCCTGAGCAATTCCTAGCATCCTAAACAATAGGCATTTTCAAACCCCACATCATTAACAGATTTTGAAATATACAACAGAAGATACCCTAATGCATAATGTCTGGAATGCATCAACTTTTCAAACTTAAGACTTTCAGACCATCCAAAACTTTCTTAGGCTGATGAAGCAACTGCTTTATGCTTCCCTATACTGCTTTATGCTTTCCTTTAGCTTGCAGTAGTGCAGAGGCAGTATAACAGCCAGAAAAATTGAAGTCTAATCCTAGACATCTACAATAGCACCTGAATTCACACCTCACTATTTTATTGTCTTTCCAACCAATTAATGAGGTTTAGGTGTAGAAAGTATAAAGACTGACCTAAGCATTGCTTGCTTTAAGCCTTACTAGCTCCTCCTGTGTGCATATTAGCCTGCAGTCACAAATGATGTCATGCATCGGCATCAAGGAGCATGTATATTTGGTTTCAGATCATTAAGGTTACTTCCACTGCAGGTCAGTGATATCTTGTATCATTAAGGTTACTATGCTCAGTTTTGAGGTTGCAAGTAGAATGGTTCTATTAACATTAGTTGCTATCAGACTCTCTCACCCAGTACTGATCAGAAAACTGAAAGGTACGAACACCAAAGGTGTATTTAGATGCTAGATTCGAAGAATCAAGGGTTGTATAATGTGCTAACAGAAGCAGCCGCAATGTTAAGTTGCAGAGATTGAAGGTAAAACTTTTGAGTTTGCAGATGGCTTTCTGACCGCATGCACAACATCCACATACAGGTTACAACAATGCATTTTAAAAATGTTGCGTCCTGTAAACTTAGGATTGTGGGTAAATGCCCTCTTTTTTCTACTTCTTGATTGATCTCCCCCTCTTGTTTGTCCATTGAAAGGCTTTAAATTATATTCCCACTCATGGTGTGATTGCTTCAGTTTGCTATACAATGATCACAAACTTGACATCATTGTTCAGCAGAGAGAGGTGAGGAGAGAAAAAGTATAGATAGGCCTAGAAGTGAAACTTCCAATTTATATTAAGAGGAATTGGATATTTCATTTACAATGATTCATATGGAATGTTTTGTTAGTAAACCAGATATAGCAAGAGGTTTCAACGCAGGTGAGCATGCCATCTCCTTGGCCATCTATTTTTTTTTATGGCAAATGCATCCAGCATCTAAATGGCAAACAGGAGCATGTAGACGCAAACATATATATTTTTCTAGTAGGGGATACTAAAATAGCTTATAAGAGCACTTGCCGAACTGAAAAATGTTGAATGAGCTAATATCACACACAGGTTTTGAGACCAACTTACTTATTAAGGTTCCAATTTGATACAATGATTCGCTCCCACAAAGATATGGAGCCTCAACACTAGATCAATCAACTCACTTTCAAATGTTGCATAAATAAGATGAATGCAAATTCCTTTCATTCTTCTTCTCTCTTCTTCTTGTTAGAGAGAGAGAGTAATAACTCTTTCTCCTTCCCCTTTTTTTCCTTCTTCTCCCTTTGCCCTTGGAAGTGCTTCATCCATCAGAAGTCGGGAAATCAAAATACGTCATTGGCTTATGCCCATGCTAAGTCAAACCAGGCCGATCAGTTTATACTTGAATCGCTCCTCAAACCAAATTGGGCCGTAAGCTTGACCCAGGCCTTTCAAACCCTAATTAGACATTATCGTATAAGATGCAGAAATTGGTGATGGTGGTGGTGGATCGGCTGTTCCATCATAAGCTCTACGGAAAAGACTTTTGTACACCGCCCCCGGTGCAGCAAGTCCTACGTGGGCTGCACCACTTCTTCCTATTGGTCCACATGGATCCCATGTGGCCTGACATGATGGGACAGAATAGCAGGGAGATAATGTTACTTTTTAATCGTACATCATTAAAAGTCGTTCAGCCTTTCACCATTGGTATGAAGACGAAAATGCCTTTCCCTCCAGCCTACTTCAACCCGCCATCTTATTTGGATTTTGCTGATAAAAAATCGTAAGGTTCTAACCTAGAAGAAGAGTATCCGAAGAGTGGCAAAGCTCTGCCAGACGATATCCTTGTGCGTATTCAAAAGAACAAGATTCCCATCGTCGCGGAGACTGGCTGAAGCGACGGAGGAGTTGTGAGTGTTGCTGGTCCAGACCTCAGCTCCCTTCGAAGAGTCGAAGAGAACGAGACCTCCGGCCTCATTGATTTGAAGAAAAGAATTATATCCGACAAAAACATGAGCGCCGGCAACCCATACAGGTGCCTGCTCGGAGGACGGGATCGATCTCGAGTTGAAGCGAATGCCGACTTCATACTGGTTAGGCTCGTCAGGGCGGCTAAGGAACTCCAATGCAAAGTTCCCATAGGTTCAAAACCTTAAGACAAAGCATCAGTTCAAACCCACGACACCCTAGTTGGAAACCCACGACACCCTAGTTCATAACCCACGATACCCTAGTTCAAAACCTTAAGACAAAGCATCAGTTTAAACCCACGACACCCTAGTTCATAACCCACGACACCCTAGTTCAAGACCCATGACACCCCAGTTCAAGACCCACGACACCCCCAGTTAAAGACCCATGACACCCCAGTTCAAGACCCATGACACCCCCAGTTCAAGACACACGACACCCTAGTTTAAGACCCATGACACCCTAGTTCATAACCCACGACACCCTAGTTCAAAACCTTAAGACAAAGCATCAGTTCAAACCCACGACACCCTAGTTCAAAACCTTAAGACAAAGCATCAGTTTAAACCCACGACACCCCCTAGTTCAAGACCCATGACACCCAAGTTCAAGACCCATGACACCCCAGTTCAAGACCCAGTTGAACTTGGGTGTCATGGGTCTTGAACTAGGGGGTGTCGTGGGTTTAAACTGATGCTTTGTCTTAAGGTTTTGAACTAGGGTGTCGTGGGTTATGAACTAGGGTGTCGTGGGTTTCCAACTAGGGTGTCGTGGGTTTGAACTGATGCTTTGTCTTAAGTTTTAACTAGGGTGTCGTGGGTTATGAACTAGGGTGTCGTGGGTCTTAAACTAGGGTGTCGTGTGTCTTGAACTGGGGGTGTCATGGGTCTTGAACTGGGGTGTCATGGGTCTTTAACTGGGGGTGTCGTGGGTCTTGAACTGGGGTGTCATGGGTCTTGAACTAGGGTGTCGTGGGTTATGAACTAGGGTATCATGGGTTTAAACTGATGCTTTGTCTTAAGGTTTTGAACTAGGGTGTCGTGGGTTATGAACTAGGGTGTCGTGGGTTTCCAACTAGGGTGTCATGGGTTTGAACTGATGCTTTGTCTTAAGGTTTTGAACTAGGGTGTCGTGGGTTATGAACTAGGGTGTCATGGGTTTGAACTGATGCTTTGTCTTAAGGTTTTGAACTAGGGTGTCGTGGGTTATGAACTAGGGTGTCATGGGTTTCCAACTAGGGTGTCGTGGGTTTGAACTGATGCTTTGTCTTAAGGTTTTGAACTAGGGTGTCGTGGGTTTGAACTGATGCTTTGTCTTAAGGTTTTGAACTAGGGTGTCGTGGGTTATGAACTAGGGTGTCGTGGGTTTCCAACTAGGGTGTCGTGGGTTTAAACTGATGCTTTGTCTTAAAGTTTTGAACTAGGGTGTCGTGGGTTATGAACTAGGGTGTCGTGGGTTTAAACTGATGCTTTGTCTTAAGGTTTTGAACTAGGGTGTCGTGGGTTATGAACTAGGGTGTCGTGGGTTTCCAACTAGGGTGTCGTGGGTTTGAACTGATGCTTTGTCTTAAGGTTTTGAACTAGGGTGTCGTGGGTTATGAACTAGGGTGTTGTGGGTCTTAAACTAGGGTGTCGTGTGTCTTGAACTGGGGGTGTCATGGGTCTTGAACTGGGGTGTCATGGGTCTTGAACTAGGGTGTCGTGGGTTATGAACTAGGGTGTCGTGGGTTTAAACTGATGCTTTGTCTTAAGGTTTTGAACTAGGGTGTCGTGGGTTATGAACTAGGGTGTCGTGGGTTTCCAACTAGGGTGTCATGGGTTTGAACTGATGCTTTGTCTTAAGGTTTTGAACTAGGGTGTCGTGGGTTATGAACTAGGGTGTCATGGGTTTGAACTGATGCTTTGTCTTAAGGTTTTGAACTAGGGTGTCGTGGGTTATGAACTAGGGTATCGTGGGTTTCCAACTATGGTGTCATGGGTTTGAACTAATGCTTTGTCTTAAGGTTTTGAACTAGGGTGTCGTGGGTTTGAACTGATGCTTTGTCTTAAGGTTTTGAACTAGGGTGTCGTGGGTTTCCAACTAGGGTGTCATGGGTTTAAACTGATGCTTTGTCTTAAAGTTTTGAACTAGGGTGTCGTGGGTTATGAACTAGGGTGTCGTGGGTTTAAACTGATGCTTTGTCTTAAGGTTTTGAACTAGGGTGTCGTGGGTTATGAACTAGGGTGTCGTGGGTTTCCAACTAGGGTGTCGTGGGTTTGAACTGATGCTTTGTCTTAAGGTTTTGAACCGATGGGAACTTTGCATTGGAGTTCCTTAGCCGCCCTGACGAACCTAACCAGTATGAAGTCGGCATTCGCTTCAACTCGAGATCGATCCCGTCCTCCGAGCAGGCACCTGTATGGGTTGTCGGCGCCATATTTTTGTCGGATATAATTCGTTTCTTCAACTCAATGAGGCCGGAGGTCTCGTTCTCTTCGACTCTTCGAAGGGAGCTGAGGTCTGGAGCAGCAACACTCACAACTCCTCCGTCGCTTCAGCCAGTCTCCGCAACGATGGGAATCTTGTTCTAATGCGCGCAAGGATGTCGTCTGGCAGAGCTTTGCCACTCCTTCGATACTCTTCTTCTAGGCCAGAACCTTACATTTTTTATCAGCAAAATCCAAATAAGATGGCGGGTTGAAGTAGGCTGGAGGGAAAGGGCATTTTCGTCTTCACACAATGATGAAAGGCTGAACGACTTTTAATGGATGTACGATTAAAAAGTAACATTATCTCCCTGCTATTATGTCCCATCATGTCAGGCCACATGGGATCCATGTGGACCAATAGGAAGAAGCGGTGCAGCCCACGTAGGACTTGCTGCACCGGGGGCGGTGTACAAAGTCTTTTCCAAGCTCTACAATTGCTGCATCAAGCGCACTAGCAAGTTCATGGCCCATGACAAAAACAACGGCTGTAACATCGGTGATCGAGCAATAATCCCTGACCCTCTCTCTCTCTCTCCAATCTCCCCCATATTGATCCCTTTCCCTGAATTTTTCTTTTGTTCTCGATTTCTCCTAGTTCTGTGTATCACCTTTGTCTGTCTCTCGAAATGAAATTTGTGTTTAAGTTCCTTCACACATCTCAGCTCATAGGCTTTGTTGTTGGTTTGAGATCTAGTGGATAATGACCATCTTTATATAGCGAATGTGTCGACGGACTATTTATACATAACAAATTTTAAGACGTAGGTCTACATCATATCTCATAAATGGAATAGCAAAAGGAATTATGATATTTGTTGATGCTAGATCACTTTTCTCGATCGTTCGTAAGCGTTCGATCACCTTCTTCGATGAGCCAAGGATCTTTCAGCGGGCTTCGCCTCAATCGAGAGCTTGCAAAAAATTTTGGGGACCGAAGATTTTGACGGAGACCCTCCAACGCTCAAGTTAGCGCTCTGGACAACAGTCATGAGCTAGAAAGAAAGCTCGAGAGTCTTAGAGATGTGTCTGTGTGAGCGTGTATGAGTCGTTAACTGATCGAGGGTACCTCTTACCCATTTTATTGAAGTTTGGAGCTTGTAGCGTGACAGGATGCTAGAATACGGCTTGCAGCAGGACTGATTATGAAAACATGCATGGTGAGGGCAGCAATAATAGGATTTGCCTCCCTCGTGGCATGTCAGAGTTGATAGGCCATGTTCCGTCCAATATGGGTGGCTGCAGCTAGTTGGTGGACCAGTCTCGTCAGGTGTGGGAGGGCGCAGTTGGTTGATGGATCAGATCCCCATCGGGTGTGGATGACTGTAGCAAAGTTGGTGGGTACCACTTGACTTGGACGGTGCTATAGGCTGCTGCCGGCTTACAGGGCATGGGTGGCCGTTACAGCGTTCACCAGACATGTCTTCCATATCGCATGCCTGTTGTCGTATTCTGCATCATGGGGAGACATGTGAACAATGGTGAGTGGTGGAGCCAGGCATGTGGGCCCCGTAATGAGTCCTACCTGGGTGGCCGCTGGGTACTGCCTGGGTAATTGCTGAGACCAATTGGAGCCGCGAAAGGCAACTGGGGGTGCAAACCGGATGACCGAGTCGAGGTCATACCCGAGAGGCCGGCTAAAGGGCGCAGCCCAGGTGGCCGAGTTAAGGTCCTACCCAGGAGGCTAGCTGAGGGCGCTCTGTAAGGTTGATCACCATCGTTGATCAAGTGTGATTTCACCAGCTTCGTCGTGGGTTATTGACAGAATATCATTAATAGTGCTCTCCCTCATGCACGTGAACCCCATGCACGTGGTAATAGCATGTTGTTTGGAAGACCCCATGCTGCCTCTGTTCTGCTAAGAGCAGTCTTCAAGCTTTCCCAAATGTTGGAGGCCATGGTCTCAGCCTTCTTGGTCCGTGTGTTGAAGAAATCGAGGATGCTCTCTATGGGACTGGAGCTGGTTCGTAAGGTAGGACTTCTTGAAGATGGAGAGCTACCTGAGCTTGGAGACCACGGCCTGGACGGTGGACTCGATGGAATCAGGGTTGTAGGGGGACTGAGCTACCTGGAGTTGGGCATAGACCGCCATGATGCTGGTGAAGAGTTTGGCGAGGAGGGATTCCATGGCCTCTCTATCCTTGGACGAGAGATTCTGCAAGTGCTGTTGCTGCAGCTTGCCATCCTCACCTTTGCGAGGCTCAGACAATATCGCGGAATACTCTCTGGGGTTTCCCGAGAGTTTTAGCTTCTCCATGATTGGCTTATATTCGTCAAGGGCGACACCGACATTGCTATCTCTGTCGGAGTTGGTGGTGGCCCATTGAAGATGGAGGATCTTGGCTCCATTGATCCAGATAGCGGCGGTGTGGTCCTCTTGGATGTGGATATCAGAGGCAAAGAAGGAAGGCTCCAACACGACACAGATCCATGGCACGGGGGAGTCCCTGGGGTAGTTGTAGTTGGTGGTGACAGAGGAAGAAGAGCCAGCCGCCCCGACGAAATCCTACTGGAGGACCACAACAGAGCACTTCAGGCTCTGGCTCGGGAGCACAAGAGGGAGTGTTGGGTCCAAGAATTCAAGGCCAGCCTCTGTTGCCAAGGTGCTGTGGATAGAGGCATAAAGGAGGAACAAAGGAAGGATTAAGGAGGGGATGGAGAATTGGCCGAGTAGGAGAGGCCGACTCCAGAGGCCGAGTAAAAGAGGCCGGCTCCGATGGCCGAAGCCGACTAGAGATGAGGCCGACTAAGAATGGCCGACCCGGCTGGCCGACGGAGGGTGGGGGGTCCGACCCAGGTGCGATTACCGTTGCTTATAGGGTTTATTGGCTCCATAATTATTCACATCAACGTTTGTAGATGTAAAGGTTGCTTCACATATTATGATATTATCACAATAATTTACATAGAAAATAGGTCACCACATTAACAGAAATTTAATATCTTCTACTCAACTTACAACTTAAAATTTAGAAGTAAACTCTTCATTATCTTATCACTAAGCCTCTTATCCTATCCTATTTAAATTAATAGTGAAAATCTTTTGATAACATATAATAATTTCTCCAATTTCTAGGAAGTTTGGTGAAGTCTCCAACATCCTTGTTTTAAGCCAGAGTTGCAATTGGTCATGTTTAAGCATTTTGTGCAATCATAGGACACCTGGATTTTAACGACTGAAAAGTTTTGCAATTTGATTGTCATCTCTAAGTTCTAGTTCTCGACAAGCTCCTGAATAAAGTGAGCTTCTAGAAGTTTCTGAATCACGATTTCTGTGAGACACCGAATCCTTCGCATCATATATAACTGAGTTGTTTGCTAAAACAAAATATTATTCTTAACCACAGTTATGAGTGATGCAGGGTGATCCTAGGACTATCTACTTACGTTGCTGATATCATAACATTTTGCTTCTTTGAGACCATGCAATCATGGTTGCCAGAGAATAATACATTCTTGGACATTCTTTTTCTATTATCACTGGTTCAATCGTTGTGTTAAACAATTAATGGAATCTAGCATTACTTGAGGCTGTGCAAAATATGTTTTTTGGCGTATTTGAATTTCACTTGTATTATGATTTAGTGATTCAAGTCAAACCATTCCTGTAAACACTGATTGGTCCGGTCCTGTAGTCATGAGTCAAAGGAATTTCAACCAACCTAGTATATAGGGTTGACAAGTTTATGCGGCCTTTGTTGCTTAATTTAATCTAATCTTAGGGCTATGAAAGTATAATTTAATTTAATCTAATCCATTGTAAATCCTTAATTTCAGAACTTGTAGCCGGTCTTGCCATATCAAATCCGGGACTACAGAAAGGAGACCAATCGACAGCCTTTATAGACATTTGATGGCAGCTCACTGAGACTTGATTGAACATATTTTAAAAAAACTAGAATTTAAGATTATTATACAATCTTTATAGATAGCTTATGAACACATAATGTCACATACATATCTATCTCATCTCAATCACTCTGTTCCACTTTGTGCCTCTCGATAGGAAGAGGGATAAGCTGAAGTCCAACATCATTAAACTGAGGGGATGACAGGAGTCCATCCTTCCTACACTCCTCACTTTTGAATCCTCGGTGAGACCTTGAAGTTCACAAAAAGCAAACTAGTCGAATCAGAATATAAATAATGAAATCATAAGGCAAATTTGTGAACACTGCCATGCAGAGGCATCTCATGAAAAACTGCTCTTGCCTTTCCCAGGTTCACCCATTTGGCGAATCTCAAGTCCAAGGAGGAGGTTCACTTTTCTAGGACATGCATTTGCCTATTTCTGGTGTTTGATATCAGTTATTTTTTTCATGGATGACAATTAGCCAACATAAGAACGCTCAATCTGAGCAAGGAATGCCAAGATTGTGCAGCATATGACAC
The DNA here is from genome assembly GCA_900491605.1 of Calamus simplicifolius. Classification (NCBI taxonomy): domain Eukaryota; kingdom Viridiplantae; phylum Streptophyta; class Magnoliopsida; order Arecales; family Arecaceae; genus Calamus; species Calamus simplicifolius. Next base: position 565,155 of record UESW01004079.1, read on the forward strand.
TAAACCAAAACAAGAAATTATCGCCTCAACTATGTAGCAAAGGAATTTTATATGGCTGCCATGTTTTGCATGGACTTAAAATAGTTTAGCTTGGTGTCACTGGTTGCTAGAGAATCAAGGTAGATTTACTAGTAAGTCACGAAGTGCTATGGGGTGCAGTGCATAGACTGGGTTGGGCATGGGAAAAGTACTCTAGCATATGATAATTCCCAATGACAGATTGGCATTAGATCAACATTTCAAGCTCAACTAGTTCTTTGACTTAACAAGATAAAATTATTGATGCTGAGAAAAATTACCGTTGCTGAAAAGTCAAATGCTCGCAATTGAGTGAGAAGGGACTGGAACGTCCTTCAAAATATTTCGCATTCGGGGACAATGCAGCATTAATCTGCATGATGTTCACAAACTAATCACAATATGATAGAAGCAGAGAACTACAGTATTTCTACTATTCCTGTGTCTAGGGATAAAATCTGAACATAGAGAATAATTGTTCTACATACCAAAATAAGAGTTATACAAGTGAGAAAAAATTGTGGCAATTAAAGTGTATTCTAGAATCTAAAGAAAGAAATTGTAGGAGATAGATTTTTATGTAACATCACAGAGATATTTTTTATTCTAATTAATTATAAGAAATCTGTCATTACACAAATACACACTGCAAGGGCAGTTGATTTTACTTAAAATAGAAATGGGCAGATAAGAAACACTCACATTTTGGTGGTCAGTGTTGTCCTCTCTAGTAGATGTTACATCATCAATACCGCCACTTCTTTCCCTGTAAAGAGCCCTCATACATTTACAGATAAAGAGTAGAAGCACCCCACCGAGGAGAAGCATCATCACAATCTCAATAATTAAAGCTGATCCAAGCACTGGTACAAATCAAGTGCAAGATTAGTGCATGGAAAGAAGCATAACTCAAACTCAACTCATCTAAGCCTTTTCCCAACTACATGGGGTCGGCTACATAAATCTGCTTCCTCCACTCTGCTCTGTTCAGGACTAAGTCGATACTCAAATTACAAATAGTTATATATTTTTTAATTACTTCTGTCCATATTAGTTTAGATCTACCTCTACCTCTATGTTACTATGGACTGTTAAAAGATTACTCTTTCTAACCGAAGCATCTAAAGGTTTTCGTTGTATATGTCCAAACTACCGTAATCAATTCTCTCATTTTATCTTCAATTGGAGCCTACTCTATCATTTCTGGTATATGTTATTTTTAATTATTTTTTTAAAGTTTTACCACATATCCATCTTAACATGCGCATTTCTATTACACTTAATTTATTCATATATTATTTCAATATTGCCCAACACTCTATCCATATAGTATAGCTGGCCTAATAGCAGGTTTATAAAATTTTTCTATCAATTTTAATGGAATGCGTCAATCATACAATACTTCCGAAGCACTCCTTCACTTAATCCATCATGCTTTAACTTTATGATTTACATCTTTACGTATTTCACCTTCTTGCTAGATAATTGAATCCCAAATACCTAAATTTTTCACTCCTTGGTATCTCTTAACTTGCAATCTTTATTGTCTCTTCATTTGTATTTCTACTTATACTAAAATTACATTTCATATATTCAGTTTTAGTTTTACTAATCTTGAAACCCTTAGATTCTAAAGCCTCTTTCCAAATCTTTAACTTAGCATTTACTCCAAATTTAGTGTCATCAATCAACACTATATCGTCTGCAAATAACATATACCATGGGATATCATCTTGAATATTTTTTATTAATTCATCCATAACTAATGCAAAAAAAACGGACTTAAGGCAGATCCTTAATGTAAACCTACAGTAATGAAAAAAGCATAACTGAACTCCAATTTTTCAGACACACAACAATAGACATACTAATAATGGACTATAAAACTGACATCATCCTGTTTCTTTTCTTTTTGGTGAAGTTCTACAGTCGTGTCATTGTGGTAACTAGGTTTTTGGCACAAAGATTGCATGGAAATTAAATAATCAGCTAGCACAAAACTGAGCACAGATATTAGTAGGACTTACAAAGAGAGGTCGTGGAACTAACTGGCCTTCTTTTAATAAGATTCACTTTAACCTCAGTGTAAAGCGGCAATGACATCATCTCTGTACAATCTGGATAACATCCATAATTCCCCATGTCATTTACAGTCACAGTCAATACAGCATCATGTTCCCCACCCTGCACAGAAGACTAGTCTCCTTATTTTTTTGTGGATTTAATGAGTTAAGCATGACATGCTTCACTTCGATTTACATAGAAAAACTAGATAGCAAACTGGTGGGAAAAAATGGGTCTTTGCATTTTGACACAACTCCAGTACTCTAGGACTTCTGTTAACATTAGAGTAAAGCCTCCAATTGCTTTCAGCTTGGATATTGTAGCCTAACTGTGTTCACAAAGCAAAACCATGAAATTTAAGGTTAAGTCACAATAAGAGATTGCATCACATCACTCAAATGATGATTCCAATGTTTTCCCCCTGTTCTAGAAAAAGATGGGTTTCCCCATAATCTATGTCTCGTGAGAAAGGTTATAGCATGATGTCAACATGTGAAATTAAAGAAAGATGATATTTGAGTTTTCAAAAGTTAAATGCCAACCAAGAAAATCGAAATAATGTAACCAATAACAAGAAGCCTTTCCTAGATAGCTCGAATCAAAAGAAACAAGATACTTAGGTGTGTAATACATGTGTTTTTTACTGAAACATGTTCGCTAGAAAGTACAAGGATTAAAGTGGCAACCATCCCAATCTAGCCACCTGGCACACACCATGCCAGAGGCATTGAGTTAGAATATACTAGTGCATGCCAAGCACTAGCATGGTGTAGCACGTATGATGCTGGTGCCAAGAATGGATGACACTAGCACATGGCATCTAAATCCTCAGAATTGTGTGCCTTTTTATACAAGCAAGGCATGTCCTTGTAAGAACCTCATGGAAAGCTTCGCATAAACATGCCATACTTACTATTATTTGATTGAAGAGGAAATATTGGCTTGTGACAACTTAGGGCCTCACCATAAAGACTATCTAGAAATTATATTTTGAGTCCCTTGGCCCTATTTAGGTACCCAAGTCTCTTCAGCATACAAGTGATGTGGGGCTAAATATAACCTACATTTGTCCTCACACACTCTTCCCTTTTACGCCCTAGCATCCTTGTCAAGGGAAAGGTCTAATCATGAACACCCCCAACTCTTGGTCAATTCCAAAAAGGGCTTGGGCTACATTATCCCCTAGTCACACGAGCTGTGAATCGGGTCATTATAATACCATTTGTAACAGCCTAAAGCCTCACCCAAAAAAAGCTAGCCATGTCTATTCTAATACGATTAGTTACCTTGTATGGTTCTAGTGGGTTTGTAATTTATTTTGGTTCTATGCTATTTTGACTTGCTTTGTTTTAACCTTCCATGAGCATTGGAGACACACTCTCTTCTTTTATGGATCAATTTGATGTTTTTTAGTTCGTAATGGTAGGTTAATTAGGATCTGAAGAAAGTCCTCTATCATCAAAGTCCCTTGGATGGCCATCCCTCTTGTAAGTTTATCTTATTCCACTCACTATTAGCCTTCTCCCAAGCCATCTTGGTTTCCATTTCATCTCCTTAATGAAAAGAGGCTGGTGTTGCCATGGCCCAGTTGCACTAAGGAGGAGGTGGACAATTTGAAGCATTTGGGCCCCAGTTATAACCATTTGTAGGCTTGGTTAGGATGGAGAAATGGAGATGGAGAACAAGAGGAACCAGGTTACTGCCAAAATAATAATAAAAATAGGTGCAAAAGAACATGGTGATTAAGGTGTACTAAGGGAAATGTAGGTTTTTTATAAGAGAGACCAGATGAACTGGCTATCTAAGGCATGTCGAAGGGCATGGTAGAAGGCCAAGCATGGCTCCTTAGCAACCCTCTTGATTGAATAAGGAGTTAGTGCAGAAGCATATTAAAGTCAACTTAAAATTAAAATTTAATAGCACAAAGATTCAAAAATTCAAAACAATAAAAAATACACCCATGACTCCAGCAAGGTTGACTTTGACAAACTATATAGCAATAAACACAAATTGAAGAGAGGGTGAAGTCAAAAAAAATGGAAGCGGTAGCTAGAGCGAAAAATTCTAATTTTAAGATTATGCTACTTAATCGAAGAAAAATTAATTTTAAGATCTTATTTGGAAGTAAGGTTTGTAAAACCGATATTAAGAACCATGCCTATTTGGTATAATATAGCATGTATCCTGTACCGAGATAGTGTCGATTCTTTTCTCACTCTTAAGTCTTAACAATAGTACCACTCGATACCAGGTGGTACGGATTGATGCCGGATGGTTCAACTCCATTCAGACCGGTTCAATTCATATTGAATGAAAACTTGGTACCACATTGATACCCTCTTGATACAAAATGATACAATCATCAATATGGGTTGCTATAACAGACTTTGCCTAGAAGTAATATGTTGATGTGAAAACTATAGTTGGTTCGAATATCAAGATCTTTAGGATTTATAAGACCATTGCTTCTGCTTGGGAAGATAACTCTAAATTTTTATGTTGCTCACCAGACATCATGTCTCTAGCTCGATGACAAAGGAGTCCTAAGTTATTTAATTAATATTGTTAGCTCTATGCTACAATTTCCTGTGATTAAGAATGTTCATGTTAATCTCTACTTATGGCTAGTTTTCTTGTAAATAGAGCAAACCAAACCATGCCAAACCAAATCGGTGCCAAACCAAAGCCTATTCAATCGAAACAGCTAATTAAAAGCCGCAATCGACTTCACAAAGCTTTCGAGAACTTTGAATCGAGACAATAGTGCTTTGATAGGCCTTCACAATCAACAACAAAGGCTTCACAATATTACATGGCTTTAAGAGTTTCGCAATGGTGTGTCGTAGTATAGAGGGCTCCCCAGACAAAAGCTTCAAGACGGTTCAAGGGTTTGAACAATCATGATCAAAGGGCTTCCCAACTTCAAAGGTAGGCCCCTCCCTCCCCCCCCCCCCCTCTCTCTCTCTCTCTCTCTCTCTATTTTCTGATGACGGCAAAGGCAACGGTGCTAGCCAGTTCAATATGGTATGCATCCATATTGTACTGAGTCAGCCAAAACAACACTAGGCAACCAACTTTCCTCATGAGTCTTATATTGTCTGGCATATTCATTAGATTATCACCATACAAGATCGTGCTTCTTAAATTTTTTCTACTCCCTACTTCCAAATAAGGTATTTGAGCATGTTGTGTAACAAATTTGTCTTTGGTGGAGACAAGATGAATGCTTATCCTATTAAATGTTTATTTCAGAAAACAGTCAAAACAGAAATGTTAAATTACAGTTCTCAATCTCCACTCTGTATTGTATTACATGAGTGTTACTTTCACATTTTTGGAGTCTATTTCTTTTTTATCTACCCAATGCCTACAGTTAAAAGATGGACCTTGGAAGATGATCATGAACAAATTACACTTACATGCCAACTAATGATATGCAATAGCAAGAGGGTCCCGCCAATAGTAAACATGTTAAGGAGTGGCCTACCAAGATGTCTAATTGATAAAAGAAGCACAGCATGTCTGACAGTTGAGTTAAATTTTGGAAGTCTTCATGTAGCTTTGGCACTACTAACGCCAGCCTTTTTCATTCTGACACAATATTTATGGTTTCAAGTCGAAGAACTACAAGGAAAATATGACCTATATAACTATTGTTTACAGATAACTAAAAGGTGTTATCTTATGCTACTGAAAACAAGAATTTGACAACAAAGTTACAGTAAACTTACTTGATAAAAGAGATGCTGCATTGCATTATTGCAATCCCACACAGTACCACGAAACCTGACTCCTTTTCCTTTAAGAACAAAATGGTTAGAAATAGTCACAAATGTCTGTAGGGGCTCCCACTGGTTGCTGCTAGTAGTCTTCAGTTCAGCAGTATCAATCAGAATTACTGGAAGAGTTGTTGACAAAATTCCATCATTTACTTCCAAGGAGAATGTAACCACAAAGTGGGACTTGTTATCTGAAATATCAGATCAACATGAAGTTATATGCTCTCATAGTTTGAACTTTACAAACAAGCCAAGCATACAAGTACTCTACTATCATGTCAATAAACTTTATTTCTAAGCAGCACAACATATCTTTTGAATTGTTGTCCCTACTCCCGAATATCTTGGAAGTTAAATCATAATGAACTGAAAAAAGCCACACAGGAGACAGAAAGTAGAAATGGGGCCATGGAAACTACCATGCTACCAGAATTAGAATGTACTAGGAACAATATCTAGGTGAAGCTAAAGTGATATATTAGATCTTCATGCATAAGCAAAAACACAAGTGATCCTCAGCCTGGTACTGAAGCTGATGGCCTCATAACAAGATTGAGATATGTTCGATGTGGATAAGTAATGCTTGAACTGTCCTGATTTTTTCTATGGAATGCGATATGTCACCATCTCAGCCCATCTCAATACTTAAGATGGGAGATATCCCAACACACCAATTGGGATGCTAGGATAATGGCAGGATGGCCTCGTCTAAACATTTGGGATGCTAACTCATCCTAGCATCCTTCAAGACATCCCATTAGGATTTGAAACCATAGATTCATCAACCTTCAATATGCTTGTGTGAAATACCATCACAACCAACTATTACTACAAATCATGTTGCAAGAAAATTAATGAATGAAAAAATTAATGAATGAACACAAGGAACAGCATATGAAAGAAAATTTACCATGCTTTTGCCATCCTGTGAGCATTGAGAGGAACCTTAGCTAGGGTCTATATATCTAGGAGTTAGTAAGGTACTATCTTAAGGAATGCTTTTACTAATATTTACTTTTCCATCAAGCAATTAACTAAAAATTTGTCAAACAGATTTTTTGATTTAAATATTGGATTTTCTGTTGAAACTTAACAAACTCTTAATCATTTAAATTCAGAAACATACCAGGAAAGTTGAAAATATCTGAATCTGAAATAGAGAATTCAAACACATCTCTTTGCTTGTCAAAAATCTGTAACCCATCAGTTGCATCTTTTTTCTCCAAAAATATTAACTTGGGAGCATTTATAATTGGGGGTCATTGATAGGCTCAACAAAAACTGGCACATGAGCATCCTGTATTCCATTTTTATTCATGGCGTATAAATTGATAGTATCATGTCCATAGAAATTCTCATTTCTGCACAAAATGAAATGAAGACTTTTCAATAAATCATCAGAAAAGGGAAGAACATAGCCAGAATAAATCAACCCTGCTGTAAATGCACTAGGTTTAATCAATGGCTACATTATGCAGAAAGACACCAATTATTATGTGGCTCATACAAATAGAACACTGATCCTACAAATTAATTGGAAGTAATGGTGAAAGGGGCATCCCAATGCAAAATTATAGCCAATTATAATTATCTAATGATGTTACTCTATACACCAAACCTTTTTGTTTCTAAGTACAATCAAAATGCTAATTAGATTGGAACCCTATGACATCATATATACTCAAACTTGTTCTTGGTCACGCAACCCTTGGAGGATGGTTAAAGCCAAAGAACAGAGGGAGATGAAAAGTGAAATGGAAGAGAAAAGAAGAATAGAGAATAGAAAAATAAGGGAACTTGATCCATATAAAATTCACTCTATTGGGAACTATAATGCATTATGAAAAGACAAAAATTTCATCCACCAGCGGTTGCTTAAGACTAAACAAATTTAACAGATATACATCTTATAAGCAAGTCTAAAACAATGCCCTATTATATAAAAATATAAGAAAGCCAAATAAGGTTCTTGGTGATTGAATTACCAGAATGTTAATCCAAATACATGAACCTTACCATTTCCTTGAAATGGAGCATGGATATAAATATAACATAACAGGTCATAGCTATATGTGACAGCGAAACAATGTGGTTATAACCTAATTGAGCCTTGACATAATATATCTGTTAGTAAAAACTGAAAAGCATATTCAACCACAAAAGTTCACATACATCATGTGTTTGGCACTGTTGAATAAAGTGAAGAAAGGAGTGATTGGCCCATCTCAATGAAAATCCATGAGATTGAGATGAAATCGATGGCTACTCCCATCCCACTTTGCCCTGGATCATGCAACTGAAAATCAAATAAGCTTACAAAGAGCATGATGTGGAATTATTTCCCTAAACCAAGGGCTGGAAGTTGGCTCAGGCTGGCCCAAGGTCCAATGGCCCAACTTCAAGCCAAATCATGGCTCTGAACCAATTCGAGTCAAGTTTGGGCTTAAAATGAGGGCCCAAAAAAATTTCAGGCCAAGCTCCAATCGTTAGTTGGCTTGGCTCGAAGCCTGAGACCAAAGAAGACTTGAAACATTGGCCCTGACCCGAGCCCAAGCCTGAATCTAGCTCGAATTCAATCCCAAAATCGTAAAATGTGGTGGGCCTTTTAGGTTTTATACTGAATTTTGGTCAATTGTGTAAGCATAGCCCTCCATATCATAACAAGTCTTCTAAAGTGAATGGATATAATTATTTTAAATATTGCTTGTTTTTGTGCAAATACTTAAAAATTGATCTTGTCAGTCTAATTTTTGGCTCAAATGGATTGTTGTACTTATGGGTCAACTAGACTGAGTTTTAATTTTTGGCTCAAATGGATTGTTGTACTTATGGATCAACGAGACTGAGTTTCTAGTCGAGCTTGGGCATGGGCCTAGGTCGAGCTCAAGTCTAATTTTTTTAAAAAAATTCAAACTTAAGCTCGACTCGAAGCCTAAAAAAAATTCTAGACTGGGGTCGGGCTAGGGCATGGCCTGACCCAACTTAAGTCTACCTAAACTCCCACTAAGCTTTGAGAGTAGAGGAAAATTCATTTGAACAAACATAAAAACTTTTGTCTGTCACTGCTTAAGTATGACAAATTCCAAAGCACAAAAGATAATAAATATATCACTAACAAATAATCATTTCTCTATGTTTCACGTAAAACTAACATAAATTTGAGCTTTTCAAAGAACTATAAACTCTTAACTTTAACAGCAGTAAGGATCCTTTACCTTAGTCAAAGAAAAGAAATTCATCTGAAGTAGTAAATAATTTTCTGAACAAATAAAATCATTCGTACCTCATAAAATAGGTCGGTATCATACATCGAGCAAAAAAAAAATCATAAAGAAGGATATAAAATTCTATAATTGGGTATTGCAATAGCCAATTGTCAAAATTAGGATTTAGCTCAAACATATAAATATCTTTCCTTTGCTAAAAATATCAATGTAGATAAGTTCGAGTGAAATAAGATTTTGTGCACAATACCCAATGTATTGTATCGATTGCAGGGCATAATTAAGTATTTCAACATGTCCTGCTAATATTAAATCCTTCCCGACTCTACCACCCCTACTCACTGAAAGTATATTATCCAATGGCTGGTGAAGATGCATCGGCATTGGAGAAAGAAAAACTGTTCCAGATGGTGCTCTTATGATAACCGAGATATTCTCCTTCATGTCTGAGTACATGATTTCAAACCCAGGAAAGCCACTGCCATAAACAGAATTTATGATTACCAAATATAGGTATAAGAAACCCATTTAGGGCTGTTTGGTTGCCTGCATCTCTAGTTGCAGCTGCAACTATAAATCTACAGCCATATTGCAAGTGTGTTTGGCTTGTTTGCATATGAAAACTACAACTATAGTTTCTATGTTTCGATATTTAATGCAGTACGAGCGTGATTATTGATATGGTAAGATTACCCCCTTTGATTTTATTATATCATATTTATATGATATTTTTATTTTAATATTTTATTTTAATATAATCATGATGCTATTATATATATTAATTATTAAAATAATATAATATGCTACATAATGTCGTATGCATAATGCTTATATAATTATATTATTATATATGATATAAAATATCAATTTTGTTTTAATAATTACATAATATTGATAATAACTATATATAATTATTGTCATATTATTGTAATAATAATGAAGATATTTTGTATATCTTCATGCAATAATTATATTAGTTATAATTATATAAAATCATTACACTACCATATGATATTATGGTTATTATTATTTTCACATATAAGAACTACTATAATAAGAATAATGATAATATCATGATAACTTTTCATATCATAATCATAGTAATATCATATGATTATTGAATGGAGGAGACAATCACAACCCCTCAAGGCTGCAATTATAGAGCCATCTTGGTTTGCAGCTATTTTCGATATGTAGTAAAAGGGCCTTGGGGTGCAACTTAGTTGCTTGCATCTAGCCTAGTTGCAAGCAACCAAACACCTGCATTTACCTACAAACAACCTTGTTGCAGCATCTGAGGCCCAGATGCAGGCAGCCAAAGAGCCACTTAGTGGGAAAAGATACAGAGTGAATGTCAGAAAGAACAAGGCACTTAAGGCAAGTGTACATAATAATAATCCTATATAGAATTGAACTTTTTATAAGGAGACTCACCTGAATTTTGGGCTAATGACATCCTCAGTTACATGCAACTGAACAGGTACAGAAACAAATTGAGGTGGTTTGCAAAGGACAGAAATGAAAACTGTCCCAGTAGCCACATTCTTATTTATATCAGATATTTGGTAAGAATATGAATCATTCCCATAAAAACCTTTGTAAGGAGTGTATCGAAATTGTTGTCCATATAGCAGGAGTGAACCATGAAATGGCTTCCAAGATAAGAAGATAGTAAGTTTTCCCCAGATCAAAATGCTAACTTAGTCAACAATTCCAAATCAACATGCCAATTTTCATAATTGACATGCTACAGCAAAAAAGTGACACGTCGATTAATGTAATCAAAAGAATATGTGATGTAATTCGGAAGGTAGAGTAAAAAGTAAGGAGTGTAACTTGAAGATGGGTAGCGTCTACTTGATAAAATGCAGGAATACAGCACTTGCACCATAGAAAAAAAAAATACCATGCCATAAACTTGTACAAAAAATTCAAGCATATTGTAAAATATATTGAGTGAATTCATAATTAATATCTCAACAAATGGGCATAAACAAGTTCCAGAATACATGCAGTTATAAACTTGTTCTGTTGCATAAATGAGACAAATTGGCCTTGTGACTAAAACTTAAATATTACATGTTACTCTGTTGCAATGTCCACGTAGTGAAGGTAGAACCAAATCAATATTCTGAAAGCTTCACATTAATTTTGAGAAGAAAAGCCTGAATTCTTATTTAAAAGTTCACTTACAAGCTAAACAAAAAGAGATACAGGAATATACATGCGCCAATGGAGAAACGATATCATTTTCCCATTCTTAACAAAGCTCTCATAAACATGAAGAAAAACATTTTTCAGGTTGAGCATTATGAATTCTACACTGTCAACTCTTTCCATCTAAGTTCATGCTTCCAAAATAAGCATGTAATCCCCTCTATACATCATCTTTCTTACCTATTTAACATGCATTTTTCACCCTTAGAATCATCTCTAGCCTACACCATAAATGGCCAAACAACTTTTGTCCTACTCTTTGACAGTCTCTGCTGTAGCGCTTGCTAAATCTAAGCTTCATAGTACATCAATCCACATTAACATTTTCATCCATGCTAAACCCTTCTTATGCTCTGATGATATCTTCAGTCCTCAAATTTTCAGCTTTTATTATGTTTGTAATACCGACTAACTTCATCCTGACTGTTTTAAGATCTGGCAATACTTTTCCATTCATTTATATTAAACCGATGTCAAACATAACACAAGTCTCGACTTTCACAGCTTCCATCTATGTAGTCTCATTCTCTGTGTTGACACTTAACACGAAAATTTAAACTGACCCAATTACTAGGACCTCTTAGATCCATATTAGATAAGCCCATACATGCTAAATAATGAACAATTTCAGAGCCTGAGATTCTTTTATTGTTACAACATGGTCGCAGTCATATTATTTTCAACCTTCCAAAGCTTTTAAGAAGGACCCAGATAGCAAGAAATATCAGAACGAGTTAGTTTCTTACATGGTCCAGATTTCTTGATGGTTAGATCAACCATATGCTAGTGATGGTAATGATAAACGTGATGCACGGCTTTTGCTATGTTGGTTTCAAATGCTCTGATTTATTATAAATATTATGATTAATGCCTTTTTCCCCTAATGCCGTCCCACTGAAATTTGAATTTCAGCTATTACTGTGGACATGAACTGAGCATGTAATGGGCAGTACGTGTTGCCATTCATGCTGGATGTGTGCGTGTGGCACAAACACCACACAATTCCAATGAGCAATACATGTTTCTAGATTTAACTATTTTTTGAGAAAAGAAACAGTTCATAGCATGGACACTCACCGCACATCATGCGGCAAGTATGATTGAAGTTTTGTGCGCATCACTTATAGCAGTATTCACAGTGTTAGCTTTTCTGAACCTAAACCACTTCAGTTGGTGGAGCTACAACAGTGTCAATACTCAACATCATAGAGTTTGAAAATAAAAGCACCATCTGATAGACTTTAACTTAGATCTTGTTCATCAGCATTTCAAGTTTTGCTCAAAATTAGATAAGAACATAAAGAAAAGCTTATGCCACATTTGAAAATATCATGCAAATTATTGGATGAGCTTGACATAGTATTATAACTTGCGAAAGAATATCAAGTATGAGAGAGTACTATGCATGAAAACCATTCTATTGCTTTTGTCAAGAAGCTGACACAATGCTGATGGCTATTACATGGATGAAGCATACAATAATATACTCATAAAAAAGTAGCTATCACATTAGTTTAATTGAGCATTGAATTAACATTTAATGATTTAAACTCTCACTGTTGAAGATTCAATAATACTAGCCATGCCTCCTGCGACATTATCATTCAATAGAACATCAAAAGCAACTGATTCGTCCTCCCAAACAGAAATGCTATCATTGCGGACCTCAGAAAAATACTCTTCTACAAGAAGTTTTATTTCAGTCAGCAATCAAGAAAGAAAAATTTATCAAAAGCAGTTCAGATAAACATAACACACTATCAAATTCTTTTAAAGATCATTTATGTGCACAGAAAACTACTGAGGGAAGACAAGATTTTCTTCATGAGAGCTTTCATCATAAAAAGTTAGCAAACAAAAATTCCAGCTTCCAAAATACTGTTTACTGCATAAACATATATAGGAAAATTGCAAATCCTCAGTGGCAAGTTCATATAAATGGATATAATTTCTAATAATTTAAAATGATGGATATAACAATTGAATTACATGCTATCTTATCACCATGCCATGATAATTCATAATGCTTGCAATTTTGCACTTTACGGAGAGCTGCTAAATAAGTTTTTTCCAACCTTTGAGGTAAAATACCTGTAATAACCTCATGCATGAATACTCCCATATCAGATGGAAAAAGAATGATTTGAAGAGTTATAACTTAAGTTTACCCACTACCAATTAACTTATACTTAAGTTTTTAAGGCCACGTGGATCCAAAATGCTAACATATTAATTGGGCTAATAAGTAGGCTTGAGGCATTAGAAATGATATTAAAGTCAATCCGGATATGCGAAAGTTGATGAATAGAAAGAAAGGACTATCCATGAGATGATGGTATAGAAGGTCCTACCATGGCATAGAGCTACTCCTGTAGCATCAATAACCTCGCTCCTGATAGATTCTAGCTAACTTGTAGCATACAATGAGGACATCGCCTGATCAAGGGGGAAGATTGTAATACCTCCATGCATAAATCCCACATCAGATAGAAAAAGAATGATTTGAAGAGTTATAACTTAAGTTCGCTTGCTACCGATTAACTTGTACTTGAATTTCTAAGGCCACGTGGACCTAACCTGCTAACAAGTTGACTAGCAGGTTGGCTTGGGACGTTACAATACCCATCCCATACAAATCCAATTCAGGGATCACATTTAAAATTTTTTAGATATATAGCATGTACAAACACACCTCAAAAGAACAACTCTAAAATTGCATATTTTAGGAAAGCTATAGATGAACATAATAAAAAACTAGTTTCTATGTTTTCTCCTAAATTAGTAACCAAACAAAAGAAAAAGTCAAGAAAATGGATAGTCAGGAAGTGGTGGTGAAAAATGATAACTGGCAAATTTTTGCCACAAAAATATCATGAGATCATTTAAATGTAGACATCAATATATCCACAATCAAATAAGAATTATCATTTTTATAAGAAGAAAGGGAATATACAGACAGCTACGTAGACAGCCAAAAATAACAGGTTTTGATTTGATTGATTTAGAGGCTATTTTGAACCAAGACCAACCAGCTAAATGTTTAAATCAGTTTAAGTAGAAAGAGAACATTAGTCACTTCAGTTCAGTACAGACCCTGTCAAAGCTTGCATTTCCTTTCAAAAGAAGACTGTCGGCATAGACCTTCAAAATGATCTAACAACACAAATCACCTATTCATTCAAACATCTTGGTAGTTTAGAGTATGCTCAGATCAAAATTCCACTTCTGTCAATTAAAAAGGCATAATGAAAGAACCCATGTCTCTCGGACATTTACAATCCAATAAATTCATTTGTAATTTTCTGGCCTAGTTATAGATAACACATTTTTCAAATTAATGCAATGTTCCAACATCATAGTGTGCTTGGAAAGAGGATTGAGTAAATGTTTTTAATTGGATCTAAGGATTCAAGTCCTAATGGGATGTCCTAGTGGGATATCTCGTAAGACGTTAGAACAAGGCATAATTCCAACATCATCTCCGTATGGTGCTTTGAGCATCTAGAGACATCCTTCTCCTAAGTGTCGGAACGTGGAACAATGGTACTGCATCCCATTTCAAAGAACCACAAGGATAACCCTGTCCCACAGGATCTAAATCATTGATTGGGACAATAGTTCCGCCTCAACTGCACAACAGCATTTGAAGACTGTTGGCCCTAACTTTCAAGACACTCATACATTTTAGGAGGAGAACGAGGTTGCCAACTGGTTGGCAGGAGTGTACATCAGTAGAAGGATAAATTGGTTTCAGCTACTTCCAGCAGACTTATTGTACTATGCTAAGATCAATGCCAGGGGCATCTCTTTTGATGAATTGTAGTCATCAGCAAGGGAGTCTTTTTCCTCTTTGTTTTTTGGTGGAAGTCTTCCTCCCTATGGTGACAAAAAAAGTCCGATATCAAACAGAAGATCAAGAAACTCACTGATCATGAACTTGATGGCAGAAACCTCCATAATTGTTCTACCTTCAAGAATCTCAAAAATGGCCATCTAACAAAGACACATCCAAGAGGTGCCCTTTTGGTTTGTCAATTATTCTTCTCCTTTTCTAAATCAACTATACACCAGTTTACAGGTAGCTGAAAGACCAGACATTACAATTTATCTCTAATGCTGTTCCAAATAGACTATGCTTTAAATGGACATGTAAAATTCGCATAAATGGCCAACAAGATATGTGAAATACTATTAAATCAGGGCTATCTCTAATACACCATTTATATATGCATGCTATATGCGAAAGACCATATCTCATCATGAAAGCCTGTTTGTTGTTGTTTTTCCTCTACAAGAGGGGGTTTTCTAAAGATAACTCGTATGAAAGCATACTTAGAAAAAAAGTACTTTCTCTAATGTCAGATTTAGATGGACTTTTAGCCAAGATTCATAAAATTGGGAGGAGACCCATATTGATACACGATGGGTTCAGTATGGTATATGTACCATACGCACCTCGTATCAAGATAAGTGCCATTCTTTTTTTGCTCTTAACCACTAGCTATCGAGGGGTTCACGACGGTACCAGATGGTATGGGCCAGTTCGGTTTATACCGAATCAAAACTCAATACTAGTACCTTACTAAAACGGTATGAATCGGTATGGTAATCCTTGCTTTTAGCTTTTCTCTAAAGTCCTCAACTGCCATCCTTCAGCAAATTCAACATCTTGCATCTCTTTATGCTCGTACCACGAATCTTCAATAGATCTTTTTAAAAGAACTTATTCACTATGTCTCATTCAATGGTGAGTGGTTTTGTTTAGAAGATCATCTCGTCACAAAACTATATCACTTGCTTTTCAAATAAGCAAATACACTGCAATTCCTTGATTAGTTTAGCACAACTCCCTGCTGCACACTTTAATACCCTTATGGCACCATCCTCACCCCTCCCTTTTCCTCCTAGGTAAAGTTTGCACTCGATGCTATTTAGTCTTGCAATAATGCTATATGTTTCTGTATCAATATTGGCTTATTTATTTTCCTCAGTAACAATTCCATTTGATAATATTGCCAGAAATAAAACATCATTCACCTAGGTGGTAGGCAACATGATTTTTGCTCCTCAATTAGTTCCTGCATAAATCTCCTATAGCCATTTCACAACATCAGATGCTCTCTTTCTTCATTCTTACCAGAGCTATAGGCTAATTGTGCTGTTGATGTTCTACTCCTGCAATTCTTATATTTCTTGGAAATTTATTCAACTCCTTAGACTACCAAGGAGGAATACTTGTCTAACTCCAAGTCAAAAGCCCTTAGGGCTGCATTATGATCCAGAATAAAGACAAAAAATTGTATAAAGTAGGTTATAATGTAGAAGCATCTCCGAAAGAGGTTACCATTGAAGGAAATAAGACAAGGCAACATACCCGGTTGATACAAAGGAGAGACTGATGCAAATTGAGGTTCAATCAAAAGTTGAAACCCAGTATCATGAAGTAGCAACTGGAAAGTTTCAAGAATAAAATTCCATTTCTTATCAAAGAGGATAGCACCATTTGAAAGTTCAAATAAGCTTTCCTAAACCTGAATAAAAGTTAGGCAAGAGAGCAAGGTTTCAACTTTCAAGTATTAGTGAGCTTGCTGGCTATCGACCAGCGAGGCACGTGACATGCTGTGACAAAATAAAAATTTAGAAACATGATTGAATATTTTTTTTAATTAAATACACTTTTAAAAGATGGTTGTTTTCTTGACCCATAATGGGTATTGATACTGGCCTCGCATAGTACATGATGGCCATAGAATGCCGCAGGCTGGCACATGAAACCTTGTTATAATAAAAAACAATAAAGCCATGCTAAGATCTGTAGAATGGGCAACACTAATAGCACTAGCATTGAACACAGCAGCCTTTTCAAAGTTGGTTGCGAGGTAGTGGGCTTTGTCACTAATAGGATATCCATATCTTTGCTCATGGGATCTTGGAGTAGTTAAAGTTACAACCAACAGTGCCAATGGTAATGAACTACAACTGTAACCTACTTATTTTGTTGGTAGTGATTCATCCAAGACTTGGAAACCAGGTGGTGTTTCCTAGTTCTCTCTCAAAAGGAGAGGAAGATTCCTCTACAATCTACTTATCTTCTTAAAACATCCTGACATTTATTCATCTCTAGTTATAACAGAAAAAGTTTTGTGAATAATTATTCTAGATTAATGGGTCAAACTAAGGCGTGCAATCTCAATGAACCCATAAATGCATAATTCACCATCTCAAATCAAACCAGGTGAGACAAGCCATCTCGAACCAAATCTACCCCAAAATGAATCATTTGAAGCCCCAATTCAGTTCACATCTACCAACCTGCACCTGTTAACAATTGCTTTAAAAATGCCTTGCTGAAGCTTCCAATAGGGTATCTATTGAGGACAAGAGCCAGCAAGTAGGTATGCATTGCCCTCTCTCCCTCCTTGATCTCACGTATCCTCCCTCTCTCTCTTTTCCTTCAATTCTTCTAGCAACTCTGCTCTTCTAGTTGCCCTGCTCCTCCGACTCCTCCAATCCTCCAACTACTCCTGCAGCTATTCACTTCATACTGATACAGCACTAGTTCAGTGCTGTACATAGCAATACTATGCCATACTAGTGGCCAACTGAAATGCAAAACTGGTATGGTAAGGCAAACCTTGCGGACATGTATCATGTTAGTACAATGTCAGTATGCCTAGTTCAAGGTTTGTTCAACATATCGACATTGAGTATACCCCTTGCATTGGTTTGGAGCTGATACAGCACAGTATTCCCCATGCAAGATGGCATGCTTTGATATTGTGAATCTTAGGTTAAATTTTGATATATATTTCAAGATGAATTATTTACCATAGATTTCTAAGATACCTTTTCTCTGGTTGGTTTCACAATTTCATTGTAGACCTAACTTTCACATTCATGCCCCTATCCATGTTTACAATATCAGAGTGCTATCAAGATAGATATTAGTCTAAATTTTCTCATGCAAATAAAGCATATCCAGATGGACTACTTTATATGTCAATAAGATACCCTCTCACTACATTAACATATAGTCTATTGAGCATATCATGAAAACATTCATGAACTTCCGTGATAGCATTTACCATGTAAACCCTTGATACAAGGCTTGCCATTAGTTTAAGGTTTTCATACAGAAACTGAATACAGCTAACTGTACACTATATTAACATGCAGCATGGACTCAAATTTCATATATGAGAATAATATGCAAGTGAAACAAAAAAATTTATGAAGGACACATTAACAAGTTGTATATGCATATTCAAATATGAACCATCTCATGACAAAAGTTTAGTTAAATCTAACAGTCATCACCATGACATTTTTGTATTCATAAGAAACAGAATAACAGCTTTTCTCAAAAGAAAAAGAGTTGCACAACACATGGTACAATATAAATATAATTTCTGAGACTTACTTTCATTCACGTGGATCTCAAAAGGACAAGGAGGCAAATGCTTATTCTCAAATGAGACACATATGTTATAAACACCAACATCTCTTGCTAGGTAGTAACCAATGTATGATCCATCATCATTGTCCATGAATGCCCATCTCATGAAGCTTGAACTATTTATAGAATCTATTTGAAAGGTCAATTTTGCCTGATGTGATAGGATAGGGTTTGAAAATGAATCCACAAGCTGCACCAAGACTTCATTTTTCGCAAGTCGTCTTACATTAGGTGTAAATCTTGAAACACTTGATAATGATGTATTAACCAAGCCTGCAAAAAATTGTTAAAAGTAGTTTTTTATGTAATGCAGTAGAGGCAAAGGGCCTCTGCAAGCAGGAAAGTGAGAGGTTGTTGCTAGAAGAACTGGGAATGAGAAGGGGAACTTAAGGTAGAGGACCTCTTTTTTAGAACCCCAAAATTCTGTTTCCCTTCAGAATTTTTAATTTATAATCGAAAATAATCTGCTATCCCATCTTAGCTTAGTACTGTAGAAAGGTAATTAAATTAATTAAAGTCATGTGAATTATCATTTTAAAATAATAAGAATAATTGAAAACCTCATGGATGCAAAATTTAAAGAAATAATGGAAAACCACAAGAATGCTAAATACTCCAAATGAAATTGCAAGCATACGAGATTAAAATTTCACTAACCATTAGTTTACAAAGAAAGAAAAGAAATAAGTAAAGTAATTCTGAAAAGCCCAGAATTTATATCACCCAATTAAGTTATTTATCTATTAATCATGGCCTCTTTCATACTCTGAACATAATTTATAGGGTGATGACGACAAAACAAACTAGTATCAAAAAAAGTGTAGAGGCCAATTGTTATAATTCCTTCAGGAGTTAGAAAAGTCTCTCGCATATTCACACCGGTTCACTAAATCATGCTAAAGTTCCGCTCAAAACATGTCTTCAAACTTTTAGCATGACATAGGTGCATGTACATCTTAAAAGGTTTGTTGTACTGCTACACGATACTATATTGGTAGCTTTCCAGTGCAATATAAGTCGGCACAATATGCCTTGCACAAACATGGTACGCTATTAAAGATGACACAATAGTTGTACCATATGTCGATACCATGCTGTGCCAAGCCCCCATATTATACTAGTTATTAATATGGCATAATACGCCTGATACTGGGCGATACAACTCGGTCCCAGTATAGTAAACTTCACATGTAATGCAAGAAGAGCATCTCTCTAATTTTATATGTACATTCAAATAGGTTTTAAAGTATTTGAAGGACATTTTACTACTAGAAAATCTATGGATTCAAATAACACTTTGAAACCACACCAATACAAAGAATATGAGCAACAATTCAGCATTTTTATCTCTCCTCCACTAATTACCAGTAACCAAATATAGATGGTTCTTGAGCTAATCCATAATGCTAACACATTCTATTGTCAAGATCGACAAAGACAGGATTTACCAGATAACCATGGGAATGTAATCAGATATCCAAGCAGGAATGGAACATTTATTAGTTGGGGTGTGCAAGAAAACCAATTAAACCGCAAAATCGATCGAACCATGATTTTAGTTAGGTTTGAATCAATTTTTTTTCCTTTCGGTTCGGTTTCGATTTAAAAATTTGTGAAACCAAAGAAGTCAGTTTGGTTTCATTTTGGAAAAAACTGATAAAAATAGAGCCGAATCATGTATATGTATTATATGGGCTTCTATATACTACACTTAAAATTGAAGTGCTACAGATACGTGTAAATAAATGGGCTACGTGAGTTATATTTTTTTTTCATTGCGAATAACTGGATTATAAAGTTTACTATAAAACCTAACTTATGGTCATCTAAAACAAGTATAGGTAACTGATAAAACAAACCAAAACCAAACTGAATTTCTTGGTTTGGTTTGGTTCAGTTTACTAGAATAGTCAGTTCGGTTTAGGTTTCAGTTTTAAAAAACTGATTTAAATCCATTTGGCTCCAAATATATCTCTAAACCGATCCGATCTGACCCATGGATACCCTTGCTCATTAGAAAGGTATTATAGAAGTCTAGGAACTATAGATAAATACCAATAACACACACAATAACTCCATGAAACAAACTACTGGTTAGATACCCAACCATGATGCAGCAAAAAAGCATAATTGAAGATAAAATATGGAGAATTAACTAAATACCTGGCAATACCTTCATCAGGTAAGAATGGCCATTGTTCAGTGGGATGTTTCCACAGAATACCCATATTTCATAATCTCCAGAAATTTTGGGAGTATAGGTGACATTAAACTCACTAGCTCGAGTTGTTGGTTCGCCGACAATCTAAGTAAAAAAGGTTGATCAAATTTCAGTCCATGCTTATGCATTTTAACTAAATTACAGAAGTACCAATCCCTTACAGTCTGATCCTCATTTGCCGGTAATGCAGGAAGAGAACCCACAGGTCTATTGGCAAAGAAACTTTGTCCAGCAACAGGGCCAAGCTCTGTTACAGGCAGATTTAACGTACACAGAAATTGTATATACTCAATAAAAAACAGTGTGAATAAATAATTTACTTAATTACTCTTACCACTAGTATTCCCCAAAGGGAATATAACTGGGCACACATCAAAAGTTCCATTTTTGCTTAAGATTTGTACAAGAAGCTTTTCTGCCTCAATTGGAGATGGGTTATGATACATATCCTCCAAATAAACAGTGAAATTTGCCCAAATACCAGCATGAGAACCAGCTAAACCAGATCCATTAGCAAAACTGTTTGATCCATGGCAATACCCTGACCAAAAATAACTCTTAAGATGAAAATGTGTTGGAGATATAGAAGACATAAAAATTCTAGCTGGAAAGCCTCTTTAAATGTACAGCTATCCTACAGAAACCATGACAGTTTAGTAATCTATTTAGAAAATGTACAGAACCAATAAAGATAATTTTAAGCCAAAAAAAAAAACCCTACCATCTTTTTGAACTGATGTTTTCACCAGGTAAACAGCATATATACTAGAGGTCATGAAGAAGAAGAAGAAGATCTAGGATGCGTCTTGTGTTGTTTCTGCTTTTTAAAGCAATTTGAAAAAACTACTTTCCAGAATGTTTGGCATTTGGTAATCACATATTGCAAAAGATGGGTTTACCATATTTGAAAGACAAGAAACATTTGTTGAAAAAAGCTACTTTTTAGTATATCTGGCATTTGGTAATCACATATTGCAAAAGATGGATTTACCTAATTTGAAAGATGAAACAATCTAACAAAAGAAGAAGCTAGAAGCTAGTCGGTAAAAGCATTTTTGACTTCTAATGCTATATCTTATTTTGCTTCAAAAGTTGCAATAGAGATTCTTTTGAGCAACACCAGACACACCACAAGACAGCTTAGAAAAGCATATGATAACAAATTATCATTCAATACATATTTTAAAAAGAATGTTATAATTTAGATTAAGGTTTATCATCTTGATACTAGACTTCATATTGGTACCATACTGATAGTTTGGCACAACCGGTACTAAAACTTAGTATGCAGCAGTATCAAGTCTCAGTTCTGTATCGATACAGTAAGGTGAGCTCGGTATCGGATGGGACACGCTGATATGGCATACCATAATCAAAATTGCTTAAGATCCATGGTATTGATGGACAAAACCACTAATTTAAAGGTTGGCTACTTTTTTGTTAGAGATTTCATCAGAAAGAGACTTCATTCACTACAAAATTCAGGATAAAAAAATGATCGGTATTAACCAAGCATGTTACAGACTCATAACATATTTCTCACAAGAAATCCAGTTTGTAGCAGTTAGCTAGCTTATTGTTACTAAAGAATTTAGCGAGATATATTGTAGTAAAATATGCAAAATTGTACTTAATACAAAAGGGGAAATAGATAAGGGCCTAATAATTTGATATTTTTAAGTTTCACAAAATATGAAAAATATGAAATAGAATATTATCAGCTACAGTATAAGTTATTCATTAGGGCAACAATAAGCCACCAAGCAATGCATCAGTTTTATGCTTTAAGAAAGCTGCCTGCAAGTGTCAGACTGAACCAATGAAGATCAGGAGCTACATAGCTGAAATTAGGCATGCGCATAGGATTGCTCAGCATATAAAATGCCTTCTTTTGCACTGTTAAGAAATATTTAATGATCATAAAGTGAAGGGAATATGTAAAGTCAAATAAGCTAAGAATTCTGGAAAAAATTAAACTAGAAAAACCTGTGAAGACAGTAAAATCGTAAGCCCTATTAGAGATGCTCGTATTTAGCTTGGAATCAAAAATGGTGAGCATGAATTCCCCAGGTTCTGAAACAACAAAAGAAAGCAATTGAATTCCCTGTGCCACCTCTTCAAAGAACAAATCTGATACCGGGATAGACAAATTTGTAGCCTTTTGAACAACTCGAGCATCAAATGGAAAGAAACCAGGAACTAGGTTTCCAAACAAATCTTGCTGATGTATAAAGATTTCTAGCTTAGAAAAAATTTGCAGGTAATTTGTTCCATATTTCCATTTGCCGACACTTTTGGCAATATCCAAGGGTCCTGTGAAAAGGTAACCACAAAGTGATACATTTGAAGAGTTATGAAAAACTAGAAGTAATTGACATAAATAATAGACCATGTCTCCATATAGAAAGAAGGTAAATGAGAAAGAAGGTCTCAAATGAACATTGTTAAAGTGTCCTTTTATCTTGCATTATCTGCTCCAATGACAGTCATAGGGGGGTTCATACATTATATGCATGAAACAGATGGGATGATGTTTTTGTACAATAGAAACATTGAATTGGCTGACAGCATACTGAACCTCTAGAATAGGAAAATTTTGCTAAAAAACACAAAAGGGATGTAATCTCTTCATTATTTTTCTTTTAAAAAAATATTGAATACAACATCTGAAATCAAGATCATTTAAATAACCCTCGATATTTTGTTAACACCCTATGCTCAGAGGACATCATAGGTTCAGGAAAAACGATGTGTTAACAACTTAATTTAATTGCCTAGTCCCAATGGCTTGTTCATCCATGGCCCATACAGCCTCCAACTTACATGCATTACCATTAAGAAAAGTTGTTTCAGCATAAACTTACAGCTTCTATATGGATTCTATATACAATTATACACCCAAACACTATTGAATGCATCTAACAAATTCATAATTACCAAAAATATATGCAATACATAAAAATGGGCATGAAACTTTTATAAGGAAAGGCAACTAACCTGGTTTTACCATGAATGGTAGGGGAGAACCGGTTAAAGTCTTATTATCAGCATATACATGTAGCAAAATCTTCCAGCAATCATAGGAATAAACTCTAAACCTATATAACCGGCATCATTCCATCCATCATATCTGACATCAAGCACACTTGCAGTAGACCCATTGTCATAAGATGCGGACAATGTAAAGTAATCTTTGCTTGGCCCATTGGTTCCTGAAGGAATATTATTGCCAAATGCATCTTTTGGGAGTACAAACAAATAAGCTTTTGTGCCAGCAACAAACTCATTCAAAGATTCCCCCAAGAAGCCACACAAGCATATGGATAAGTATGCCCTTCAAAAGCATGTGTTGATTAAAATTTCAAATTAGTTAAATGCAAATAAACACGATAGCTTAAGTTGATAGCTTTCACTTTTTTGCTATGAAATAAAGAAGAGAACCTCATCATTTAACATTAAAAAAAAAATCTATCGATAATGCATGCATACTTTTATATCAAAGAAGAAACCAAAATAAAATGTTAAGCAACAAACTTGACCATTCATATGCATCTTTAGTCTTTGCACTCCCACTCACTTCTAAATATGGCCCAACTACTTTAGCAACAACTATCAAGCACTCATGTTTACCTGTTAGTGGACACATAATCATAAAAAAAGCCAACAAGCCATATCCATCTGCTGTAAATAACTTAATGCTTTCTCAGAAGAAAGACAACTTTACTAACTCCCCATGTAATGACATGATCAATACATCATAAAACATGACTAATTGACACTAGTTTAACATTTAAATGAAATGAAGAAGTAGAATGTAACCATAAAAAAACCTACCAAATTGAAAAGAAAATTTTATAAAAATTTATTAGATAGACAGAAGACCAACTATGCTTCACAGTACAAAATGTTAGGAAAATAAAAAATTACATGAACATAAGATGAATATGGTTGAAATGAAAGTGTTGAGATAAATGTACGGTAATACAAAAAAAGAAAAAAATGAAGTCATTCATTAAAAGGTAAAGATAACACTAATAGAAAATAAATTGAGGGAAGAACAAATTATATGGTTTGAACATTTGTAACATGACCTAGGAATGCACCGGTGTGAAGGAGTGATTTGAAGATGCAAAAGAAAAAAGAGATAGAAGTAGAAAAAAAAATTACATCAGAGAAAGTGACGAAAAATTTAAAATCTTCGCATCTTATAGAAAATGACTTTGAACCAAGCAAAATAGAGAAAAAAGATTCAGCCAACTCTAACTAGTTTAGGATTAAAGTTTTATTATTGTTATTGTTGTTGTTGTTGTTATTGTTAACATTTAAATAATAAAGACTATACAAACAATAAAATTATAATTATACATTTTAATCAACCAAATTGTACTTATATATCGAAAGGTTACTTTTATAGTGCCTCTTTGCAACCATTTATCATCCACTCCTTCAACCACATCCCCTTTCCATTTACCTCTCCCGCTAACTTGTCTATGAACATGAGGACCATAAAATGATTCAAATGTTTTTGCATAGGAACTTTTATAGTATGGCTGTCGCTTATAAAACATAAATAAAGAAAGAAGGGCATAAGAGTTTAGATAG
Source organism: Calamus simplicifolius (assembly GCA_900491605.1). Lineage (NCBI taxonomy): Eukaryota > Viridiplantae > Streptophyta > Magnoliopsida > Arecales > Arecaceae > Calamus > Calamus simplicifolius. Next base: position 590,736 of record UESW01004079.1, read on the forward strand.
TACCAGCTGTAACAGAGAAATGAAGGGTTGAATCACTGATGCCAAGATGGTCTTCAGTGATAACCGCAGTAAACTCCCCTACACAAATGGGAATAAAAGAAATATTCCAAAAAGTAGGATCCCCCTCAAGATATGGAAAAACACCAGACACATATGAACTATTTCCCCTTTTTCCTCTCACTGATAAGGAAAAATTCATAGGATAGCTGCTAAAATTAAAATTTTTATCATTGAAAGAGTAGTCCAAAAGTTTGATCTCAATTGCTGCCATGTCGCCTGCTTGAAATGTATTCTTATCATCAAGCCAACCAAAGGCAAAGCTTGGTGAAGGTGGTTTACCTCCAGCTCCTGAAAGAGCATTTATGCGATTAAAAAACAGGATTACACAAGCTAAATAGAAGGAAAGAACTAATTAGATCTATTGATTTCTGAACCACTAACATATTTCAAATCATTCTGAGCATTTTAATTTCAAAATTCAAATCATATAGGCATGATAGGTAAAACTGCATTAATCTTTAAATGGAAAGAAGAGTACATTAATTTAATGATACAAAATGTGTTCTTAGCAAAGCAAGATATGTGCAAAGAACAATCCCCATCCCATCTATTAGAGGACAGACTTCATGAATCTTACTTCACCATTTAGAAGGATCCAATGTCAAGTATTCCACAATATCTCCTTCATTTCTTTTGCCTTCATTTTCTCGCCTTTCAGCTTGCAACAAAGACAACCCACTTCACTAGTTCTCTAACCTATGCCGTAGAGGGACAAACTATCTCAAATAGTGTTTCCCCATCTTACACAAGGATTTAAGCTTGTATGATGTTATATGATACATATCTACACAAAGTTATAAAGAAAGAACCATAGGAATCAATATATCATCCTGTCTCATAGTGAGGATACAGACATAACAAGACAACACAAGCGAACGCCCGGTCAGATGACTCAGGATGAACTATGGCTGCATAGCATGCTGCAGTAAGATACCAAGGGTATAGGTGATTGTTGGTGACTTGGTGTTAATTCACATCAATGAAGGTATGGGCGATTGTTGAACTAGAACTGGGGATGGAAAATCAGTATGTGAGAAGGACGACCCATTACTTGTCAATCTCAAACAAATATGCATACAGGTAGCCAAGCTCATTTTGATTCTGAGATGAGCATAATGTGTTTCTTTTATTCTTATTTTATTTAATCATCCATTTATTGAATGTATGAGTTTGCATATTTGTATTTGAAGCTTAAAAAATTATATACAGGTCCTAGTCCTTGCTTCAAAATTTGAATTCCTTCTCAGATTGGCTTAGGTTCCCAATTTGCTATTCTGTACTCTTTATATAAAAATAGTTATCCATATTTCATTTGACTTGTGATTCATATACGAATGACTATGAGTTCAAATGTTTGAATTTACTTGTGATGCAAATTTGGTTTGAAAAGTCAAAGTCTTATTGGAAAGTTCAGAACAAGTCTACCAGTCACTTAAAACGAAGAAAGTAGACTGCAATAAAGGCATCTTCTAAGCATGTAGAGGAATAAGTCATTGTGTCTTTCAGCTCTTGTCAAGTACCTTTTGATGATTTTTCCATGATGGTTTTTAGCATAACAAGTGAACCTCTAATCCATCTCAATCCACTACTGGTGTTAATACTAAACTATTAAGGTGGAATGTAGTATATAAAGCCATCTGTATGACCTAAAATGTAATGCTGTGAAGAAAGTCAAATAACAAAGGTAAAATCAAACAAATCTAAGTTCGTGATCTGAACAGTTGGAGTTCATTCTATATATCGTCTAAGTTCGTAATCTGAACAGTAGGAGTGCTCTTATGGTATAGCGTTATTTAGTAGTCACGTGACATCACCTAACTTGCATGGATGATATGATAGGTAATGATGTTGGTGATGTCTCCACCAGAATGTCTTAATATGAAGAATCTTGGTCGGCGCATAAGTTTCAGATCTTAAAACTCTGATTTGATGAACATTCATGTCTCGCTCCCAACACCCGTGCCACAAATACCTCCTAGGAGATTTCTCGAAAGATGTACTAGAAACATCTCTGCATATAGCCATCATCTATCCATTAATTTGAGGGAAAGCACGATGTATTAGCTCACAGCTCGGCATAACGTTTAGCTTCATCATCTTGTTTCTGATAAGTTGAATGTTATCAGATCATTAAGATTTTTTCCCTTCTGGAACGGGGGCAAAGCCACAGAAGCAGTGATGTCAACCCTTAATCTGCACTTCTACTTGCATTGTATTTTCTTCGCCGAAGTCTACCAATAATATTTTCATTATTTTCTAAGAGGAACCAAGGAAAAGAAGAGAGCCTCTGCTCCTAAGCTTTTAAAAAATAAAAAGGAAGACATCCAATAACGCTTCTCTATTGTGCCCTTTCTCTCGTAAGTGAGATTTCTCACGTGAGCATCTCACGTCCATTACATCTCAGAAAGATAACAAAAGTAGAAGACAACAACTAGGATGAAAACAAGAAATCCTCAAAACCCTTAAATCAAGAAAACATCATCCATTTATTCTGTGACAAACAAAAGAAAATAGATAAACAAATCAGGTAGAAGACAGCATCTAGGATCAAAACTCTTAACCAAAAAAAAAAGGAAAAGAAAAACTAGGATCGAAACAAGAACTGCTCCAAACCCAGATATTAAGAAAATACTATGAAATTATTCTGTGACCAAGAAAATGTTAAAAAGAACATATATCGCCCAAAAAGTTCACTAAGATGAGTAAAAGATCACAGAAAGCCCAATTCGTACCGGATGGAGATACTTGTCCTTCAGCCAGCGAGGAACCTGGCGGAAAAATCCATATAAATAAACATAAAATCGAAGAGGAGATCTTTATCCAGCGGTCCATATCGTCTAGATCAGGGGAAAAACGAAGGGGATTCGGGATTCTTGGAAAAAGTTATGGCGAGAAGTTTAAAAAGGGGAGGGAGCTCGAAGGGGGAAAAGAGAGTGCCGAGGAGGGTTTATAGCTTTATATCGACAGTTCGGATGCGCTCCGGACCCTCGGCCGTCCACGAACTCCACGTCGCGAACGGTTAGGCCATTACGTAGTCGAATTTTAAAACTATTTACTAGAGATATATAGTTGACCGTTGGATTGGACATTGACCATAAATAATCCTACCACTCATAAAATGCTTCTATTAATCGAACGGATGGGATTGATTTTATTGTGCATTTAGCGATGATGGGGAAGCCTAAAACGTGATCTCACGCTCGTAGGAAAGGACCTGCCAGCCGTGCATCAATGTGAAAGACAACGTGTAGGTGCAAGCTAGTTAGGCGTTGGCCTTATTTCACCATTGAAGAAGTGACACGTGTATAATTAGTACGTATTTTTTTTAATCATTTTCCTATTTTAAATAATAAATTTGATGGCAAACAATTTTAAAAATATATATCTGAATTTCATTCTGATTTAAAAATATGATGACTTATAAACATAATTCATAAAGCAATCAGATCATAAGCCCTCCTACCAATTAAGCCGACGTTTTCGTTAGCTTCAAAAGTCCTAAACCCAATCCATCCTGTATGGGCTAGCCTGAGCTTACAAAGTTTTTCTTTTTCTATATTGCTTGGATCATTTTTATACAATAATTTTAAATAAGCAGTGCATGAGTTAAACCTTTTCTGTCAATTTGGCTAATAAGAAAAGAATTCTATTTAAATTGAAATGGATTAGATTTGATTGGATTGAATTGAGTTATGATATTGAGTGAAGATGTTATGATCGGTTAATTTTTTTAATATTTTACTTATACTTAAAATAACTTATCAAAAGTGGGAAAGATTGTGCTATAAGAGATAGATTGGATCATTCAAGAATTAAGTTTTGTAAATTGCATTGCGTTTGCATGATAAATTAGTTAAATTGAATTATAGAGCTAGACTTTCGAAAGGATATCAAAAGAGGGTCACGGCCTCATATCGAAGAGATAAATTGGGTATGGATTATAAATATATTATTATCCAAACTTGAATCTATTGCTACCCTGATTCTAAAAGACCTTTGGCGTGTGAGATAATAAGCAAATCATGATGTGTGTGTCTATGGACACCTAAGTGCGTATGCACTCACTTTACAACCAGTTGCTTACAAGTCGATGGCTACAATAACACAAGTAAATAGTTGATAAAACTGATTGCAATCACTGGCTTATGTGCTCATTTGTAGGTGTATATAGATAATATCAACAAAGAACCATAATTAGTTCACTGGTTAAGTTTTAGTTTTTAGTGTTTCTCACCGCATGGCATGGCATGGCATGATAATTTTGGAGTAGATCAATCAATGAACCTTTTCACAAGTCATGCCTGTCTTATGTTGTTTGTAGCACAATTTATGTGGTTTTTTTTGCCAACAATAAAAAGCTAACACTCCTTTCCCCAAGTGAGAAGTCAAGCAAATGTTGATTTTTTTATTTTTTAAATCAAGTTGAAAATCAATGATGATAACCATTGTATTGTTACCAGCAAAACATACGTATGATGAGGGGTAAAATTGTCATTGCATTATTAATCGCTTACATCCGCGATGAGGCCGCACCCAATCCAAACGCCCTGGCGTGACGTTCTAGCGACAAGGTCAAATTAGCTTTGATGAAGTCGAACCACCTTGACAACTCGAGCTATCCTTATGTTTCGGCCATCTGAGCCGAGCTATCCTTATACTTTGGCCATCTGAGCCAAGCTATCCTTATGCTTCGGCCATCTGAGCCAAGCCATCCTTATTCTTCGATCGAGCCGAGCCATCCTTATTCCTCGGAGATTCGAGCCAATCCATTTTATACTTCGGAAAATCAAGCTATTCCTCATCCATGCCAACCACAGCATTCAAAATACCTCTGCGGAATCCGGCACGGGAGAGTCCCTATTCGCTGAAACTGAACAAGATTCCAAACGAAGAATCATACCCAAGAGTGGCCTAAAGCCTACACAATCATGGAATCCCAAGACATCAACTAGCTCATCCAGCCGTCGATCCTCTAACTGACAAGATACAGATATTACTGATCTCGTAACAAACTCGATTCGAATCCGTTTCAAATCATAACAACTTTTGGCCCCCACGATGCTCCCAGAGAATCAAGTGATCCTCTATAAATACCACAACAGTTCAACCTCTCAGGTACGTACGAATCATCTTATAGAAAACTTTCACACTTTCATTTGGCTTTACATAATCGATTACTCCATTAGAGCTCCGATCGGGAGCTCGGAGGATGATTCTTCTGTGAAAAGTCTTCTCCTCACATTTGTCTGCTGTGAATCTCTATTGACTTGGGCATCAGAGGATTTCCCGCAGAGGACAACCCCAAGGAAATCCTCTGCGAGCGCGGACTGTCTTGCAGGTTCCACCTCGGATGTCAAGATCGAAGTTCGGATCCAGAGCCGAAAGTGCATCCGAGTCGAAGAACGAATTTCCATGGCAACACGTACAATACATGCATGCACATATATACATACACATACATAAATATATATGTATATATATAATACTTAACACACAAATATATATGTATATATATAATACTTAACTTGGCTGCATTTGAATGAATTAGCTATTCAACTCAAATTCAGCTCAAATCATAAAGATCTGACATCAATGATTTGATTCATTGGATATATTCTACTATTTATAAAATACATGCATATCAAAATTATATTTTCTAAAATCACTACCCATGCATCGAAAGATCAAAAAATTGGCTAGTCTATTTTAACCTATTAATATATGGATTAGGAGACTTTGAATTGTATAAATTTTGGCATGCAAATATTTTAAAAATAATAATCTACATTTGTTCAAATCTTTTCGAATGCAATTAAGTCAAAGCATATGCTCTCTACGTAGGTACACAAGTTCTATGGTAACATGAGTTGTTTATGAAATATTATTTTTAAAAAAATATATATTCTTTTAAAGCCATAATAAAACCTATTCATTTCTTTAATTTTTTTTTAAAGAATAATAAAACTAAATATATCATGAACAAATATATTGGCTCATTATACATACGAGTATTACTTATGTTGACCTTCCCTTCAATTGTTAGAGCTTAGCTTGTTTAGTACGTCCCTATTAGCTATAGCCCAAGCCTACCCGATATATTTGTTAGCTCAAAATAATTTAGGCCAAGCCAATTGGTCTAGTCAACCCCTATTAAATTTTATTCACTTTCAATTTCTTCTCATTCAGAATCCTTCATAACTTCATTTTTTTATTTAAAAAAACACTTCATTATGTAATTCATAAGCTGAAAAAAAAACACTTCATTATGTAATTCATAAGGCTGGCTTTCATTGTTTAATTTAAGCAGGAGAATCTCGCCAAGTCTTCGTTCTACATCAGTGATAATGTTGAAAAAAGTGTAAATAAAAAAAAACGTCCGCGAGCGCTGGAAAAAGTGTAAATAAAAAAAAACGTCCCCGAGCGTTTTTGGAAAAAGTGTAAATAAAAAAAAACGTCCGCGAGTGTTTTTGAAAAAAAGTGTAAATAAAAAAAACGTCCGCAAGTGTTTTTTAAAAAAATGTAAATAAAAAAAATTGTACACGAGCAATTTCGCTTGCGGTTCACGTTGCGAGAATGTTCATCAACGTTTAAAGATTAATATTCATCAACGTTTAGAAACAGTCTAAATAATTAATTTTATAAATCGTTTTCGAGGCTAACGATTATTAAGCCTTTAAGATCATTATGAATCGAATCAAGCTTTTATGGACTGAGCTTATAAATAGGCTTAGAAATATTGAATTAATCATAGAAATGTTCTGAATAGCCTTATTAATTATTATTTTATCTTATTTTATTTCTATTTTTTATTGATCTTTTCTTAGTTTGCACATGTACCTTGGACAGATCGCTCGCCAATAAACAAATCACTCGCAACCTACCTGATAAGAACGAAAAACAAAAATCTGAGTGTTTGACAATCTGATTCTTAGAACGTCACGTTTTGATCCTGATTTGATTTATATTTTATTTTTTTTTATTTTATTTATATATTTAAATTTTCAAAAAAAAATTTTTGGAATATCAAAAATAATTTTCTAACAAATAATTCCACACCAAGTGAAAACATTGATATCAGATCATCAACTTCTACTCATGTTTCACTCTTGATTAAATGTCCTGGTCAAAAATACTTTCGATTAAAACATAACTAATAATATTCAATATATATTAAATATAATATATACTGACAAATGGCATATTTCCAAGAATAATCCAACTTAGATTGGATATTCTTCGGCACTGACAAATGGCATCTTTAGGAGGGCGGCACGAAGCTTCTTTGCTTCTTGGCTAAGATGTCTAAAGTACCAGTCACGGGATCAATGCTTTCGAGTGCATTCCAAGTCTCCCGTGACCGGAACTCCCAACTCTGGCATATGGCCAACCTTCATTGCTAGCTCCGTCATAAATTTATCATCCGAAGTTTTAAACAATTAGTTAGAGTTGATTATTATCACAGAGCTTCCAAGAAAACCTTGATTACAACGTAGTGTTTGTTGAAACCATGGACAAATGTTAGCCTATATGAACTTGTGTGGCAAGCTGATTCCGAAATAAAGTAGGAAAAAGGTACAAAAGGGAACAATTCTAAGGACAATGGAGTGATAAATTAAGATTCCGTGCCTTATAGTTACTTGGGACCATGTACTTGGCGATTGATTCGAGCGAACGAATCAGTTATATGTTAGCAAGAGGAGGAAGAATATGGTCCGTCCGCCATCTCGTCCACAGACACCAATTCGCAGGATTATATATCTTGGGGCAGCCACACATGCAGCTCAATCAGTGTCACAACGAAGAGGACCACTGGAAACATCTGGGAAATTATTCAGGCACTTGTGCTCTCGCATGGGGAAGGATTTTTAAAGCAGAGAAAAGCAAGATAAAGATAAAATTGAAACCCTTTTTTTATTCTAAAGTCTTCTAAATATAGAGGCAAAAAAAAAGGCTTTATATTCTTTTTTTTTAATATAGAAAAGTAAATAAAAGAATGAGATATATATATATATATATATCATGGCAAAAATATCCTTGCAAGGGCCTCCACTAATGGGGCTCAAATGAAAACACGATGAAGGAGCTGCAAGAAAAGATAGAGATAAAGAGAAGGGAATAGATTTTATCAAGAATAAAAAGAGAAACATGATGAATATTGATGGGGGCCAGTTGATCTCATGGGCAATAAAGATAATAATTTTTGGATGGCATCCCTAATTTCTAAACGTTTCTTAAGCGGCCATCTTCGGCGGCCTCGTTAGTCTACCCGGCTTTCTTTTGAAGGATGCAATGGGCATTTAATTTTGTCCACATTGCTTCTGACTGTAATAAGCCTCTCGTGAAAAGAGAACAAGGGAAAAAGGGTCACGTGAGTGGGCTGCCACTTTTCATCAAGGGCCACCTTCCGTCATTAATGTCATAGTTGAGTCAACGGATTAGAGCATTTAATGGTGTTATAATGACTTGGAAAGAATTTAATGGAAAAGAGTGTCACGGACTACCCTTTTCATCAAGGGCCACCTTCCGTCATTAAGTCGTCTGACAACGGCTTAGAGTCTCTCGCACCAAAGCATTTATGACCTCAAAGGCCACGTGCGTCCATTTGAGGCATTTATTGCATATTTCTTCCGTATTAGAGCATTTATGGCTGCCACGTTAGCCAAAACACTCGGCCTCGGCCGCCATTTATTGCCATATTCGGCCGCCATTTATTGCCATATTCTCTTTCATATCAGAGCATTTATGGCTGCCACGTTAGGCATTTATTTCTATATTCTCTCACGTTGATTTATGGTTGCCACGTTGGCCACAGCCTTATTCGGCCTCGGCTCCCATCCACTTGCTCAAAGACATTTATTGCCTTATTCATTGCCTTAAAGGCCACGAGCATCCACTTGCAACATTTATTGCCTTATTCTCTCCCATGAACATTTATGGCTGCCACGTTAGCCCCCTTGGCCTCGACTTTTTCTTTCGGCCATAAACAGCGAAGCCTCCGCTTTTTCCTTCGGCCATGAACAGGCTTTTTCCCTTACTGGCCTTAGCCCCTCGGCCTATTCCCCTCCCTCGACTGTGAACAGTGTCATGCACGTGAACAAGGCATGAATAGTTCTATGCAAGCACTCCATAATTAATGCTTGCAAGCACTCCATAATTAATGCTCTGCGAGGGACAGCTGGCTTCAACTCCAAACGTCATCTTCTGCCCCAATGGCTGCACCATAGGGCCCACGTGACTAACTTTATCACCTATCGCTGTTCACGCAGGATTTCCACATAGCCCGCCAACCCGTTTCTCTTTTGCCTGGTTACCGAAATATTATAGATAGTTGTCAATATTCAAGGCACGCGTTTAGTGGCTATTCGCCCACCTACCATTAACGGAGCCGATCTTGGCAGAAGGCATGATCCATTATCCTCGAAGGGTAAGAGGGACTCCCAAACAGGTATATAAAGACCCCGACTCACAACGAGGAAGGGAACTCAATCTCTACTCTCTCATACAGATCCATGTTCTCCAAATCGTTGACTTGAACATCGGAGGGTCCCCGCCGGAACCACCGGTCTGGGACTTTTCTTGCAGGTTTCCGGCTGAAGGAGGTGGTCCCTGTCATTCCTCTGAAGGCCTACAAAGCATTTCTGTCACTGATGCTCCTCAAAAGTGATTTGGCAGTAACAGATTGGCGCGCCAGGAAGGGGGATCAGCGATGCTAGTTTGCAGATCCTCATCCCCCTCTAATCAAAATGGTGGATCATAAAGATGGTGATAACCCCTCAAAAGTGATTTGGCCAGATTGAAGGGGGATCAGCGATGCTAGTTTGCAGATCCTCATCCCCCTCTAATCAAAATGGTGGATCATAAAGATGGTGATAACCCCAGATCCAAGAAGCTTTCCCCAGTTATGCTGGGGGGCACCTTCAACGAGCTGAGCAACAGGAGTGTGTGGGGTATTTGATGAGGCCACTTGACCCCATGGGCAATAAAGACAACATATGGGCTTGGCCTCAGTGAATCGGCTTCTACTCCTTGGGATCAACAGGCGAAAGCTTCTGCCTCCCGGCTATCCCAACTCCAAATCTTCAGCCTTAACTCCCACTTGGCTTCAGATTGCTCCCCTCAGCACTCGGCTTCGACTACTTCCCTCGATCTCAGATCAGCTTCCACTCGGCTTCAGCACTGAGCCCCCCTCGGCCGCTCCCGCTCCTTGAAACGTTAGCAAGAGAGAGTACCGCACTCTGATACCCTCTCTCCCCTCTTGCAACTTGGCACATGGTGATGTCCATCCAAGGCCATGCCTTCGATTCTTGGTTTTGCCAAACACCAGGACGTCTCCCAGCATGATGTCATGACTCATCGGGCTTGACATTGTGGCATTACGCCATAGGAGCAAGGTACATTCATGTAAGTTGACATGAGGATTACTATCCTTCTCTGGTCCACATCCCAACTCAAAAGGTAACCAAGGGAATATGAGGAGGGGTTGGGCCAGGTCAAGGCTGGTTCTAGTCCCACATTGGGGAAAGCTTCCGTTTCCCTCCCTGCATCGACCCAACTTCTGGCGCCTGTATCATCATCCTAGCAACCAGCTCTCAGTCCCATCTCTAACCAGTTTGTGTGGGACTCCCTCGATCTCTCTCCGATCCGACACCGAGGGAGGGAGAGAGGAGCTCCAGTTTCATTAGCTATGGAGGCTGCCTCTCGGCTCCTCCGCTACAGCCTCAGGCCCCTCCATCTATTAGAAAAAAAGCAAGCGAAAGGCTGTCAGCACGAGGGGCACAATGACTCCATCCCAACTGTTCCGCCTCCGAAAGTCCGTGAGCCTGCCTTCGTGCCGGACTGCTCCCCGCTCCTCACCTTCGGTCTCTCTCGACGGTCCCGGTCCTCTCCGCGGGCTCCGGCTTCTAGGTTTCTTCCAGCTGTTCCCAGTCGTTCAAGGCCAGCTCCATGTAACCAGCTTTCCGTTCCTGAATTCATGGGCATGCTGCTCTCCCTGGGAGATGGTCTCCCAGGGCATGGAGACCACAACACCATTGGCTGAATGGGCCATAACAGAGCTGGTTCTCCACACGGATGTCCAGGCCAAGCTCCACCACGAGGTCGACGCCATCATGGGACTCCTGGCTCCATCCCCGCCTCTTGCTACCAGGTGCCTCGGATCCATCCCGACACCTGTCTGCTTCCAGGCGGCTGGACTCCCTCAGCCCCGTCTCCCAACTTCGTCCCAGCCACCCGGCTTCCTCTTGGTCCCATCTCCCAGCTACCCGGCTTTCTCTCGGCTCCATACCGGCCCCGATCCAATATCAGAAAGGATGGAGAAGGCTCTGTTTTGAGTCCATCGCCCCTGCTTCTACACCTTGTCCCGGCCGCCTCCAGAAGCTCTCAGATCCATCCTCCAGCCGCCATCCCATAGCAAATCAAGCAGACAAGAAACAGGGCATAATTTATACCCTGTTGCATGACGGCTTTCGGCCACTACCAGCTGCTATAACTAGACCAAACACCCTCCCAAAGAACCACGAATGAGGGATTGGAGGCTACTTTCAAAACCAATGCTGGTGGAGGAAGGCGCCGGCAAGAACCAATCCACTGTTCCCGGAAGAAAAGGACTAGATCCAAGCTCCTGAGTCTGGCCCTTCGTCCCAGCTCCGCTCCGGCTCTCGACAACGGGCCCAGCTCTAGCTCCAATCCGGCCGCTCCCATATGCACCCAGCTCTAGACTCTACGTTGACAGCCCGAGTCCAAGCTCCCGGCATCATCTCAGTGTCGTTCCGACACCGTCCCGAGCCCCCGTCATTCGGACGGGCCCCAGCGAGCTTCCCTTGGCTGCTCCCTGTTTCGGGTGCATCCTGGGCTTTGGCCGGAGGTTCCCGACTTCATCTCGGGCGTTCCAATTCTAGCTACCTCCTGACTCCACGAACAGCTCCCCGGTGGCTATTCCCGAGTACGAACCAGCTTCCAGCCTTCCGCTTCTCCGACAGCAAGCTCCGCGGCCTCGGCAACCAGCATCCGGACTCCGGAGTGGGCTGTCTGCGTCTCCTGTTTCGGCCAACTTCAACAGCACTCCCCATACCTACGTTGCATGGCTCCGGTGTGCCCCGCATGTAGGAGAGTCCGTGTATGTTGCATGGCTCCAGTGTGCCCCGCATGCAGGAGAGTCTGTGGACCATCCTAGCCCCGTCTTCGCTCCTCATGGTTGCCCCGGTGCGCCAGCACGACTTCGAGTAGGGCCAAGCTCCTCCTTGGCCTCGGCCTTCGGTCTCTCCTCGTCGGCCTGCCTCAGCCATCAGCCTCTTCCCGTCGAGCGCGAGGAGTCCCGAGCGTAGTGTCGAATCCGGAACAGAGGAACGCTTTTGGTTCACCCCGATTCCCCTGCATTCGTCCTAGCTCAAACCTCCCATCTCCGTTCCGGCCGAATCTTGCTCCGGCCTCCGATCATCCTCGGCTGCTAGCTCCGTGAATTCAGCGGGCTCCCAACCCCCAGCTTCGAACAGCTCCATTGCCCGACTTTAGGTGGCCGGCACCCAGCCTTCTCAGCCGGTTTCGGACGTCGTCCTCATCTCCCCCTCGGCCTCGGTCCCAACAACGTTGGCCTCGACTTATTCCATTTAGCCTCGGATATCCCGCTTGTTCTCAGCTCCCTCAGCCATGCGAGCTCCCTTGGCACCCCTCGGCCTCGGCCTAAGCTCCCACAGCACTGGCCTCGAACTCCCCTTGGCCTCAGCACCTAGCGCCAAGCTCGCCTCGGCCTTGGCTTTTTTTTTTTCGACCATGTACAGCCTCGGCTTTCAGTTTCATCCTGGCTTCTAACTCCTTCCTGGCCACAGGGCAACGACACCTCCACTCCAACTAACTTGATTCCCTGAAGGGCAGGCCACCAGCGGACTCAAGTACCCAAATTAGCAGAGGGAAACAAAGGTGCTACAAGAGCTAAGTACACCACACTTAACAGTATTTCTTTCATTGATACTTGAAAATATCATGCAAGGAAGACCAACTCTGCATTAGCATTCAAGACCAAAGCCCGACTCCAGCCCGGCACTCAAGCCCGATGTACCATCGGCACCTGAAGCTCGACTCCGCGTTGGCACCTAAAGCCCGACTCCGTGTCGGCACCTGAAGCCCGATTCCGCGTTGGCACCTGAAGCCCGACTCCAGCTCGGCACTCAAAAGCTTGATGTACCATCGGCACCAAAGCTCGACTCCAGCTCGGCACTCAAAGCTCGATGTACCATCGGCACCAAAGCCCGACTCCAGCTCGGCACTTAAAGCCCGATGTACCATCGGCACCAAAGCCCGACTCCAGCTCGGCACTTAAAGCCCGATGTACCATCGACACCAAGCCCGACTTCAGCTCGGCACTCAAAGCTCGATGTACCATCGGCACCAAAGCCCGACTCTAGCTTGGCACCTAAAGCCCGATGTACCATCGGCACTAAAGCCCGACTTCAGCTCGGCACTCAAAGCCTCATGTAACATTGGTACCAAAGCCCGACTCCAGCTTGGCATCTAAAGCCCGATGTACCATCAGCACTAAAGCTTGACTCCGGTCAGCACTCAAAGACCGATGTACCATCGGCACTCAAGCCCGAGGCCAACTCGGCACCAAAAAACGAAAACTAACTCCAGCGTTGGCAACAAAGATCGTCGGCATAGGGGAAAAGGCACCTGACGACTCTCCAACTCTCAGGTCACCCTTCGGGGTTAAAAGGAACCCAACGACTTCAGCAACTCTTGGGTCACCACTCGGGCGGCCACAAAACCCCCAAGGCGGTTTTTATTGCAGTCATAGCGGCTCTATTGGCCTCAGCGGCTTCATTCATCTGCCTTCGTGGCCTCATTACAACTTCGGCAGCTTTATCACAGCCTCAACGGCTTCACAGCGGCTCTAACTCTGCCTCAACGGCCAATGGCCAATCGAGTAAGACCTTTATCTAAATTATATACCTGCAATATATTACTGGTCACTTTCAGCCATCAAGAAGCTCCAAGACAACTCATAGTTGGGAGAGGCCAACTCCCAAGCTCACAGTTGATGGGCACCCACTTCCAAATTTTATGACTAGTAGAAGACCCAAAGTCAACTCAGTTAGGAGAAACCGACTCCCCAACTCAGTTGATGGACATCCGCTTCCGGGCTTTGCATAGAGAGAGGATTACTGGCTGCCAGTCAATGGTAACCCACTTACCCTCAAACTTTGCTTAAAGTTTTTTAAACAGGCAAAAAGCATGGCTCCAAAGAGCGTGAAAACGTCTACACAAGGCAGCACAAAAGGAAAGGGGTTTTTCCACCTGGAAGGAATCATAGTTGAAGTTGATAGAAAAGAGCAGATGCGAAGGTAAAAAGTCTTACACTCCTTTCGCTTAGCTAACGCGGGGCACACAAGCTCAAGAGTGTGGGGGGCATTCGATGGGGCCAGTTGACCCCATGGGCAATAAAGACAATAATTTTTGGATTGCATTCTCTTAAGAGCAATTTTCAGAGCCATCCTCGGCGGCCTTCCTAGACGGCTTAATTCATAGGCGGCCTCGCTGGTCTATTCGGCTTTCTTTTGAAGGATGCAATGGGCATTTAATTTCGTCTGCAATAAACGTCTCATCATAATAAAGAAAAGAGAAAGGGAAGTGCATAGTCTCTCCCAAGGGCCACCTTCCGTCATTAATGTCCGATGGTCGAGTCAATGGGCTAGAGCATTTAATGGTTAATAATGACTTTGAGAGAATTTAATGGAAAGGAGTGTCACAGACATCTCGCCTCGACTCGTCTCGGCATCATCTAAGTCGGCCTCGGCCTCAGCTCCCACAGCTACCGTGGCCATGACATCTCTCGCACCAAAGCATTTATGACCTCAAAGGTTACATGAGTCCACTTGATCTAAGGCATTTATTGTCATATTCTCTCCCGTATTAGAACATTTATGGCTGCCACATTGGCCACAGCGTTCCGCCTCGTCGGCCTCGGCCCCAATAGCTACCGTAGCCACGACATCTCTCGCACCAAAGCATTTATGGCCTTAAAGTCCAATGCATCCACTTGCTCTAAGGCATTTATTGTCATATTCTCTCGTATTAGAGGATTTATGGCTACCACGTTTGCGTCCGCGTTGGCCTTGGCGTCGACCTCGGCCGCCTCGGCTTAGCAGACGTGCATCCACTTGCTCAAAGGCATTTATTGCCTTATTCTCTCTCGTATTTAAAGCATTTATGACCTCAAAGACCAAGGCATTTATTGTCTTATTCTCTCTTATGTATTAAGGCATTTATAGATGTCACGTTAGCCCCTCGGCCTCGGCTTTTTCCTTCGGCCATTAAAGCTTCGACCTCGGCTTTTTCTTTGGGCTTCGGCTCGGCCTCGGGCCTCGGCCCCTCGGCCTATTCCCTTCGGCTTTGAACAGTGTCATGCACGTGAACAGTGTCATGCACATGAATAGTGTTATGCAAGCACTCCATAATTAATGCTGGCTTCAACTCCAAGCGTCATCTGCTGCCCCAATGGCTGCACAATGGGGCCACGTGACTAACGCGAGAAGCTCGCCAGAAGATCCCAGGCTCGCTGGAGAAGGCGACCGGACACTCGCGAACGTTCGAGAGGGGTGATCTCGCGGCATCAGATTAATCTCTTCTTCCACACCAAAAAGGGCTTATTCGAGCCTCCTTTTCAGCTGTGACCTCAGTCGTTAACTTGGGCGTCGGAGGGTCCCATCGGAGAATCCTCTTCGGTCTTGGGACTTCTTTGTGGGCAACTCGGTGAAGCGAAGGTTGAAGAAGCACTCCGTTTCAAACGTTCAGGATCGATGATGATTGGGCGTCATCACCTAGATATTAAGAAAATACTATGAAATTATTCTGTGACCAAGAAAATGTTAAAAAGAACATATATCGCCCAAAAAGTTCACTAAGATGAGTAAAAGATCACAGAAAGCCCAATTCGTACCGGATGGAGATACTTGTCCTTCAGCCAGCGAGGAACCTGGCGGAAAAATCCATTTAAATAAACATAAAATCGAAGAGGAGATCTTTATCCAGCGGTCCATATCGTCTAGATCAGGGGAAAAACGAAGGGGATTCGGGATTCTTGGAAAAAGTTATGGCGAGAAGTTTAAAATGGGGAGGGAGCTCGAAGGAGGGAAAAGAGATTGCCGAGGAGGGTTTATAGCTTTATATCGACAGTTCGGATGCGCTCCGGACCCTCGGCCGTCCACGAACTCCATGTTGCGAACGGTTAGGCCATTACGTAGTTGAATTTTAAAATTATTTACTAGAGATATATAGTTGACCGTTGGATTGGACATTGATCATAAATAATCCTACCACTCATAAAATGCTTCTATTAATCGAACGGATGGGATTGATTTTATTGTGCATTTAGCGATGATGGGGAAGCCTAAAACGTGATCTCACGCTCGTAGGAAACGACCTGCCAGCCGTGCATCAATGTGAAAGACAACGTAGGTGCAAGCTAGTTAGGCGTTGGCCTTATTTCACCATTGAAGAAGTGACACGTGTATAATTAGTACATTTTTTTTTATCATTTTCCTATTTTAAATAATAAATTTGATGGCAAACAATTTTAAAAAATTATATCTGAATTTCATTCTGATTTAAAAATATGATGACTTATAAACATAATTCATAAAGCAATCAGATCATAAGCCCTCCTACCAATTAAGCCGACGTTTTCGTTAGCTTCAAAAGTCCTAAATCCAATCCATCCTGTATGGGCTAGCCTGAGCTTACAAAGTTTTTCTTTTTCTATATTGCTTGGATCATTTTTATACAATAATTTTAAATAAGCAGTGCATGAGTCAAACCTTTTCTGTCAATTTGGCTAATAAGAAAAGAATTCTATTTAAATTGAAATGGATTAGATTTGATTGGATTGAATTGAGTTATGATATTGAGTGAAGATGTTATGATTGGTTAATTTTTTTAATATTTTACTTATACTTAAAATAACTTATCAAAAGTGGGAAAGATTGTACTATAAGAGATAGATTGGATCATTCAAGAATTAAGTTTTGTAAATTGCATTGCGTTGCATGATAAATTAGTTAAATTGAATTATAGAGCTAGACTTTCGAAAGGATATCAAAAGAGGGTCACGGCCTCATATCGAAGAGATAAATTGGGTATGGATTATAATATATTATTATCCAAACTTGAATCTATTGCTACCCTGACTCTGCGTTTGGATGTCAAAAAATTATTTCAGTAATAGGAATATGAATTCCATGGGAATAGCTTATTCCCTTTGTTATTCTAGATTTCTGTTTGGATGAAAGTTTGGTATTCCATATTATTTCAGTGCAATTAATGCAGTGGTATTCCAAATAGTGTTTGGATGATATGGAAATAAGCATGTATTCTAGTAGGAATAGATGAAGAATTTTTTACAAATTTTAAATATACCCCTCGACCCAATGAGAAGAAAAGATCGTTTACGAATTAATTATTTTATGTAATTAGTGGAATAAATTAAAATTTAGTTAAGGAAAAGATAATAAATTATTTTTAATTAATTAATACAGAAATAAAATAAATTATATATGTTATGATAAAATCACTACAGTTTATGGATATCATGCATAACTTTTAAATATTGTTTAACTATGTTCGAAGAAAAATTTTAGTTATGAGAGTTATTTTTTACTAGAAATATTTAATAACAATCTTCATGTTATGTTAAAATCTGTCTGACCCATTCTTATTTTATAGCCTTGAAGGAATGATTTTGTTAAATTTTGATATATTAATAGATACAATATTACAAAGATATGTAAAATAATTTACAGTAATATTAAATTGTATAATACTTAAATTACAAAAATTAAGTTTATATAATTCCTGATCGTAATAATTACACCAGCGTTTGGATTAATTTTTAATTATCCATGTAACGGGCATGGATATATGCAGAAATGGGGGCTTTGCGGTCAATGTACAATACGATAAATTAAAAAATTTATTAATAGAAAGATGTATTTCCAGATGACTGTATAAATATATTAATATCAAACACTGAAGCAGGGCATTGACTTTTATCCAAGTATCTGTTTGTATGTACTAGCATCTCTTAAACTCCCAATTTATAAAAAAATAATTCCATTTGCCTGCTAAGAACTGCCATCTTATCGTCTAGGAATTCGATAATAAACAATGTTATGCTTGCAGAAAATAGTTACCACAAGCAGTTGCCTAAAATTGCCGGTTAATTAGCATTTCACATCCACTTTCAATGAAATAATGGCTACAATCCTGAACAAGCATTCAGCTAAATTACAAACATATGTTCCAAAGACACATTAGCATTTCACAACCACTTAGCTGTTCTAACAGTCCAGGATAGTTGATGTGTGCCATCATAAATTATATTACAACCCGTAGCATTGACTTTTATCAAGTATACCAAAAGGCAAGGGAATAAACTGTTCCGAGTGGCAGAGGAAATTAGAAGAACCATAGAAGCTATTACAAATCAAATAATGTGGCTTGTAAGGAAAAGTAAATGATAGGAAATGGTCAGGTAACCCCACGATCCGGTGCCAGAAACAGGTGAAGCCGAATGTGAAGGAGTGCTGATGGGCATTAGTTTGGCAGCATGGGCAGCGTTGCTTTCGACATATCATTCTTGAATGATGGTGTCCCGGGTTCATGCGTCTTTCGCAGCACTTCGGCTCAGCAATTGCATCTTTGAAGATAAATCCCAACCAAGAGCTGAAAAGAGAAACAAAAAAGAAAACCAACTTCTGCTGCCTACACAAGACCCAAACACAGCTGAAAATTGCCATGAAAATGCGGTAAGACAATTCAATACTAGAAACAAACAGACCATCTCACAAGCTTGATGTCACGGCTTGAAACAGAGATCAAAAAATGCCATGAAGATACCCAAAAACCCAGATCTAAAATGCTAAGAAAATACCCAAAAACACAGATGAAAAATGCCATGAAAATCCCCCTAGATATTTCATTACTAGAATCAAACAGAGCACCTCACAAGCTATATGTCACGGCCTGAAATAAAGGTCAAAAATTGCCATGAAGATACCCAAAAAACCTAGTTAAAAAATGCTAAGAAAATACCCATAAACACAGTTGAAAAATGCCAGGAAAATACCTTGAACAGACAATTCATTACTAGAATCAAACAGACCACCTCACAACCTATAAGTCACCGCCTGAAAAAAAGTTCAAAAATGCCATGAAACTACCCAAAAATATAGTTCAAAAATGCAAAGGAAATACCCAAATACACAGTTCAACAAATCCATGAAAATACCCCCAGACAATTCAATAGTAGAAACAAACAGACCACCTCACAAGCTTCATGTCACAGCCTGAAACAAAGATCAAAAAATGCCATGAAGATACCCAAAAACCCAGATCCAAAATGCTAAGAAAATACCCAAAAATACATATGAAAAATGCCATGAAAATACCCCCAGACAATTCATTACTAGAATCAAACAGAGCACCTCACAAGCTATATGTCACGGCCTGAAACAAAGGTCAAAAATTGTCATGAAGATACCCAAAAAACCCAGTTCAAAAATGCTAAGAAAATACCAAAAAACTCAGTTGCAAATTCCAGGAAAATACCTTGAACATACAATTCATTACTAGAATCAAACAGACCACCTCATAACCTATAAGTCACGGCCTGAAACAAAGTTCAAAAATGCCACGAAACAACCAAAAAACATAGTTCAAAAATGCAAAGGAAATACCCAAATACACAGTTCAACAAATCCATGAAAATACCCCCAGACAATTCAATACTATAATCAAACAGTTCTTCATGTATCGGTTTTGTGGATGAACCGGCTCATTCTGCTTAGAATGTGTCATGCAATGAAGCATACTCCAAGACATTGCCCTCGGCATATGTGTCATGTTAGACTGTGATGCTTCATAACGGTTGTATTTTTGAAATGCCCTCCAAGTCATGAGTTAACAGCCGACACTTCACATAGGCAACCATGAAGCAATGAAGTGTGCTCAAAATTCTTAATTTATCTGTATCAAGTCCTGAACTCAGAAAACTGGATTTACGTTTCATTAGAAAAAAACCAACTTCTCATGCCTACACAAGACCCAAAAACACAGTTGAAAAATACCATGAAAATACCCTCAGACAATTCAAAACTAGAATCAAACAGACCACATCACAACCTATATGTCACGACATGAGACAAATTCCAAAAATGTATAGGTTTTTTCAAAAATCAAAGTTCAAAAATGCTATGAAAACAATTTGATAGTTGATTGATTCTAAATCCAATTTCATCATTGTTTAGGCAACTTACCGACATAATCCATTTCAAAATATGGATTCTATATTCAGTGGGCTCAGAAAGGCAATTTCAGCAGGTATTTCTTGATGGTCACATTTTGCATTCATCCAATTCAGGAAATGCTATGTGTTTGCCAAACATCATGGCTCTCATCGTTGATAGAGCACCTGACTGTAATGCTTCACAACGGTTGCATTTATAAATATCGTCCAAGTCATAAATTCATAGCTGACGCTTCGATATCAATTAGGTTAACCAAATATTTGTAGGAAAGTTTAATGGCACTAGAATCATTTAAAAAAAACACATGTTAGTTTTCCAATTCAACAAAATATAATCAGAACTTCAATATAAGAAAATGTTAGATCAAACAAGTGAAAGTCTGCCTACTATTATCTCAGTATAACAAATTAAAGAACAATAGCAGTAGTGGCATTACATGTCAATGTAAGAAAGTAGTCTGCCCATCACAAAGCATTTCAAAACATCAGTATCAGCAATCATTAGGATATTACAAGATATAGTGCTGCTAACAATATCGAAGTATTAACGTAGCCTGCCCAAACAGAAACCCAAGAGGAAGACTACAAGAAAGGATACAAAAAGTAATATAATTATTTTTACAGGTGCACCCACAGTCCTAGCCATGTCTTCATCCTTTTTTCCTCGTAGATATTCCATTTCAGTAAATTTTCTGATATATTGATGGTCAGAAGGTTTACGATAATTCTGAAATGCATCAATTGCCTCTTGTCTATATTTAAACTTCTTGTACAAGGCATGCTTGAACCCACTAATCTCATGCTGACACTCAGGCCATGATTCATAAACCCCTCGTCTACGGCCCACAAAAACTACAATAACTTTGGGCATACATTACTAAACCTCAGAGCAAGCAGCCTGATTTCCTGCATTACGGGGATACAATGTGAAACTCAAATGAAATAATGCATTGCACTAATTATAAAGTCAATCATGGTTGACATAGTAACTTTAAAAATTTATGAGCATGGAACGATCGTACTCAAACGAAGCATCCTACACTTACTTCATGTGTGATGAGCATCCCATAGCCTCTCAACTATGGAATTGCATAGTTGATCACCTCTTCGTGATTCATCATCCCCTATACTGAGATAAGGATCGACATCATCATCACGATCAGCTGGCAACGGTTCAATAGACATGTTGAAGTATTTATCATTTCCTTGGCTACATCTAATGAAGTTGTGAATTATGCAGCAAGCCATAACAATATGCTTCTGAACCTTGAAGGGAAATGGAATGGGACTTCTTAGAACCTTATATCGCCTCTTAAGAATTCCAAAGGCCTTCTTAACGCAATTTCTGAGTTGAGCATGTCGATGGTTGTATAAGTCTCAATAATTGTTATATCGGCGAGCCCTTGGATTATTGAAGGTACTAAGGTGGTACCTATTACCTCGATATGGGGCAAGAAACTTATCTGTATTGCCATATCCTGAGTCAACAAGATAGAATTTTCTTATACACGACAACAATGCCTTGACGTATACCCTCAGAAAAAATATGCTTAAAATTTAGTCATTCAAGTATGTTGTTATATGCAAATACCTTATGGTACAATGAGTCCTCCAGACTCGACACACCAACATAGGACTCTCATGTCAGTTGCAGATCCCTTCCAACCAGTACAAACGAAAAGGAAGGAGTGATCAAAGGAGACTACAGCCATGACATTTTGAAAAATGGTGCCCTTTCGATTACGAAATCGTGGTTGTTTGATTTTCCTGATCGTTGCAGGTATATGTGTGCCATCGATTGCTCCATTAGCATTCTGCCATGCAAGCAAATATATCAAGGACCGGGTAATGAGAAGATTGAAAAATAATTAATTCCGTTTAGTCGTGTCCAAATGTACCATGAAGTGAGGATGGAAATGCTTGTTGGCATGGATCCGTAGGTGAACGGCTGTCTCCTATTGAGGTTGAATGATAAATTCATGCTTAAGCAAACAAATTGCTTTCAGTATGTTGTTAAAGTGTCGGGATATTGTCTCCCCTGAGTGCTGGAAGGTTTTAGCCAACACTCTATTACTAACACCATGACCTATGCCGTAAAGAAAAATTGCTAGTTGCTCCTGTATCGATACGTTGCATGTGCTACTTACGAACCCTCGCGAGACAAGCAATTCTTGCAGCTTGAAGAATATAGTATTTGTCATCCTAAAGTGATCATAACCTCTATTTGGATGTCCACTCAAAATATCAGCAACAATTTCGTGACCCGAGGATGGACGAGTTCAGCATGGCAGCTTTGAAATAACGTTAAAATTGGGTAAAGAAATGAACCCATTATTTATCAACACAGTTAGAACGTTCTGCCAGTAGTTGTCCTCATCTATTAAATATGCCATGACATCATGACATAGGTCCATCTAATAGAAAAAGGTAGTAGTTAATGATACAACCACATGCATGAGTAATTGTTGATTGCAATACATGAAGACAAAGTATAGTAACAAACGTTGCTACTTAATAACAGAATACATAATCATCTACACCAAAATGACATATATATGAGCAACTGAACCATGACATATCATTCTATAACTAATATGATGTAAGCAAATATATGTCACATCCAACGATCACAGGAAAAGTCGAAGTCATGCGTCGAAGATGCAGGTATGGTACAAACAGATTCTTGCGCACTGATAGCTGAAGAATGGGTCAGACCCTGGGAAATGCTGCTGTCACTGCTTGGCCTGAATAATGGCTGTATGAATGGAATATGTCCACCTCGAGTGGAAGCATGCATAGGGGGAGGCACAAATACAGATGGGCCATCTTGATGGACACCATGCATTTGAGGCATAAAGAAAGTAGGCGCAGATGCAAAACTTCCAACAGGTGCTTCCACTGAAGGTGATACACGGTAGAACTCTGTCATTTATCTTTTAAGCCACGCTTCAAGTAGTGAGCCTTCATAATGCATAAGGAACCACCTATTGATCTCAATTTTTAAGCTATCCCCCACAGTAAGAATACATTCAGGTGAAATCCCTGGGAGACTCTCTAACTTCCGCATGCATTCATCAATTGAGTACACAGTAGGACGAGCAAGTTGTTCTCTCCTCAGGATCTCATTAGCAATTTTCAGCCTCTTTTTACCTTGTTCCACCAGTTCGAGAAAGGCATCAGCAGCTTCAGATGTGCACTTACTGTTATGTGTTGTAGGAGTTACCGTGGATGACCTTTTCCTTTTTCCACCAGTAGTAGACAAACCTGGATCTAAAGAACAATATGTGGGTTGGGTCGAGGCACATGTGCTCGGGCTGTTTGGGGAGACATCATCAATTAAATGATCGAAATGACTGGATGATGAGTAAGAGAGTCCAGCACTTTTACGTGTTGGGGCCCAGAAGTTTATGTCATCAAGGTTCATCCGATCGACCTCGTCGTCCGAGGTATCATTGTCGGATACTCCCTCTAAAATAGCAGATGTATCCTCCCGTCTACCAGTGGCAGTATTCTTTGAAAATAGAATGTCTATATCATCGTATACAGGGAAGGACTTACCCTTTATTCGAACGTAGTCCTTGTTAACCTGTTAGCAAATTTGTTGAAGTAATTATTTTAATATACCGAGAAAGCATCAAAGTAAGATTCGATAACAGCAAAATCTACCACTTACCGAGATGATCTCCTCCCACATATGTTCATCACCGCATGTGGGTAGTTTAAGTGCAGGATCCCATCCCCAACCTGAGTGGTTAGCTAGGTTATAATACAAATTGAAGGTCTTCTTCAGAACCTTTAAACGATTCTTTAGGTTTGTATATGTGAACGATATATTTATCCTTTCGTTGAACAATTTGATAATTCTCTTCCATGTATCTTGTGAGAAAGTGTCGTTGTGATAGTTACCATCGTCATTCTCTTGCCTCATCAGGGTCATAAATATCGAGTCAAGAGAATCGGTCCAATTGGGTGCCCTAGTACGCCCTAATCGTTCTCTGGCCTATGACGGTTCACCATCTTTTTTGGATGAGGCATATTATCTACAGGCCCAGAATCGTTGATAATTTGTTACATTGGATCATAATGGAAGAATGAGTCATGCGGCATAATGATATAATACGAATCTATATGTAGTAAATTGAAGAAACTTCCAGTAATTGAGTAATGTGGAAACTATGGAAACTGGAGTACAATGTAAGACATAGCATCGCATGAATTCTAGCAATACAAGAAATTTAAAATAGATAATCATTAGATAAACAAATTAATTCCAGCTAGCTAAAAAATAAAAACTTACAAAGTTATTTACATTGTAGGTTTCTACCCAAATTTAATCTAAACTGCTCCTAACTAATTGGTTTAATTCCTAGGTTTGGGTCCAAATTTTATCTGTGAACATGTATAGGTTTCTGCCCAAATTAAGCAATTGTAAACTAGCTCTGTTTAGATGAGATATATGCAATTCATGGTCGGCCGCAGATTCAAGCCATTATAGACAGTTTGAGGCATCAACTAATTGTCAACTGAGCATAGGTTTTTGAGGTACAGCGGTAAAAAAAGTACCATACCCTGTTTGCAAGGAGGTGATCCTTTATTCGGTTATTACATAAAGCTAGATGAAACTCTTCCTGCTTAATAATGACATATAGAAATAGACCACCTGATGCACATATCTTCAACATAACTTACTTCACATATGTATTAAGGAACATGCAATCAAAAATTATCTCCACTTATCATAATCGGATCCTCTAGTTGGAACAGAAATAGAAAAATTTCAATTGCTCACCATCATATTTTTATGCATTGAATGATTAAATTAACCGAAAAAGAATAATGTTGATTCTAAGCCACGAACATTAGATCAACCGGACAAATGCACCACATACCAAATGCACTGAAAAAATTCATCAAGATAAGTGCGCATTGAGTTTAGTAAAAGCGTTATAAGCATTAAGAAGTAATAAGCAAATTAATCAAGACTGAGAGAATAGATTTCTGCTTATTTATCTAAGTAATAATGAGATTTATCTAGTTCATAAAGCAATCACTGTTAATAACGGCTATGACCACAATGAATTATAATAAGCATGTAACACAAAGTTGTATGAATGATATCATTCAACTATGTAGCCCCAATCCGTAGCATCACATTTGTAGCGGGGTTCATCAAGGTGGTAAATTAGTGCTACTATCATGCAATATATAAAGCAGCAGTCGTAATCATAGAACCCTAGGGCCGAAAATTGAAGGAGACGACAGGGAGCAAGGCATGACCATAACAAAGTTTTTGAGGTTTCCTCCGTTGCTAACAACGGAGGGAACATTGCTGGTTCAGGCCACAGTCATCAAGACAGATTCCCCGAAATCGAAATCGGTTCACTCGAAGAGCAACAAGTCTGAAACCCTAGGTAAAACAGCGGCGAAGGTAAAAAGAAGGGAGAGTGTACATGTTCCCTCGCTTTCTCGAGGACCTTCTCAGGAAGAGGAGAAGATTATGGGACGAGGATGAGGAGCCACAAGACTAGTGTCAGGGAAGAGGATGAAGACCGAACCGAGAACTTGGCTAGATCCATTTGATCCTCTTCGTCCACGCGGAGAAAAGACTTGGGAGACCTATTGGGAGCATCCGCAGAGAGAAGTCCAGAGGGGAAGAGCAAGGATCAGTAGTCGGCGATCACATTTTGGGGAAACCCTAGTTGCGAGAGCTGGAGGATGAAGATCGATCCGAAAAAGATCGCACTTTTTAACATCCTGAGTCCCCCTGGAATAGGTACAGTGGCGGAAGTTCATATTCCAGGGGTTGCCGTGGAATATGAAATGGGGATATGAAGTGTTGACGAGAATAAGGGATGTAGTGGGGCCCACCTATGTTTTAACCCGGCATTGGGGGGAATAAGCTGGAATAAAGCCCTATTCCAGGCCTTATTCCTGCATCCAAACACAGCCTAAAAGACCTTTGGCGTGTGAGATAATAAGCAAATCATGATGTGTGTGTCTATGGACACCTAAGTGCGTATGCACTCACTTTACAACCACTTGCTTACAAGTTGATGGCTACAATAACACAAGTAAATAGTTGATAAAACTGATTGCAATCACTAGCTTATGTGCCCATCTGTAGGTGTATATAGAGAATATCAACAAAGAACCATAATTAGTTCACTGGTTAAGTTTTAGTGTTTCTCAACCGCATGGCATGGCATGGCATGACAATTTTGGAGTAGATCAATCAATGAACCTTTTCACAAGTCATGCCTGTCTTATGTTGTTTGTAGCACAATTTATGTGGTTTTTTATGCCAACAATAAAAAGCTAACACTCCCTTCCCCAAGTGAGAAGTCAAGCAAATGTTGATTTTTTTTATTCTTTAAATCAAGTTGAAAATCAATGATGATAACCATTGTATTCTTACCAGCAAAACATACGTACACACGCACATATACATACATACATACATATACATATATATATATATATATATATATATATATATATATATATATATATATATATATAGAAAGAAAGAAATACTTAACTTGGCTGCATTTGAATGAATTATCTATTCAACTCAAATTCAGCTCAAATCATAAAGATCTCACGTCATTGATTTGATTCATTGGATATATTCTACTATTTATAAAATACATGCATATCAAAAATTATATTTTTAAAAATCACTATCCATGCATCGAAAGATCAAAAAATTGGCTAGTCTATTCTTAACCTATTAATATATGGGTTAGGAGACTTTGAATTGTATAAATTTTGGCAGAAATATTTTAAAATAATAATCTACATTTGTTCAAATTAATACTGATCAAATATTTTCGAATGCAATTAAGTTAAAGCATATGCTCTCTTTGTAGGTACACAAGTCCTATTGGTAACATGAGTTTTTATGAATATTATTTTTTAAAAAAAAAATTCTTTTAAAGCCGTAATAAAACCTATTCATTTCTTTAATTTTTTTTTAAGAATAATAAAACTAAATATATCATAAAAAATATCTTGGCTCTTTATACATACAAGTATTACTTATGTTGACCTTCCCTTCAATTGTTAGAGCTTAGCTTGTTTAGTACGTCCCTATTGAGCTATAGCCCAAGCCTACCCGATATATTTGTTAGCTCAAAATAATTTAGGCCAAGCCAATTGGTCTAGTCAACCCCTATTAAATTTTATGCACTTTCAATTTCTTCTCATTCAGAATCCTTCGTAACTTCATTTTTTTATTAAAAAAAAACACTTCATTATGTAATTCATAAAGCTGAAAAAAAAAACACTTCATTATGTAATTCATAAAGCTGGCTTTCATTGTTTAATTTAAGCAGGAGAATCTCACCAAGTCTTCGTTCTACATCAGTGATAATGTTGGAAAAAGTGTAAATAAAAAAAAAACGTCCATAAGTATTTTTAAAAAAAATGTAAATAAAAAAAACGTCCGCAAGCATCTTTAAAAAAAATGTAAATAAAAAAAAATATCATGAACTAAACGCTTGCTCGCGTGAATGTTGCGAGGATCAACGTTGTGAACATTTAGAAACAATTTAAATAATTAATTTTATAAATCGTTTCTAATGTGATTTGGAACTAATGATTATTAGGCTTTTAAGATTGATCGTTGAAGCCGAGCTTATAAATAAGCTCAGAAATTCAGATTGAGATAAGGAATTAGAATTGTTGTGAGTAGTCTTATCAATTATTATTCCGTCTTATTTTATTTTTATTTTTTATTAAATTTTTTTAAGGACATTTGAAGGTAATTGCATCTGTACTTTAGACAAATACCCAATAATCTTTACGAAAAGATAAAAATCTGATTCTTAAAGCAGTGTTGATCCTGATTTGATTCATTTCTTATTTTATTTCTTATTTTATTTATATATTTAAATTTCTAAAAAAAATTTATTTTATTTATATATTTAAATTTCTAAAATTTTTTTTTCAAGATCAAAAATAATTTTCTAACAAATAATTCCGTGAAAGTATTGATATCAGATCATCAACTTCTGCTCATGTTTCACTCTTGATTAAATGTCCTGGTCAAAAATACTTTCGATTCAAACATAACTAATAATATTCAATATATATTAAATATAATATATACTGACAAATGGCATCTTTCCAAGAATAATCCAACTTAGATTGGATACTCTTGGGCACTGACAAATGGCATCTTTAGGAGGGCGGCACGAAGCTTCTTTGCTTCTTGGCTAGGATGTCTAAAGTACCGGTCACGGAATCAATGCTTTCGAGTGCATTCCAAGTCTCCCGTGACCGGAACTCCCAACTCTGGCACATGGCCAACCTTCATTGCTAGCTCCGTCATAAATTTATCATCCGAAGTTTTAAACAATTAGTTAGAGTTGATTATTATCACAGAGCTTCCAAGAAAACCTTGATTACAACGTAGTGTTTGTTGAAACCATGGACAAATGTTAGCCTATATGAACTTGTGTGGGAAAGCTGATTCCGAAATAAAGTAGGAAAAAGGTACAAAGGGGAACAATTCTAAGGACAATGGAGTGAAAAATTAAGATTCCGTGCCTTATAGTTGGGACAATTGGGACCATGTACTTGGAGATTGATTCGAGCGAACGAATCAGTTATATGTTTCATGGAACATAGCAAGAGGAGGAAGAATGAAGTCCTGGACGGACCATTTATGCGTCACCTCGTCCACAGACACCAATTCGCAGGATTATATATATTGGAGCAGCTACACATGCAGCTCAATCAGTGTCGCTACGAAGAGGACCACTGGAAACATCCATTCTAGCGAGGTTTCAGCAAGGCACCTGGGAAATTATTCAGGCACTTGTGCTCTCGGGGAAGATTTTTAAAGCAGAGAAAAGCAAGATAAAGATAAAATTGAAACCCTTTTTTTTATTCTAAAGTCTTCTAATTATAGAGGCAAAAAAAGGCCTTATATTCTTTTTTTTAATATAGAAAAGTAAAATAAAAGAATGATATATATATATATATATATATATATATATATATATATATATATATTGTTGCTGCTGAAATCCGTCCTTCGAATCAGGTGCGAAGGGGGCTTCGAGACGGGCTTCCTTCTGGGCGGACCTGCAAGATAGTCCTCATGCGAGAAGGCGTTGGGGGTGGCCCTCTGCGGAAGACCCTCCGACGCTTAAATCAGTAGAGATCAACAGTCGATAGAAATGAGAAGAAGGCTCTCTCCGGAGAGTTTCCTCCAAGGGCTCCGAGCGAAGCGGCAATGGCGGAGGCAGAGGCAGAGAGAGAGTGAGCCAGGGGAGACCGCCTACCTCAGGGGGTCTGGAGCTGTGGTATTTATAGAGGATCACCTGATTGTTAGGGGGCGTTGTGGGTCCGAAGGCTGTTGAGATTCGAATCCAGTCTGTTATAAGACCGGTAGGATTCGTATCCGGTTAGTTAGAGGATCGACGGCTGGGAGAGCTTGTTAATGTCTCGGGATTTGGTGGGAGCATAGGCCCTAGGGCCCTAGGCCACTTTCAAATATGATTTCTGTTTTGAATCTTAAGGATTTAAGCTTTTCCGCGCCGAATTCCGCAGAGGGGGTTGATATCACTCGGACTGGGCCGCGCTATAGAGACAGCTTGGCGGGCGAGGCCAAGAAGCGAGATAGCTCGGCTAGGGCCGAGAAACAAGATAGGTCGGCTGGAGGAGCCGGAAGGCGATAGTCGATAGCTCGGCTAGGGTCGAGAAATAAGGTAGGTCGGCTGGAGGAGCCGGAAGGCGACAGCTGATAACCCGGCTGGGGCCGAGAAATAAGGTAGGTTGGCTGGAGGAGCCGGAAGGCAATAGTCGATAGCTCGACTGGGGCCGAAAAATGAGATAGGTCGGCTAGAGGAGCCGGAAGGCGACAGCTGATAGCTCGGCTGAGGCCGAGAAATAAGGTAGGTCGGCTGGAGGAGCCGAAAGGCGATAGTCGGTAGCTTCCTGTCGCTCCAGGGCAAAGCTCCTTTTCTTCTGTTTGACGGGACGGTACATCTCGTCCACGTTAAGGCGATGACGAGAACATCAAGGCTGATTCCCGGCATGTCGGAGGCAGACCAGGCGAAGACATCGTCGGGACTCACCTTTCAGTAGTGACCCGATCTTTATAGTTCGGTTGGGCCGGGCTTCGTCCAGCGGTACTTCTTCTAGTTCTTCGGCTGATTCTCCTCGTTGTTCTGCGAAGTCCTCCCGAGCATCCAGCCCATCAACCTCAGGCATCCTGGACTAAAGGCTGGTGACAAAACACTGCCGAGCCATAATTTGGCTTCCTTGGACAACACCGACTCTCCGCTCGGTGGGGAACTTCATAGACAGTGCGGAATGGAGACGATGGCTCTGAGGGACATCGGACCGGGCCTCCCAAATATCGCATTGTAGGGCGACCGAAGCTTGATCACCAGGAAGTCTGTGTGAACGGTGGCCACAAGGGGCCATATTCCTGCCCGAACCGTCAAGGTTACGACCCTTTCTGGGATGACAACGTTGCCGGTGAACCCCATTAAGGTGGAGTCCACGGCTCGAAGATTTTCCACGAGCAATTTCATCTTGGCTAACACATCGAGGTACAGAACATTTACGGAGCTTCCACTATCAACAAGAATCTGACTTACATCATAGTTATTTAAATTGAGAGATACAACTAACGCGTCGTCATGCGGGAATTGTATCCCCCGGAGATCATCGTCGAGAAGGAGAGCTCGCCCGTTCGTGCTTTCTTCGGTGCCGAACCTTCTTCATCATTCTTGAGGTTCGACAAACCACCAGCTTCTTCAATCACGTTGATATGGCCGATCACGGGTGGATTTGGAGGAGGAGGAGGCTGTTGAAGCTCGGGCTGGCGATCACCCCCTTGTCCTGGTTTGGGCGCCCTCCTAAATTGGTTCAGTCGGCCCCGCTGGATTAGCCTCTCAATTTCGTTCTTCAACTGCCAACATTCCTCGGTATCGTGGCCATGCTCCCGGTGGTAGCAGCAGTGCTTGGTGGGGTCTCTCCGGGTTGGGTTCCCTCGGAGAGGAGCTGGTCGGGGGAGCTGGCGCTCTATCTCCATGAGGATCTGCGCCCTAGGAACAATGAGCGGGGTATATCGGTCAAACCGCCTAGGCGGGCTTCGGGAGCGATTTCTTGGTGGCGGTGGGGGAGCTCTTTGACGACGAGGTGGGCTTGGCTGGTAGGTAGGTCGATGCCTGTCTGGGCCCTTGGATTCTCTCTTCTTTGCCAGCTCGGTGCGGGCAGCCCTCCGTGATTCTTTGACTCTGGCGTATTTGTCTGCCAGGACCATCATATCAGAGAGGCTCGGGGGTAACTGACCTTCATCGCTAGGTAGAAGTCGCTTTCCTTCAAAACTCCACCCGCTAGGGTGGACATAGCCATCTCATGATTAAGGTGGTCCACCTCTAGCATGGCCTTATTGAAGCGGCCAAGGTAATTTCTCAAGGACTCCCCCTCTCTCTGCTTAACTTCTGAGAGGGAGTCGGATCTTCATCGGTGACGGTGGCTGCTGACGAACTGGCCAATAAAAAGATAACTCAGCTCATCAAATGAATCAACGGAACCCGGTTTCAGAGCGTTGAACCAAGTTCGAGCGGACCCTCTAAGAGTGGAGGGAAAGGCACGACACAGGATCGCATCTGATGCCCTGTGGAACATCATGATTGACCGAAAGCTGCTGAGGTGATCATCGGCATCGATGGAGCCGTGGTAGGGCTCGATGGCGGGCAGCTTAACATGGGAGGGAATCACTTCCTCCATGATCCCCTTGGAGAAGGGGATGCCCTGCTCTGCCTTAGGCTGAGGCGGATGAGCCTGCTTGGCGGCGTCCAGCTCCTAACGCATCTCTCGGAGCTATCGGCGGATCTCCTCTTCAGATATAAGAGGAGGGGCCGGGCGAGGAGAGCGCGGGGATGGCGTCGAATCATGGCGGGAGGACTCCGGAGAGAGGGACCGGGCACGCCGAGATCTGGGAAGATCCCTGTCGCAGCCCCCTTGCGGGACTGGTATGGCCTCTTTGGGTCGGTGTGGAGGGTCCGCGGCTCCATACGGACCAGAAGAAGAGGTGGCCGGAGAAAAAGGGGCTGCGGCCTCCTCAGGGAGGCATGGAGCAGGGGCAGCTGCAAGGTGCTCCTGAACTAGATGGGTTAGGGCTTGGACCTGCTAGACCAGTGCGGTGAACTGGTCCTGGGTCACTGGGATAGCTGGCGGCGATGGGGTCTCAACTGGTGGCGGCTGCGGCGCCATGCTACTCATCGGATCCGGTCTCTGGGAGGCGACCTGGTCCTGGGCTTCAGAAGTTGCCCTTCTTCAATTAGTCATTGGAGAGGTTCTCTTCCAGATCGAGATCCTTATCTCCTTTCTTCAAGTTTTAATGGGACTTGAGGCCCTTCCTCTAGCGCCAATCTGTTGCTGCTGAAATCCGTCCTTCGAATCGGGCGCGAAGGAGGCTTCGAGATGGGCTTCCTCCTGGGCGGGCCTGCAAGACAGTCCTCACGCGAGAAGGCATTGGGGGTGGCCCTTTGCGGAAGACCCTCCGATGCTCAAGTCAGTGGAGATCAACAGTCGACAGAAATGAGGAGAAGGCTCTCTCCGGAGAGTTTCCTCCAAGGGCTCTGAGCGGAGCGGCAATGGTGGAGGCAGAGGCAGAGAGAGAGAGTGAGCCAGTGGAGACCGCCTACCTTAGGGGGTCTGGAGCTGTGGTATTTATAGAGGATCACCTGGTTGTTAGGGGGCGTTGTGGGTTCGAAGGCTGTTGAGATTCGAATCCAGCCTGTTATAAGACCGGTAGGATTCGTATCCGGTTAGTTAGAGGATCGATGGCTGGGAGAGCTTGTTAATGTCTCGGGATTTGGTGGGAGCATAGGCCCCAGGGCTCTAGGCCACTTTCAGATATGATTCCTGTTTTGAATCTTAAGGATTTAAGCTTTCTCGCGTCGAATTCCGTAGAGGCGGTTGATATCGCTCGGACTGGGCCGCGCTATAAAGACAGCTTGGCGGGCGAGGCCAAGAAGCGAGATAGCTCGGCTAGGGCCGAGAAACAAGATAGGTCGGCTGGAGGAGTCGGAAGGCCATAGTCGATAGCTCGGCTGGGGCCGAGAAATAAGGTAGGTCGGCTGAAGGAGCCGGAAGGCGACGGCTGATAGCTCGGCTGGGGCCAAAAATAAGGTAGGTCGGCTGGAGGAGCCGGAAGGCGATAGTCGATAGCTCGGCTGGGGCCGAGAAACGAGATAGGTCGGCTGGAAGAGCCGGAAGGCGACAGCTGATAGCTCGGCTGAGGCCGAGAATAAGGTAGGTCGACTGGAGGAGCCAGAAGGCGATAATCGGTAGCTTGGCTGGAGGAGCCGGAAGGCGATAGTCGATAGCTCGGCTAGGGCCGAGAAATAAGGTAGGTCAGCTGGAGGAGCCGGAAGGCGACAGCGGATAGCTCGACTGGGGCCGAGAAATAAGGTAGGTCGGCTGGAGAAGCCAGAAGGCGATAGTCGATAGCTCGGCTGGGGCCGAGAAACGAGATAGGTCGGCTGGAGGAGCCGGAAGGCGACAGCTGATAGCTCGGCTAGGACCGAGAAATAAGGTAGGTCGGCTGGAGGAGCCGGAAGGCGATAGTCGATAGCTCGGCTGGAGGAGCCGAAAGATGAGGTCCGCACCTCGAGAATCCTTAGCTCAGTAAGGGGCTAGGGCATTTCGATCTGCCGAGACTGACTTGTCCCTATGCACAGCGAGCAGAAATCGTGGCTAACCTTAGCCTCGTACACAATTATTGACGCATAATGATTTTACCCCTCAACATATATCATGGCAAAAATATCCTTGCAAGGGCCTCCACTAATGGGGCTTAAATGAAAACATGATGAAGGAGCTGCAAGAAAAGAGAGAGATAAAGAAGGGAATAGATTTTATCAAGAATAAAAAGAGAAACATGATGAATATAATATTTTTTTATGATCAAGTAATTTAAAAATTGTAATAAATTTTTAAAGCGAGTTAAGAAGTATATATATATAAAGAGTTCTCACTCCTTTTTCTTTTAAAACCTGCTCGCATGAGGCCGGTCATAGCTCAGACTGCACTAGTGTAGCATTGGTATTTGGTATCATGAATAACGTGCTATGGAGGCCAACCGCGTTACAGGAGTAAAAAGAGCTCCATGCTACGCGACTCGAGGGAGGCGCTGCAATATTTTGGGACGGTGATACACGGTACAGTTGTGTGAAGCTTTTTTTTTATATTATTATTATGTAAACTAGTATAATTATTTTTTAAAAATTTTAAATTAGTAAAATATTATATTAATGAAGTATTTTATAAACCTATGGTGATTATGATTTATATTTGTGATTAAGCTAATTTATGCATCTTAAAGCAATATGAGTTTATGTAAAATATGAACTTTATATTAGATGTGCAGCTCATAATGAGTATGAAATACATGCCATAATTTTATTATTATAAGATAACATTTTTTTATTTTTATTTTATAAATATTACGATAAACTTATTGTGCCATAACATTATTGCTATCTATAAATTTGAGAGAAATTTGACCTTCTACTGTCTCTTCCATTTAATCCCACGATAAATATATCAAAACAAACAAACAATTAGTTGTTGGATAGATATAAATTAACGTAATTCCAAGAGTTAGAAGTTATCTTTAAATTTTAATTAATTGATTAATTAATTAAAAAGAATTATAGTTATTATTCTCTTAGAATATAAGATTCACAAGAGAAAAATAACATAGGATGAATATCATCAACCATAGAAAGTTTTCTCTTTTAGCTTCACTTTATCTCATAAGTAAAGAATACAAAGTGAAAAAAAAACTCAATTATATGATCTCAATTCAAATAAAAAAGGAACACCCACTCGTTCGTGTTCATCATAATTTGGAGAACGTTTGGAAAGATCCGTAAGGATTTGGCGATTCCAAGGTGGTGTTCACGGAGTTCAAGATATTTGACAAAAGGTTAATTTTTTAAGCTTCTTATTCTTATTATTAAATTAATACAGATATAGATCGCTAAATAAAATTTTTTAAGATATGCGATTTGATCCTTATCTTGCTTCTACAAACATCTCAAAATCGTTTTAAGATTACCAGCGTAATAGTCATCTGACTAGGGCCAAATAATAGGTATCATTGAAATGCATCATGTTATTTATAATTTGAATGATAAAAATAGAGACACGCCTAAACTAACATAAATAAAAATAATTAAAAAATATATAATTATCTATAATTTGAGTATCGATTTAATATTGAATAGAGAAGAGTGAAGAAAGCAGATTTATGCCGCCAATCCTATGTAGTTGGAAAAAAGCTTAAATGAATTGAGTTGAGTTGAGTTGTACTTGTTGACCCAATTGAGGATTTTGATGATTAACAAAACTACTTGAGTATAACATTTGATGTTACTAATGATTTTGATTAAGTTTTTCAGATTATAAGTCTATTTAATGATCACAATCAAGAAGGAAAATCAAGTTCTGGTTTGAATCTAATGTCAAGGTAAGACTGCAGACATTAGAGCCGACTCCGAAAAACGGCACAGACTTAGAGTCGACTCCGGAACTGTGAGAGCCGACTCTATCAGAAACAACATAACATTGAATTTTAGGCCACGACTTAGAGTCGACTCCCAGACTGTTAGAGTCGACTCCAGAAGAATTTTGTGTCGACCCCAGAAAAGTCAGAGACGACTCCAGATCGAGCGGATTAAATTATTTCGAGTTAGAGCCGACTCCAGAAAAGCCAGAGCCAACTCCAGAATGTCAGACACGGCTCCAGAACTGTCAGAACGACTCTAAACTTTAACTTTATCTATTTTAATCCCAACGGCTATTATTATTTATGGATCTAATCCTTTTTCATTTGCTTCTAACGGATAGTTTCACACTATTTGTGGATTAATCGGATCTATAAGAAGAGGGTCGATTGCATCCCAAATCAAAAAAGAAAGAAAAAGAGGAAAAGAGAAGAAAGAGGCAAAAAGAAAAGAATAGAGAAAATCCTTGAGATCCATCAGAAAAGAAAAGAGGGAAAACCTGTAAGGAAAGATCATACTCATTCCCCAAAAAAGAGAAAGAGATTCCAAGCCTTCACTGTTCTATTTAGAAAAATCTCAAAAGAAGGAAGAAGCCCTAGTTTTTCCAATCTTCTGAGCCTCAAGAGCATATTCAAAGGAAGATCCATTCAAAGGAAGAGAAGGAAGAAGCCATCAAGATCTTCGAATCAGGCTTTGGTTCCTAATCTCTATTTATTATTTTATTATTGTATATTTGCTCATTGAAGGAGCAGTTTGCTTTTGTAAAATCAAAATATTGTTTGCTGGGTCAATCTGGTGATTGATTCAGTTGAGGCGGTTAGCCTTGTGCAAGCATTAGCTTGTGGTTTTAGGTTTTGTGCTGGTGAGCCTTGAAAACCAGCTGGGTTCGTTGTGCACCCGGGAAAACAACAAGTTTGAGTTGTGAGCTTGCAAAACAACTCTGCTATAATCAGTTTGATTATAGTGTGGACCCAAGAGGTACTTGGGAGTGGACGTAGGTGTAGGTACACCGAACCACTATAAATCTATTGTGTTTGCCGTGATTGTTTCTTATCTTCAACTTTCCATTTATAGTTGCTTAGTTTTAAATCTGTGAATCTAAGTTTTTATTTCCGCTGGGGGTTATCTTTCAAAAGAGTTTAATTTTTGAAAAACCCAATTCACCCCCCTCTTGGGTTGCTATCTGGACCAACAATTGGTATCAGAGCTAGTGCTCATTTGATTTGATCTAACGATCAAGAGTCAAAGATCCACATGGCAACTCAAGCTGGTTCATCTTTTTCCGAAGGTCAATCTACTAATAGACCACCCTTATTTAATGGTTCTAACTATGGTTATTGGAAGGCTAGAATGAAAATATTCATTCAAGCACTTGACTATGATCTATGGAGTATTATAGTCAATGGACCACACACACCCACTGCTAGAGTTAATGGCATGGAGATTCCTAAACCGGAAACGGAATGGGATGAACATGATAGAAAATTGGCACAACTCAATGCCAAAGCAATGAATGTCTTATACTGCTCATTAGATGCAAATGAATTCAATCGCATATCTATTTGCATTTCTGCTAAGAAAATCTGGGATAGACTTGAAGTTACCCATGAGGGAACAAATCAAGTCAAGGAATCCAAGATTAACATGCTAGTTCATAAATATGAATTATTTAAAATGGATGCATGTGAATCTATTGCTGATATGTTTACAAGATTTACTGACATAGTAAATGGTTTAAAAAGTCTTGGTAAATCTTATGATAATTCTGATCTTGTGAGAAAGGTCTTGCGTTCCTTGCCTAGGACTTGGGAAGCTAAGGTGACGGCAATACAAGAGGCAAAGGATCTAAGTACACTACCCCTAGAAGAACTGTTGGGATCCTTAATGACTCATGAGCTTCAAATCAAGCAACATGTTGATGATGATGAGTCAAAGAAGAAAAGAAATATGGCTCTTAAGATTTCTGAATATATGGAAGAGCCTCATGAATCCGAGGATGAAAGTGATGATGAAGACATGGCACTCATCACAAGAAAATTTAAAAGATTCATGAAGAAGAAGAAGTTTGAAAAGAAAAAGCCCTTTGCAAGAAAAGATGAGGACAAGGGCAAAGAAAAGGAAGTTATTTGTTTTGAATGCAAGAAGCCGGGTCACTTTAAATCTGAATGCCCTCAACTAAAGAAAGGCACCCGGAGGTTCAAAAAGAAGGCAATGATGGCCACATAGAGCGATTCGAAAGCACAAGTTCTGAAGAAGAAGAAAAGAGTGAAATGGCCAATCTATGCTTCATGGCGGACAATGATGAAGTAAGTCCGAGTTTTCTTGATGACTTCACTTTTGATGAATTACATAGTGCTTTTATGAATTAATGGATGATTTTGCAAACCTAAGTTCAAAGAACAAAGATTTGAAAACTCAAATGCAAAAACTATCATTAGAAAATGAAAAGCATGTTGTTGATAAAGAACTTTTAATAAAAGAAAAAGAAAGTTTAAAAATGAAGTTGATAGACTTAAGCCTATAGTTGATAAATTTACTCTAAGCTTTATCAAACTTAATATGATTTTGGAAAATCAAAAGGCTGTTTTTGATAAAGCTAGATTAGGATATAATCCACTTAAAAAGAAAAAATCATTGAAAAACATTTTTGTACATGCTAAAAAATCATTAAACATTACTTGTTTTAAATGTGGAAACAAAGGACATAAATCATATATGTGTAAAGCTTCACATAAAAAGAAAAAGATGATTTGGGTTCCCAAAGGAACAATGTTTAATGCTTCTAACCATGAAGGACCCAAGAAGGCTTGGGTACCTAAAGTTAAGACATAAATGTTTTGCAGGAGTGTCTTGCAACCTGGATAGTGGTTGCTCAAGACACATGACGGGTGACAAAGATCAATTCATCACCCTTGAATCAAAAAGAGGTGGAGTAGTTACTTTTGGTGATAATGGTCAAGGCCATATCATGGGCATTGGTAAGATTCAAATTACTCCATCTACTCATATTGATAATGTTTTATATGTTGATGGACTTAAACATAATCTAATAAGTATTAGCCAACTGTGTGATAAAGGGTTCAAGGTCTCCTTTGAAGCTTCTGTTTGCACTGTTACTAATCCCATTGATAATAGCATTATTCTTGTTGGTAAACGCTATGGCAATGTGTACTTAATTGATTTGAGTAATTTATCTCCAAGTAATCATTGCTTAGTTGCTGATAATGCTAAAATGAATGAGATTGGTTGGCTGTGGCATCGTAGATTAGGTCATGCAAGCACACACTAATTTCCAAATTATTGAAAATGGATTTAGTTAAAGGTATTCCTAGTCTAAATTTTGAAAATAATCGAATATGTGATGCATGTCAATTTGGAAAACAAACAAGAACTTCTTTTAAATCTAAGAATGTTGTTTCAACTACTAGGCCATTAGAGCTACTACACATGGACCTTTTTGGACCTACTAGAACCACAAGTCTAGGAGGAAAGAAATATGGTCTAGTGATAGTAGATGATTACTCTAGATTCACTTGGGTAATGTTTTTGGCTCACAAAGATGAGACTTTCTCAATATTCATGAAATTTGTTAAGAAAGTCACTAATGAGAAAAACACTACCATAGTGTCTATTAGAAGTGATCATGGAACTGAATTTGAAAATCACTTATTTGAAAAATTCTGTTTTGAAAAAGGCATACATCATAACTTCTCTGCACCTAGAACACCACAACAAAATGGAGTTGTAGAAAGGAAGAATAGGACTTTAGAAGACATGGCCCGTACCATGCTATGTGAAAGCCAACTTCCAAAATATTTTTGGGCGGAAGCTATAAACACAGCTTGTTACATTCTAAATAGAGCCCTAATTAGACCTATCCTTAAGAAAACTCCCTATGAACTTTGGACCAATAGGAAACCAAATTTAAGTTATTTTCATGCATTTGGTTGTAAATGTTTTATTCATAACAATGGTAAGGATAATCTTGGGAAGTTTGACGCAAAGTCTGATGAAGGTATCTTCCTAGGATATTCTACATCTAGCAAAGCATATAGAGTATTTAATAAGAAAAGCTTAGTTGTAGAAGAATCCATTCATATAGTGTTTGATGAGTCTTTAGCATCAAGTTCAGATAAAATTGATGATGAGGAAGATACATCTTTGATTGAAAGAGATATTGAAAAATTAAATGTATCTTCAGATCAAGAACCTGAAGTTAAGGATGATGACTCACCTAAGGATGATGGTATTGATACTGTTCAAAATGATCAAGATCTACCTAGAGATTGGAGATATGCTTATGGTCATCCTAAGGACCTAATCATAGGTGATCCATCTCAAGGTGTAAGGACTAGATCATCAATGAGAGATATCAATAATCATCTTGCATTTGTATCTCATATAGAACCTAAGACTATAGAGGAAGCCGAGAAAGATAGTTATTGGATGTTAGCAATGCAGGAAGAGTTAAACCAATTCACTAGAAATCTAGTCTGGACCCTAGTTGAAAGACCTAAAAATCACCTATAATAGGATCTAAATGGGTATTTAGAAATAAATTAGATGAAAATGGCATAGTAATTAGAAACAAAGCTAGACTAGTTGCAAAAGGATATAATCAAGAAGAAGGTATAGATTTTGATGAAACTTTTGCACCTGTTGCTAGATTAGAAGCCATTAGGCTACTACTTGCATTTGCATGTCATATGAATTTCAACTTATTTCAAATGGATGTTAAAAGTGCATTTCTAAATGGTTTTATAAATGAGGAAGTTTATGTTGAACAACCTCCTGGTTTTGAAGATCATGAATTTCCAAACCACGTCTTCAACTACACAAAGCACTTTATGGTTTAAAGCAAGCACCTAGAGCTTGGTATGATAGATTAAGTAAATTTTTAATTGAAAATGACTTTTCTAGAGGAAATGTTGATAAAACCTTGTTTTTGAAAAGAAAAGGAAAGGATTTATTAATCGTTCAAATTTATGTTGATGACATTATATTTGGTGCTACTAACAATCTCCTTTGTCAAGAATTTGCTAAGCTAATGCAGGGAGAATTCGAGATGAGCATGATGGGAGAACTAAACTTCTTCCTTGGACTTCAAATCAAACAAGAGAAAGCGGGAATTTTCATTAACCAAACAAAGTATACAAAGGAAATACTCAAGAAATTTGGTATGGAATCTGCTAAACCTCTTGGTACGCCAATGAGTCCTCATGCAAGCTGGACAAGGATGAAGTAGGTAAGAAAGTTGATCAGAAGCATTACAGAGGTATGATTGGATCACTTCTTTATCTAACTGCAAGTAGGCCAGATATCATGTTTTCTGTCTGCTTATGTGCAAGATATCAATCTAATCCTAAGGAATCACATTTACTTGCTGTTAAAAGAATCTTTAGATACTTAAATGGAACTAAAAATGTAGGATTATGGTATTCTAGAGACTCAACCTTAAAATTGATTGCTTATTCTGATTCTGACTATGCTGGTTGTAAGTTAGATAGAAAGAGTACAAGTGGGGTATGCCAACTTTTAGGAAGTAACTTAATCTCTTGGTTTAGCAAGAAGCAAAATTCGGTTGCATTATCCACTGCTGAGGCAGAGTATGTTGCAGCTGGAAGTTGCTGTGCTCAAATCCTTTGGATTAAGCGACAACTTGAAGATTATGGTATCACACTTGATAAAATACCTATTAAATGTGATAATACTAGTGCTATCAATCTAACTAAAAATCCAATTCAACATTCAAGAACTAAACACATTGAAATTAGACATCACTTTATTAGAGAACATGTAACTAACAAAGATGTTTGTCTTGAATATGTTAATACTAATGATCAATTAGCTGATATTTTTACCAAACCTTTGAGTGAGGAGAGATTTTGCTATCTTAGAGGAGAATTAGGAGTTTGTGATCCTTTAGAATAATTTTCTGAAACTCTTAAGGACAACAACTATCTAGACTTCAATAATTTTTTGAAAATCCTCTATATCCAATAAGGAAATTTATCTAGAAAGTTGATTTATTGTTTCCCAATTGTTAAGGAACACTTATCTAGAGTTTGATGATTAATTTGATCAGTTTCAGATCCTTGAAATTTGAATTTTTCACTGAAACTATTGTGGAGTCGACACCTTCAGTTTGTGGAGTCGACACCTTCTTATTTTGATGTTCTGTCTGGGCAATTAGAGCCGACTCTGGCTTCTGTAGAGCCGACTCTAATTCGGGCGCTGACAGATTCTCTGGTTCGGAGCCGACACCTCGTTTTCGGGAGTCGACTCTAAGTGGAACTAGGTCAAAATAAAAAGGCGGAGTCGACCCAAACGATTTCCATCGTCTCCTAAACCATTTTAAGCTTTCCAAACTGATTCCAAACCCTCTAAATCCCTCAAAACCCTTGATTACTCATTCCAATCGAATCCAATGGCTCCCAAAAGGCATGCTATCATTGGTGGTTCGACTGTTCCGACGAAGCGCCGTTCAAATCGGAGGCAACCTTCGTCATCTTCTTCATCTGCCACTCAAGATGACTCTCCACCCTCACCATCTTCTCCTTGAGTCGACCAATTAGCTGGTAAGGCCATTACAACCGGAAGAAAAGTTGATTTCAACTTCTTTATTTGGAGGGCTTTGCTATTGGGCGATTGTTGAAAGAAATGGGATGGGAGAAGGTCTGCTCTTTGATATCCCTACCTATCCTGCCCTAGTAAGAGAGTTTTATAATGATTTAAGTAGAGGAGAGGGAGGCTTAGTAAGTGCTGTAAGAGGAAAGGTAATCATCACAGCCGAATCCCTTGGTAATTTATTGGAAATGCCTACTGTTGGACTTGTTGAATATCATCATGAAGATAGAGGAGGAGCACTATCAAGGATGTTAGGAAGAGAAGTTTCTGAGTTTGAGGAAATCTTGGCAAATCAACTTAATTTGGAACTCAGATTACTTCACAATATCTGTGGGAGGATTCTATTTCCTAAAATCGGAAGGTTTGAATATGTCTCGGAGCGAGACGTTTTATTGATGGACTGCATACTCACTGGTAGACCTTTAAATCTTGCTGAAATGATGATAGGCTATATGGCGGAGGCTGCTACTAAGAAGAGATCTACATTGCCATATGGTATGGTTTTAACATTGGTATTCAGAAGCCAAGGTGTACTTATAATGGACAATGAGCCACTAAGAAAGTTAAGACATACATTACTATAGTGTCTCTACAATTCACCGAATGGGCTTTAGAAAAGAAAATGGAAATTGGATTAAAAGAGGACATGAGGCCAGAGCTGAGGAGGTTAGAGTTGAGGAAGTCAGAGGAGAAGACATTCCTGAACCATCTGCTGGACCT
Organism: Calamus simplicifolius; assembly: GCA_900491605.1. NCBI lineage: Eukaryota > Viridiplantae > Streptophyta > Magnoliopsida > Arecales > Arecaceae > Calamus > Calamus simplicifolius. Next base: position 633,975 of record UESW01004079.1, read on the forward strand.
TCTTCTGCTGGACCTTCTGCTGGACCACCTGCTGGACCCTCAGAAGCTGGACCTAGCTCTCAACTTCCACATCAGTCAGCATTGGCATCAGAAAGATTTTCTGAGGAGCAAATTGGTCAGCTCAGGGCTTTACTGGCTGAGTATGACAGTGTAAGAACAAATGATATGTGTAAATTAAGAGAGGAGTTCAATCAATTAAAGGATGAGATTAATTCAAGACTTGACATGATTTCATTTTCAATTAGCAATTCCATCGAATCCTTTAGCACTGATCTTCATAAAATTTTTGAAAGGATGGAAGGCATTGCAGACGGTTCTGGAAAGTATCTTCATGCTACAAGTCAACTGAAGAAAGATATCGACCTTGCCGTCTCTCAAATTGAAGCATGTCTTGAAAGTTTTAAGAAAACCCAAAAAGATGATGTTATGGAAATGATTGGACATCTAAAGAAAATTGTGTATAAGCATATTTGATTTTGAGTTTCAATCCTAGGTTGTATCTTAGGATTTCTTGCTTTCTTTCTTAGCATGTATCTAGGATTTACATACTTAAATCTGTCATTTTAGAATACATGTAATGGATCTTGCTTTAAGTACAAATGGTTGAATGAATATTACACTTTTATTACAAATTTTTCTTTGATTGAATGTCCATGAATGAATCTCCTATCTTTATAACTATTCGAACCAACATCCTCGCTTTGATAACATTCTCTATTTGCCTTTAAACTCACCTTATTGTTGATAACAAAAAAGGGGGAGAGATGAGTGTATAATGCATAAAAAGAAAAAGAGAATGAAGAGAAAGAAAATGAAGAACAATTCTGATAATGCATAAAAAGAAAAGAGAATGATAAGAAAGAAAATAAAGAACAATTCTGAGAATAGAAAGAATGAAGAATTTTTTTTAAAGAAGAATTCAGTTTATCTACATAGGGGGAGCTATTCAATGCAGGGGGAGCTTAATAAATTTCTCCATATAAAAGTTAAATCATTTTGATTGATGTCAAGTTTTGTTTATTTTTATTCATTTTGAATATTGGCATCAAATTCTCTATTAGAAAGTCTCTAAGCTTTAACAATGTCTATAATTCTCAATTCAAATGAATTTTTTTAATGCATATACTCAAAGTTTTTGTCATCATCAAAAAGGGGAGATTGTTGACCCAATTGAGGATTTTGATGATTAACAAAACTACTTGAGTATAACATTTGATGTTACTAATGATTTTGATTAAGTTTTTCAGATTATAAGTCTATTTAATGATCAAAATCAAGAAGGAAAATCAAGTTCTGGTTTGAATCTAATGTCAAGGTAAGACTGCAGACATTAGAGTCGACACATGGAATCGCAGAGCCGACTCCGAAAATGGCACAGACTTAGAGTCGACTCTGGAACTGTGAGAGCCGACTCTATCAGAAACAACAGAACGTTGGATTTTAGGCCACGACTTAGAGTCGACTCCCAGACTGTTAGAGTCGACTCCAGAAGAATTTTGTGTCGACCCCAGAAAAGTCAGAGACGACTCCAGATCGAGCGGATTAAATTATTTGAGTTAGAGCCGACTCCAGAAAAGCCAGATCCGACTCTAGAATGTCAGACACGGCTCCAGAACTGTCAAACGACTCTAAACTTTAACTTTATCTATTTTAATCCCAACGGCTATTATTATTTATGGATCTAATCCTTTTTCATTGCTTCTAACGGATAGTTTCACACTATTTGTGGATTAATCGGATCTATAAGAAGAGGGTCGATTGCATCCCAAATCAAAAAAGAAAGAAAAAGAGTGGAAAAGAGAAGAAAGAGGCAAAAAGAAAAGAATAGAGAAAATCCTTGAGATCCATCAGAAAAGAAAAGAGGGAAAACCTGTAAGGAAAGATCATACTCATTCCCCAAAAGAAGAGAAAGAGATTCCAAGCCTTCACTGTTCTATTTAGAAGAAATCTCAAAAGAAGGAAGAAGCCCTAGTTTTTCCAATCTTCTGAGCCTCAAGAGCATATTCAAAGGAAGATCCATTCAAAGGAAAAGAAGGAAGAAGCCACCAAGATCTTCGAATCAGGCTTTGGTTCCTAATCTCTATTTATTGTTTTATTATTGTATATTTGCTCATTGAAGGAGCAGTTTGCTTTTGTAAAATCAAAATACTGTTTGCTGGGTCAATCTGGTGATTGATTCAGTTGAGGCGTTAGCCTTGTGCAAGCATTAGCTTGTGGTTTTAGGTTTTGTGCTGGTGAGCCTTGAAAACCAGCTGGGTTCGTTGTGCACCCGAAAAAACAAGTTTGAGTTGTGAGCTTGCAAAACAACTCTGCTGTAATCAGTTTGATTATAGTGTGGACCCAAGAGGTACTTGGGAGTGGACGTAGGTGTAGGTACACCGAACCACTATAAAATCTATTGTATTTGCCGTGATTGTCTCTTTATCTTCAACTCTCCATTTATAGTTGCTTAGTTTTAAATCTGTGAATCTAAGTTTTTATTTCCGCTGGGGGTTATCTTTCAAAAGAGTTTAATTTTTGAAAAACCCAATTCACCCCCCCTCTTGGGTTGCTATCTGGACCAACAGTACTGAAATGAGCCATGCATGTCTTTATGTCACTAAAATATTATATTATATTTTACTTTAAAAAGTATTTATTTTTAAGTTTAGCTATCATATTCTCTCTTTATATATATATATATATATATATAAGAAATAGAGTTAAATTCAAGTTCTTTGGTGCTACCATGTAATGTTCTTATATCCTTATAAGCTTTTGGAGTTGCTGTAATTTATAGTATCATCTTATAAATAGATAAAAGCATCATAAATTTTATTTTTATTTTTATTTTTTTATATATTTTATAAGGATAATTTCTATAACTCAACTTAACTCATCTAAGTCTTTTCCCAGCTACATAGGATTGGCTACATAATTTGCTTCCTCCACTCTTCTTTATTCATGACTAAATTGATACTCAAATTACACATAGTCATATATTTTCTAATTATTTTTGTACATATTAGTTTAGGTTTATCTCTACTTTTATATGTATCGTAGACTGTTAAAAAATCATTCTTTTGAATTGAGCATCTAAAGATCATTCTTTTGTGCAAGAATAATTTAATTTAAAAAACAAAAAATAGGAGTACATGATCAATTCGGTTAGTTCGTATGTTTCACAGACATATTGAATATTTAATCCTTTCCATTGACATCAAAGCTGTATGTATGATGGGCAGTATTTGAATCATATACTTAGCTTAGGGATGGAGAGTACCTATAGGTACATAGGAGGATTATCTTCTGTTACCTATAATCATCCAAACTGATCACAATTTTCTTATTTCTATAAAACTACAAAAGATTGGAATACACGTATCTTTTTATGTTTAACAAAAAAAAATGTTCACAAGAATACCATTGATGATGCCATGTCACCTTTTCAAACGTCGGGAAGACGGACGTCCTTCTCCTCGGACCCCTGCAAGAAAAGTCCTGGAGACCAGTTACTCCGGTAGGGACCCTCCGACGCTCAAGTCAGTCACTTGGGATCAGACAAAGAACCGCTCAGCCGAAGGGAGCTGAGGCAGTTAGGGTTTTGCTAGGAGGAAGAAAGCTAGAAAACCAGAGTTTGGATCCTTACTTACAGTGCGGGCACGTGCTTTTATACATGTCCGAATATCCCATCTTACTGTTCTGGAAGATCGCCGTCGTACCATCGCTGTGCGTGCCGGAGGCATCCCGTGCTACTTGTCAATGTGATATCACACGTGTCTAACAGCTGCATGGCATTCGTGCGCGCCATTGTTTGATATGACCATGCACAGTCGCAAGTGGTAGCGAATCGTACACCGTAACGGAGCACGGCCATGCACAGGAACATGCAGTGCGCCATACGCCGTTATGAGGCATGGCCCTCCGTAACGGGGTGCAATCACGGCGTACGGAGAATCATGTGGGCGCGCATGTGGCCCGTAGCTGTCATTCCTTTTGACGGTTGGACTGTGTGCTAATCGTTGATGATACCCACGTACCCCGAGACCGGAGGAGGATCTTGGGGTAGAGATATGGTGGTCCCATCCCAAGACCGGAAGGGGTCCCGGGGGTGGGATGATGCTGGTGCACCCCGAGACCGGAGGGGTCTCGGGGTCAAGAGATGATGATCCCACCCCAAGACCGGAAGGGGTCCCGGGGGTGGGGTGATGCTGGTGCACCCCGAGACCAGAGGGGGTCTCGGGGTCAAGAGATGATGATCCCACCCCGAGACCGGAAGGGGTCCCGGGGGTGGGATGATGCTGGTGCACCCCGAGACGGAGGGGGTCTCGGGGCCAAGAGATGGTGATCCCACCCCAACACCGAAGGGGTCCCGGGGGTGGGATGATGCCGGTGCACCCCGAGACCGGAGGGGGTCTCGGGGTCGAGAGATGATGATCCCACCCCGAGACCGGGAGGGGTCCGGGGGTGGGATGATGCTGGTGTACCCCGAGACCGGAGGGGGTCTCGGGGTCAAGAGATGATGATCCCACCCCGAGACCGGAAGGGGTCCCGAGGGTGGGATGATGCCGGTGCACCCCGAGACCGGAGGGGGTCTCGGGGTCAAGAGATGACGATCCCACCCCGAGACCGGAAGGGGTCCCAGGGGTGGGATGATGCTGGTGCACCCCGAGACCGGAGGGGGTCTCGGGGTCAAGAGATGATGATCCCACCCCGAGACCGGAAGGGGTCCCGGGGGTGGGATGATGCTGGTGCACCCCGAGACCGGAGGGGGTCTCGGGGTCAAGAGATGACGATCCCACCCCAGACCGGAAAGGGGTCCCGGGGTGGGATGATGCTGGTGCACCCCGAGACCGGGGGGTCTCGGGGTCAAGAGATGGCGATCCCACCCCGAGACCGGATGGGGTCCGGGGGTGGGATGATGTCGGTGCACACCGAGACCGGAGGGGGTCTCGGTGTCGGGAGATGGTCATCTCCGTTAGCTGCTGTTACCTTTTATTCTGATGACGCGGGATCAGTCATATCAGATGCCCCCTCACCCCTGAGGCAAAGCGGGTCCCACCATTGAGGCGCAAGGGGTGTTCTCCATGTGGCTGATCCCCGTCCACATCTTTTATGCGGACGGCCTGGGAATGTAAGAAGGCGGCCCTTCCGTACACTGTGCCCGCCACGATCGACCTCGAGAGAAAACTGGCCCTTCGAAGTCTACGCAAAAAGCCGCATCATCATTACCTCTCATTACGCGACGTCAGCAGGGTCCCATCATTGGCCGGAGGTGTGCCGCACCACGTGCTGGGCATCCCTCGAGGCGAGCCAGCCTATGGTAGGGGGCCATGTGGCTGGCGAGACGAGGCGGGACGATTTGAAAACCCAATAAAGCCAAACGAGGGATTGAATCTGGCCATATCGCTTCCGTTGTCATCGTCTTCCTTTGTGCCTGTGCTCTGATCTCCCCTGCAACCTGAGAGCTCGTGCTTGGTTTCCTTTCTTCCAGGTCAGTTCTTTACCCATTCCAGATTCTCTATTCCTTTGCTCATGAGCTCGCCATCTTGGACCTCGGAGGATGGTTCGGAGGACCGCCCTCCTTCTGAGAGGTACTGTACCTCTCCCGCACCTTCTTCTCCTCCACTTGAGTGGTCTACTGATTCAGAGGACCGCATCCCCCTGGCCCGGTGACGGGTCGCCGGCGGAGCCCCATCGAGGGGCCGCCGGTCGGAGGCCGGCACCTCCTCGATGGTGGAGGGGTCCCCGGAGGGGATTGCCTCCACGGTGACACGTCTGGATTTGGAAAAAATCAGGGCCCGTTACTAATTCCCCGGGACGTTGAGCTTTTTCTACCAACTACCGATGATAGGGTCATCTCCTCCCGACCCGGTCGGGTGGCCCTTTATGAGATTTGCCTAAAGGCAGGTCTCCGTCCACCTTTTCCGCCTTCTTTATCAACCTTCTCAACTACTACTCCTTGACCCCATCTCAACTGGTCCCGAACTCCTACCGCGTTGTCAGCGCCTTTGTCATTCTTTGCCATCGCCTGGGTATCACCCCCCGAATCACTCTTTTCCGATCTTCTACATCTTCGGGCCCAGAAGGGTTGGTGGCTATTCCAGCCCCGACCCAATCGGGTCCTCAAACTTATTCTTCCCTCTTCAATCAAGGGATGGAAATCCCGATTCTTTTGTGCAATCATTGACCAAGTTAGGCCCCGGTGGGGAGATCCCGACCTCCGAGGGAACGCGATCGCCATTCATCCTGGGGATCGGGAGGCGTTGGGTCAATTGCTGGCCGCCGAGATCCCTCGGTACACCCTGCTATTGACAGAGGATAATCTCGAGTCGGCGGGTCTTATCTCCCACCGGGGTAAGCCGTCTCCACCCTTAGCTAAAAATTTTGCTTCTCTTTTTCTTTCCCTTTTTTTTTTTACTCAGACTGATATTGCGCAGCTATGAAGATACCGACGGCGAAACTCCTGAGGGCCGCCTCTAAAAAGAGGGCCCAGGAAGGGCCACCTGGAGGTCAACAAGCTCCAGCTCCAAAGCGCCCGACGGCTCGGGCCTCCCCACCACCGGCACCGCAAGATTTTTCGGCTGCTCCAGAAGTCGATCTCACGGTCGACACTCCGCCAGAGATGGCGGTGACCGCGAGAGTCCCAGTTGAGGAGCCAGTCGCGGAGGGGCCCACAGTGGCTGAAGAGCTTCCTGCTCCTGGAGAACCGACCCCGCCGAAGGCTGCCATGGATTGGGGCGAGGGGCCATCAGGTGCCGTGAGTCCACCCCCCGAGAGGTCGCCTAGGAGCAGCCCGCGCACCGAGCCAGGGACTGCCGAGACGGCCGAGCGGAGTGGGGTCAAGCCCGGGCCACCCCGAGACTTCTTAAACGATGGTCGCTGGGCTGAGCGGGTCCTTGCCCCGGTCTTTGTGCCCGAGATCCTGGAGGACCTTAGCCACCAAAAGGTGAGCGCATTCTTCCAGGATTCCTACGCGGCTGTCATCAGGGTAAGCGGTCTTTTCGCCCTTTGCCTTTATCTTTTTCTTTTGCTAACCTGGAGCTTACGCATGCAGCTCGCACATTCCTGAGGGCCGCCAGGGATGCAATTCATGCTGGGAAGGCCCTCCTGCGGGAGGCGCAGAAGGAGGCTGAGGACGCTCAGCGCCGCGCGGAGGCGGCCGAAGAGGCGCTGGAGTTGGCCAGAAGCGCCTGGGCAAGCAAATAAAGGCCGCTGAGAACCGGGCGGAGGTCGACGCCAACCGTGCGTGCGCGGCACTCCTCCAAATGACGGAGGCCGAGAATGCTGTGATGGCCAGAGATCTACACATCTTTGAGCTAACCTTAGCCCTCCAGGAGGCCGAAGGTCGAGCGGTTGCGGCGGAAGAAGAGGCGCGGGCGGCGAAGGAGAAAGCCAGCCAATCCGGAGAGGAGGCGAGCCGCGCCCGGGAGGCCGAGAGGGTTGCAGCGGCAACCCTCGCCACGGAGAAGGCTCGGGCCGCTGGGATCATAGAAGAGTACAAGGCGTCCGAGCGCTTTACAGATGATTTGGCAGAAGCCTCGGCGGCAGTGTTCCTTGAAGGGTTCCAGCATGGGAAGGAGAAAGTGGCCAGGGATTTGAACATCCCCCAGGCCCTGGAAGTTGAGCTAGAACGTTTATCAGATTTGGCCCCCTCCGATGACGAGCCCACGCCAGCAGAGCCGTGAGCTTGTACTTTTGTTTGTTTTGTTTTGTTTTTGTTTTGTTTTTTTTGCAAGTCCAACTACGTCGGCATTTTGTAATCCCTTCCAATCAATGAGAATATTCTTCAAAACGCAGTCTTTGCGACTTACCATGAATTCGTTGATTGACAACACGCGGCACCGTGGTCCCATTAGTCCCGATAGTGCCAGGGGATAACTCTCAACTCGAGCTATTCCGCCTTAGCCATCTAGGACCGAAAATTGGGGCCAGGGAGGATAGGTTTCTTGGAGTTGAAACGCCGGTAGTTGGAGGTTAGGTAGGTGGGTTCCTCAAGACCATTGGCGCAACGCTTTGCCAGGAGTGTCGGGCCTTGTGCTAAGTAGGCCTGTGGCTCTTGGCACTTGTGGGAGTTGGTCTATCTGACCGGTGGGACTTTGTGCCATCGGGTGTCGAACTCATGCCTGGCTGGCCCAAGGCTTTAGGAGCCGACGGGTGTCGGGCTTCATGCCTGGCTGGTGCAGGGCTTTAGGTGCCGACGGGTGTCGGGCTTCATGCCTGGCTGGAGCAGGGCTTTAGGTGCCGATGGGTGTCGGGCTTCAGGCCTGGCTGGTGCAGGGCTTTAGGTGCCGACGGGGGTCGAGCTTTATGCCTGGCTAGCCCAGGGCTTTTTGTGCTGACCGGGGTCGGGCTTTATGCCTGGCTGGCCCAGGGCTTTTTGTGCCGACCGGGTCGGGCTTTATGCCTGGCTGGCCCAGGGCTTTTTGTGCCGACCGGGTCGGGCTTTATGCCTGACTGGTGCAGGGCTTTAGGTGCCGGCGGGTGTCGGGCTTCATGCCTGGCTGGTGCAGGGCTTTAGGTGCCGACGGGGGTCGGGCTTTATGCCTGGCTGGCCCAGGGCTTTTTGTGCCGACCGGGGTCGAGCTTTATGCCTGGCTGGCCCAGGGCTTTTTGTGCCGACGGGGTCGGGCTTTATGCCTGGCTGACCCAGGGCTTTTTGTGAAAAGATCTCAGTAGCTAAAATCGAATCTTGTTAATATAGAATGAGGGATGAAAACCCGAGTGAATACAGGCATGATACTTGACATGAGAGGAGGGATACATTACTGATAATACCGGCGAAGGTTATCTGCATTCCATGTCCTAGGAGTGGCTTCCCATCGAGTTCCTCAATCTTGTAAGCTCCGTGGCGGAGTGTCTCGGCGATCCGGTAAGGTCCTTCCCAATTTGGAGCTAGCTTGCCTCCCTCTGCTGGCTTCGAGACCTCAGCCCATTGAAGGACCAGGTCTCCTGGCAGGAACATCCTAGGGTGCACACGGGCATTGTAATATTTAGCGGCCCGTTGCCGGTAGACCGCCATCCGAAATCGCGCTCGGTCTTGTACTTCCTCCACCAGGTCGAGGTTGGCTCGCAGCTAGTCTGGGTTGCCTTCCTCGCTGTATGATTCCACCCGAGGGCTTGGTGAGTCAACCTCTACCGGGATAACGGCTTCGGATCCAAAGACTAAGCTGAATGGCGTCTCGCCGGTGGGGGCTCGCGGCGATGAGGCTTGGCCGGAGATCGATGGCGACGATCCACAGGAACCGGCGATCTCCGTCGGGAGGAGTGCTGGCTGGGCTGCACCACCCCCGGGACATATGGATTCGGCTCCGGAATACTGGCTGCAAGAGCCGGGGGGGCCTCCGCGGGTGGACCGGCCCCGCGGTGCTGCCCCCCAGCGCGATCGGCTGAAACTCCCTTTGTCCGGGTCGTCACCATGGCTTCAAGAGCTTGAAGAGAGGGTAAAGTAAGCTGCTGGTTCGATGTCTTTCTTTTCTTCCCCCTACCTGGCGCGCCAATCTGATGACGCCAAGTCACCTTCTTCAAACGTCGGGGAAGACGGACGTCCTTCTCCTCGGACCCCTTCAAGAAAAGTCCCTGGAGACCGGTTACTCCGGTAGGGACCCTCCGACGCTCAAGTCAGTCACTTGGGATCAGACAAAGAACCGCTCAGCCGAAGGGAGCTGAGGCAGTTAGGGTTTTGCTAGGAGGAAGAAAGCTAAAAACCAGAGTTCGGATCCTTACTTATAGTGCGGGCACGTGCTTTTATACCTGTCCGAATATCCCATCTTACTGTTCCGGAAGATCGCCGTCGTACCATGGCTGTGCGTGCCGAAGGCATCCCATGCTACCTGTCAACGTGATATCATACGTGTCTAACAGCTGCGATGGCATTCGGTGCGCGCCGTTGTTTGATATGACCACGCATAGTTGCAAGTGGTAGCGAATCGTACGCCGTAACGGAGCACGGCCACGCACAGGAACATGCAGTGCGCCATACGCCATTATGAGGCATGACCCTCCGTAACGGGGTGCAATCACGGGCGTACGGAGAATCACGTGGGCGCGCCATGTGGCCCGAAGCTGTCATTCCTTTCGACGGTTGGACTGCGTACTAATCGTTGATGATACCCACATACCTCGAGACCGGAGGAGGATCTCGGGGTAGAGATATGGTGGTTCCATCCCAAGACCGGAAGGGGTCCCGGGGGTGGGATGATGCTGGTGCACCCCGAGACCGGAGGGGGTCTCGGGGTCAAGAGATGATGATCCCACCCCGAGACCGGAAGGGGTCCCGGGGGTGGAATGATGCTGGTGCACCCCGAAACCGGAGGGGGTCTCGAGGTCGAGAGATGGTGATCCCACCCCGAGACCGAAAGGGGTCCCGGGGGTGGGATGATGCCGGTGCACCCCGAGACCGGAGGGGGTCTCAGGGTCGAGAGATGGTGATCCCACCCCTAGACCGGGAGGGGTCCCGGGGGTGGGATGATGCGGGTGCACCCCGAGACCGGAGGGGGTCTCGGGGTCAAGAGATGACGATCCCACCCCGAGACCGGAAGGGGTCCCGGGGGTGGGATGATGCCGATGCACCCCGAGACCGGAGGGGGTCTCGGGGTCAAGAGATGACGATCCCACCCCGAGACCGGAAGGGGTCCCGGGGGTGGGATGATGCTGGTGCACCCGAGACCGAAGGGGGTTCGGGGTCAAGAGATGACGATCCCACCCCGAGACCGGAAGGGGTCTCGGGGTGGGATGATGCTGGTGCACCCCAAGACCGGAGGGAGTCTCGGGTCAGGAGATGGCGATCCCACCCCGAGACCGAAAGGGATCCTGGGGGTGGGATGATGTCGGTGCATACCAAGATCGGAAGGGGTCTCGGGATCGGAAGATGATTACCTTTTATTTTGACGCGGAATCAATCATGAATACTGTATCATTCAAAAATTTATTCTCAAACTTAGCGGCTCTTGTGTTATAATTTTTGGAAAGAATAATTATTAAATTTTTAAAAAATACATTATAATTGTTCATTGAGACTACGATCTCTTGAACAAGCATCTCCCAACTGGTGGGAATGCAAATATGCTTTCCTTGCAAGCTGGATTTCATACCTCCCGGAATAAAGTGTCCGTCAGAAAGTTCAGATTCTTGCTTTAAAATTTAGTTTTCCGCAGGTCAGGAGCCAGTTAGTTCTCTGTTAACGGCGTGCAGTGAAGTTTAAACCACCACTGTCTTTCTTAAGACCAGTTGTAGTCCTGGAGTCTATATTTAAACATCGTCGGAGGTTGCTGCTCAGCTGACTTTGAAAATGGCTTGACAGACACCGAAAGAATTGCAAACTTCTATTTGCACCGAAATTTTTTTAAAAAAAAAATTATTTTTTTAAAAAACCCTCTTGAACAAGCATCTCCCAACTCTTTATTTATCCTATCTTTATTTTGCTGAAATAGATGTATTTATAAATAAAGAGTTCGCTGAAAACTTGAAGCAGGAATCAGGGTTGAGGATTAAATAAACCAGAGATCACTGTTAAAAGCAAGTTGTAAATTTTATTTTAATCGATCGTCAGTATGCCTAGCGGTCTTCCCTAGAATTGAAATCCCACTGGCAGCACTCTACAAAGCCAAGAACAAGTATGCAAACTTCAGCGCCTTTGGGAGACAATCTTAATTCAATAAATAATTATAATTGATTACAATAAGTCCTCACGTGATTCTGGTCACAACCTGGACTATAGGAGGGGCCATGTATCAGACTATAGAAAAGTTTTTCTATATCGTGGTCCTATTTTATTTTATACGGTAATCATTTCTAGATAACTTTTTTTAAGATAATTTTTAATATTATTTATTTATTTATTAAATAATAATTATATTTTAAAAAAAATATCTACTTTGCTCGAAGGAAACGGTAAAAAAAAGTTAAAAAGTTTGGATCTTTTTAAAAAAATTTTCATATCATATGTGAGAACCATTCGAAAGTCAAAGAGAAAGAGAAATTGGGTCCTGATCAAGAGTCACACATTGATTGGATTGATCATTGATTGAAAGCACTCAATCAAAATCCTCTCAAAAGAAGGTTGCTCATCAAGATCAAGGTAGATCACTGATATGGCTAATGATGTAGCTAATAAAGTCACAGGAGTAATTATGGTAAAATCAACCACGTGGCACAAACACATCCCGTCGGCCCCGTCCGTCTCCAAGGTAGCCGAGGCGGCCCCGACCTCCTCAGGTCAGCCTCATCGGCCCCGACGTCTCCAAGGTAGCCGAGGCGGCCCGACCTCCTCAGGTCGGCCCCGTCCGCCTCGGCGTCTCCAAATCAGCCGAGGCGGCCCGACCTCCTCAGGTCGGCCCCATCCACCCAGGCGTCTCCAAATCAACCGAGGTGGCCCCGACCTCCTCAGGTCGGCCCCGTCCGCCCCAGCGTCTCCAAGGTAGCCAAGGCGGCCCCGACCTCCTCAGGTTAGCCCCGTCCGCCCCGGTGTGTCCAAGTAAGCCGAGGCGGCCCCGACCTCCTCAGGTTGGCCCCGTTCGCCTCGGCGTCTCCAAGGTAGCCGAGGCGGCGCCGACCTCCTCAGGTTGGCCCCGTCCGCTGTGGAGATGTAGCCGAGGCGGCCCTGACCTCCTCAGGTTGGCCCTGTTCGCCTCGGCGTCTCCAACTCAGCCGAGGCGGCCCCGGCGTCTCCAAGGTAGCCGAGGCAGCCCCGACCTCCTCAGGTCGGCCCCGTCCGCCCCGGGTCTCCAAATCAGCCGAGGCGGCCCCGACCTCCTCAGGTCAACCCCGTCGGCCCCGGCATCTCCAAGGTAGCCGAGGCGGCCCCGACCTCCTCAGGTCAGCCCCGTCGGCCTCGGCCGACCTTCTCAGGTTGACCCCGTTCGCCCCGGTGTCTCCAAGCCAGCCGAGGCGGCCCCGACCTCCTCAGGTCGGTCCCATCCGCCCCAGCGTCTCCAAATCAGCCGAGGCGGCCCCGACCCCTTCAGGTCGGACCCATCAGCCCCGGAGTCTCCAAATCAGCCGAGGCGGCCCTGACCTCCTCAGGTCGGCCCCGGAGTCTCCAAGGTAGCCGAGGTGGCCCCGACCTCCTCAGGTTGGCCCCGTCCGCCTCGGCGTCTCCAAGTCAGCCGAGGCGGCCCCGACCTCCTCAGGTCGGCCCCGTCCGCCCCGGCGTCTCGAAATCAGCCGAGGCGGCCCCGACCCCTTCAGGTCGGCCTCATCGGCCCCGGCATCTCCAAGTTAGTCGAGGCGGCCCCGACCTCTTCAAGTCAGCCTCGTCGGCCCCGATGCCTCCAAGGTAACCGAGGTGGCCCCGACCTCTCTAGGTCAGCCCCATGTCTGCCAGAATCATCAGCCCTCTGACCAGCGCAGCCTGACGAAACCAGGCCCACCTACCACTTAACCACGCTGTCGATGGGATCAGGCCCACCTACCGGCTGACTCCGCCGACTGATGGGACTTGGCCCACCAACCGCTGGCTTCACCTCTCCGATGGGACAAGACCCACCAATCAGCCCTAAATTCATGTAACCCCCACGTGTCCCGTGGACGTCTCCCCCTCGCGAAATGTTGTACGGCTAATCCCCATGCAGGTCCCAACTGCCTATAAAAGAGTAAGTCCGCAAGAGATTCAGGTATGCACAAATAATCACCCTCTCATTCTATTATCCGGAGAAACTCCATCTCAGAGCTTTCTCCACCCCAAAGGAGCTCTCTCGAGCTCTTCCTCAGCTGTGACCTCGATCGCTGACTTAGGCATCGGAGGGTCCCCATCGGAGAACCCCTCCGATCTTGGGACTTCTTGCAGATTGTTCGGCTGGGCGAGAATCTCATCTACGACCAGATTAGTCTTCCGGCGCTCAACACATGTGATCGTGCATCATCAGATTGGCGCGCCAGGTAGGGGGGCTGGAGAAAGGAAGATACGATCTCTGCAGCATTTCTTCTCCCTCTATTAGCAATGGTGATGACGAGGGCTCAAGATGCTTCTACCAGTTACCCTGGGGGCTCCCTCCATCAGCTAGGCAGCAGGAGGCCAACCTCCCCGCTGCCAATCCTCCCATCGCTTGCCCACCACCAGACGCAGCCGCCTCAGCTGATCAACTGGCAGCCCTTACTGAACAAGTCCAAACTCTCACCGCCGTGGTCCATAGACTTTAGGAGCAGCAGTCCATGGCCACCCAACATCAGACCGCTCCCCCTTCCAGTCAGCAGTCTACGAGGGGAGGCTCTCCCCAGTGAGAGGCCAGTCGTCGCCAGGCTTCCCCTAGGAAGCCCGTCGTGAGCCCCTTAAGTGGCCACGATCCCTCGGCTGTGGCCCGATCAAACCCCCTCCGGGGCCACAGTGCCAGGAGGAACCGAAGCGGAAGTCACACTTTCCGCATATGTCCCCATCTTCCTCTTCTTCTTCCTCTTCCTTCGAACCACCCAGGGGGACCCCTACAATCAATCGTCAAGCAGAGGATTGCCTGGATGAATACCGCCGACGGTTGAACGAGCTCACCAGGAGAATCAACAACCAACCAGAGGAAGAGTATAATACTCGTCCTTCCTACACCCGCCGGATACTGGAGGAGCCCATATCCTCCAGGTTCCGTTTCCCTCAAATAGATCTGTACTATGGTACGACGGATCCTCTCGATCATCTCAAGAGCTACAAGGCCATGATGCAGGTCCAAAGTGCTACGGACGCTCTTCTATGCAAGGCTTTCCCTGCAACTCTACGGAAAGCCGCCCATGCCTGGCACACGCGCCTATCCCCTCACAGCATCGATTCCTTTCGAGAGCTGGAAAGGGCCTTTTTGGCACATTTTGATGCTTGCCAATGAATCCCGAGGGTCGCTGATGGCCTCTTCTCTGTACAACAAAAGGAAGGGAAGTCGCTGTGGGATTTTGTGGCCCGATTTAAGACCGCCGCCCTTAAAGTCTATCACTTGGATGACGTGGTGGCGACGTTAGCCCTAAAGCGAGGACTCCTTCAGTCCCGCTTCACCTTCTCTCTGGATAAGAAGCCCCTGGGCTCCTACTCCGACCTCCTCCTCCGGGCTCAAAGTACATTCGTACGGATGAGGCCGACCTCACCCGCTGAGAATCCTCGAGGGGATCCAGCCGCAAGCCTGCCCGTCTGGAGCCAAGTGGACCCTCTCGCCCCCGACAGCCCAAACCATCCCGCCGGCCGGACCGTGAACGCCGAAGTCTCGCCCCTCGGGAGGGCGAGCTCACACCTCTTCTTGCCCCTCGCTCTCATATCCTTATAGAGATTGAGGGTGAGCCTTACCTCCAGCGACCTCCTCCCATGAAGAAGGGCACCCCTCGCGACAAAAGCTGCTACTGTTTTTCCATTGGGATTATGGCCACGACACCGATAATTGCTATAACTTGAAGTGTGCTATCAGGAGCTCATCCGATGGGACTACCTCGAAAAGTATGTCAGAAGGCGCCGTTGCCGCTGCCGGCCCTCATGGGGCCCCTGCCCATTCAGGCCACCATCGACAACACCCCCATGGAGCAGGCGGTCGGAATGGTGTTTTGGGAAGCGGCTTCTTTGTCTAAGCGGCCGAGAAGGGAGGAGGTCCCGGGCGATGTAGTTCCTGGGGGGGTCAGCAGTTGTTAAAATGTAAATAATGAAGGCATTGTCGTCTCCATGACAATCGCCAAACACCCTAAAAAAGGATATTAGTTGATAGTGGCAGCTCAGCTGACATCCTTACCTATGATGCATTTGTTAGGATGGGATTGTCTCTTGACTCTCTTTCGCCCGTGGCGACCCCTCTAGTCGGATTTACGGGGGATTCGATGAGGGTCGAGGGTGAGGTATCCCTGCCTGTGATGGCCGGAACACCACCATGCCAGAACACAGTCATCATTAAGTTTTTGGTCGTACGGGTCCCTCTGGCATACAATGCCATCCTCGGGCGACCAGGCCTAAATTTATTGGATGCAGTCATCTCCACCGTTTGCTTATGCAGTTCCCCACTAATGGAGGTGTCAGAGAGATGCGGGGCGAAGTCAACCTGGTCTTGCCTTGTTATCACATGGCGTCAAGCCCTCAGGAGGCCGAGTCGGCCTCGGAAGTGCCTGGCCTCAGAGAGTCCAGCAAAGGAGAGAGCCAGCCGAGCGGCTCCTAACTTTTCCCCTCGGAGATGACCCGACAAGGACTGTGCGCATCGGTGGGCTCCTCCTCCAGAAGATCGCGACCGTCTCCTGGCTTTTCTATAGGCCAACTCGGATATATTTCCTGGTCGGCATCCGACATGCCCGGCATCCCTTCGGAGGTGATCACCCATAAGCTCAATATTGACCCAAAGTGTCGTCCGTCCACCAAAGGAAGAGAAGCTTTGCACCCGAACGGCAAAAGGCTATCGACGAAGAAGTCAACAAGCTACTCAGTGCCGGTCATATTCGGGAGGCTCATTACCCCACTTGGCTGGCCAATGTGGTCATGGTGCGAAAGGCAATGGAAGCTGGAGGATCTGCATCAACTTCACTGACTTGAACAAGGCATGCTCAAAGGATAGTTTCCTCTGCCCCGGATCGACCAGCTGGTGGATTCCACTCCGACCATGAGCTTCTCAGCTTCATGGATGCTTTCTTCGGGTATAATCAAATAAAGATGGACCCCGTCGATAAGGAGCACACATCCTTCGTGATGGAGAAAGGCATTTACTGCTATAAGTGATGCCCTTCGGCCTTAAGAATGCAGGGGCAACCTACCAAAGGTTGATGAACAAAGTCTTCCAAGATAAGCTAGGCCGGAACATGGAGGTTTACGTGGACGATATGTTGACTAAAAGCACCCGCGCTTCCGACCACGTCTCCGACCTAGAAGAAACTTTCAAAAACCTCTGCCGTTTCCAAGTTAAGCTGAATCCTAAAAAATGTGCCTTCGGCGTAACGGCGGGCAAGTTCTTAGGCTTCATGGTAACCCAGCGAGGAATTGAGGTGAACCCCGAGAAGATTAGTGCCATCCTCATATGAGGCCGCCATCTAGCAAGAAGGAGGTGCAGCGGCTAACAGGGAGGGTGGCGGCCCTAAGCCGTTTTCTCTCCAAGTCGGTCGAGCGATGCTTGCCCTTCTTCAAATCCCTGCGGAAGGTGAATAGCTTCGAATGGACGGATGATTGTCAAAGGGCTTTTGACAGCTTGAAGACGTTCCTGTCCTCCCTGCCACTTTTGTCAAAGCTAAAAGATAGAGAGAACCTTTTTCTCTACCTTGCCGCCTCTTGGAGGCTGTTAGCTCTATTCTGGTGCGCCTTGACGACGGTGGGATCCAAGACCCGTGTACTATGTGAGCAAAGTGCTTCACGATGCGGAAGTCAGATACTCCAAGACAGAAAATATCATCTTTGCTCTAATCATCTCTGCTCGGTGCCTCCGTCCATATTTTCAAGCCCATCCTATTGTGGTGCTCACGGACCAGCCCCTCCAAGCCATCCTGGCTTGCCCAGACACCTCGGGCTGACTAGCTAAATGGGCCATCAAGCTGGGAGAGTTCGATATCTCCTTTCAAGCTTGGCCTGCCCTAAAGTCCCAGGTCCTAGCCGACTTCTTGGTCGATTGCACTTGGGCAGAGGAGCCGACCGAGGAGGCCCCTGCGGAGCAGCCCGTGCCGAGCCAAACAATGATGGGAGTCCTAGATCCTTCATGTGGACGGCACTTCAAACTCCCAAGGAAGCGGCGCCAGCCTCATTCTTGCGGCCCAGATGGAGAGATGGTGGAGTATGCCCTTCGGTTTCTATTCAAAGCCACTAATAATCAGGCCGAGTATGAGGCCGTGCTAGTAGGGCTAAGGCTCACTCAGGAATTTGGAATACAATGCCTCAGAGCTTTTACTGACTCGCAACTCGTCTCCGAGCAAATCAACGGAGAGTATGAGGCGCGTGACTCCACCATGGCCCAATACTTGGGTAAGGTTCGGCTCTTGGTCTCTCCACTAACTTATTTTAGCATCAGCTATATCCCTCGGAGTGAGAATGCCAAGGCCGACACCCTCTCCTGGTTGGCCACTTCCGCTGATGGCTTCACAAGGGACGCCTACATCGAACACCTGGAAAGGCCCAGTATAGAAGACAAAGAAGAGGTCCCCCCACTGACCCAGGAGCCAACCTGGATGGATCCCTACATCCGGTACCTCACAGACGGCACTCTTCCTGACAATTGTGACGAAGCTAAGTTACTCAAATGGAGAGCCTCCAAATTCACCCTCTTGGATGGACGCCTATACCGGAGATCTTTTTCTTACCCCCTGCTCAAGTGTGTAGGACATATCGATGCCGATTACATCCTCAGAGAAAT
This sequence comes from Calamus simplicifolius, assembly GCA_900491605.1. Classification (NCBI taxonomy): domain Eukaryota; kingdom Viridiplantae; phylum Streptophyta; class Magnoliopsida; order Arecales; family Arecaceae; genus Calamus; species Calamus simplicifolius. Next base: position 652,226 of record UESW01004079.1, read on the forward strand.
TCATGAAGGTGTCTATGGGAATCACCTGGGGGGCAGGTCCTTGGCCCAAAAGGCCCTCCGTCAAGGGTATTTCTGGCTTACCATGAGGGACGATGCCGCCAAGTTGGTTCAGAAGTGTGATGGCTGCCAGCGCCACGCGCATATCCAGCACCAACCCTCAGTCCCTTTGTGTTGGAAGATTATTGAAAAATTATATGCCCCAATCCTTTTGATTTTGATGATTACCAAAAGCCATGAGTACTGTAAAAGATGTGATATGTTTATTTACATGTGCAATGAATTTATTTTGAACAATCAATGAGAATGTTAAAGTTTGACATTAATCATTTTGAAAGTAACTTTAAGCTCAATGTTTAAGCTTTCAAAAAGAAATTTTATAATTCATAGATTAATCAATGAGTTTTTGGAATACTTCTTGAATTAATTCTTAATGTCAATTTTATTGAATTCAAGTCAAAACAATGATTTAAAATGAATCTGGAATGATTTTAAAGTCAATCAAAAAACTTTCTGATTTTTGATACGTTCCGAGCCGACTCTTGAGTTTCAGAGTCGACTCCCCTCAGAGAACAGAAATGTCTATCTGTCTCGAGTCGACCTACGTAATTTCACGAGTCGACCCCTGATTCTGTCGAGCCGACTCCATGACTGTGCGAGTCGACTCCGCTCAGACACCAGAGGTGTATTTTTCTGAGCACTTCTGAGTCGACCCCAACTTTCATGAGTCGACCCCGACTTTCAGGAGTCGACACTTTACTTTTGGTGAGTCGACCCTTTGACTTTCTAAACATTTCTATTTTTGGTATCACGACCTCGAGCCGACTCGGGAAAAGCATGAGTCGACTCCAGCAAATCTGGGCGAGATTTTTCCGATGCCAACTCAGCTCAACGGTAAGATTTTTGATTAACGGCTATTTTTCTTTGTCTCTAACGGCTATATTTTGCAGAATCTATAAATAGAGAAGCCTTTTCAAATCAAGAGAGACGAAGAGAGAAATTTCAAGAAAAAGAAGAGAAAAATCAGAAAAACAGAGCTTCATTGAAAAAATCCGTGATTCAAAATAGAGTGAAAGAAAGAGTGTGAAATCAAAGGAAGTTCCTTCTGTGTTCAAGCTCAAATCCAAGGAAGCTTCAGAAGAAAATCCAAGTGCTATTCAAGAGCATCTCAAGAGATTTCCAACACTCAAAGAAAAGAGGAAAAGCTTCAAATCAACTCCAAACACTTCCGTGAAGAATCAGCTGAGGCCTGATTCACACTTCAAAGGAGTTGAAGAAAAGAAGAAAAGCCAAAGCCAACCAACTGCAAATCAGGCTTTCTAAACTCTATTCTTACATTTGTTTATCTGCTCATTAAGGAGCTTGTAACTAAACAAACAATATTTCTATTCTTTGTGTCTAGTTCAATCTGGGGGATTGAACTAGAGGAGGTAGTTTACCTCGTTCAAGCTTGGTTAAGCTTGGGTTAAAGGGTTTTTGTGCTGGTGAGCCCTTGAAAACCAGCTGGGTTCGTTGTGCGCCCGGAAAAACAACAAGTTTGAGTTGTGAGCTTGTAAAACAACTCGCTGTAATCTAGGGTGATTATAGTGTGGACCCAAGTGAATCTTGGGAGTGGACGTAGGTGTTGGATACACCGAACCACTATAAAATCTTTTGTGTTTGCCGTGTTCTATTGTCTCTTTCTCTATCTCTATTTTATTCACTGCACTTATATTTACTTTGCATTTGCCTTCATTCATCTCAAGCTAAATAATTTAAAAGGCTTAAATTTTTAAAGAACCCAATTCACCCCCCCCCTCTTGGGTTGCCATCTGGGCCAACAATTGGTATCAGAGCTAGTGCTCATTAGATTTTGATCTCACGATCAAGAGCTAAAGTTCAAATGGCAACACAAGTTGGTTCTTTTGCTGAAGTCATTCTACGAATAGACCTCCACTTTTTAATGGCTCAAATTATTCTTATTGGAAAGCTAGAATGAGGATATTCATTCAAGCTTCTGATTATGAGCTTGGGGTGTTATAATAATGGACCTAGTACACCCACACATGTTATTGATGGCACTATTGTTCCTAAGCCCGAAAGGGATTGGAATGATAATGATAGGAAAATGGCACAGCTTAATGCTAAGGCCATGAATGTTTTATATTGTCCTTAGATGCTAATGAATTCAATAGAATCTCCACATGTAATTCCGCAAAGGAGATTTGGGATAGGTTGAGGTTACCCATGAGGGACCAATCAAGTAAAGAATCAAAATAATATTCTTGTTCATAAATATGAATTATTTACATGGAACAATCTGAAACCATTGCATGCATGTACACTAGATTCACTGATATTGTAAATGGTTTGAAAAGTCTTGGTAAGACATACTAACTCTGAACTTGTTCGAAAAATTCTTAGGTCATTACCAAGATCATGGGAAGCAAAATGACTGCAATCCAAGAAGCTAAGGACCTCAACACTTTACCCTTAGAGGAGCTTCTAGGATCCCTTATGACCCATGAGCTGACTATGAGGCAGCATGTTGAGGAGGATTCAAAGAAAAAGAAAGTAATTGCCCTCAAAGCTGCAAAAGAAGAAGAGAGCAGCAGTGATGATGATGATGATAATGATGAAGAGACTGCTCTCTTAGCAAAGAAATTTAAGAGATTTATGAGGAGAAAGAAACCCTTCCATAAGAAAAATTTGGAGCTAAGTGGGAAGGAGAAAAGGATAAGAATAAGGACAAGGACAAAGAAAAAGAGAAAGACCCCTTGACGTGCTATGAGTGTAATAAACCGGGGCACTTTAGAAATGAATGTCCAAGATTGAAGAAAGCCTACAAAAAGAAAAAGAAGGCTTATATGGCGACTTGGAGTGACAGCGAGGAATCTTCTTCCGAAGAAGAAGAACAAAAGGAAGTCGCAAACGTATGTTTCATGGCGGACGACAACGATGAGGTAAGTTCCGAAACCCTTGCGATGAGTTTGCTTTGATGAACTGTTTGATGCTTTTAATGAACTTGTGATGATTTCAAAGTTTTGAAAAAGAAATATAAAATTTTGAAAAATGAAAACTTAACTTTCATTCAAGAAAAGGAAAATCTTAACAATGAAATTAAGAAACTTAAATCTGAAAATAAAATTTTAATGAATGAAAAGGAATCAATCTCTAATGAAAAAGATAAACTAAAGAATGAGGTTGAAAAACATAAAAACATAGTTGATAAGTTTACATTAAGCTCAATTAAATTAGACATGTTATTAAATAGTCAAAAAGCAGTTTTTGACAAAGCCGGATTAGGATATAACACTTTAAGAAAACAAAAATCACTTAAAAATATTTTTGTAAGTGCTGGCCAAAGTAATTTTACATGCTTTAAATGTAATCAAAAGGACATAAATCTTATGAATGTAAAATTTTGAAACCTAATAAAACTTAAATGTTAAAGGAAAGAAAATATGGGTTCCGAAAGGAACAATTTTGTTGCTACTAACCATGAAGGACCCAAGAAAGCTTGGGTACCTAAACATAAAGTTTGATATCATTGCAGGAATGTCTTGTGGCCAAAGATCAAAGAGAAAGTGGTATCTTGATAGTGGCTGCTCAAGACATATGACGGGTGACAAAGAAGAATTCATCACCCTAGAAGAAAAGAAAGGAGGAGTTGTTACATTTGGCGACAATGGCAAAGGCCAAATCTTGGGGTTTGGTAACATTCAAATAACTCCCTCCATATTTATTGAAAATGTACTTTATGTTGATGGTTTAAAGCATAACTTAATTAGTATAAGTCAATTGTGTGACAGGTTTTAAAGTTTCATTTGAATCTTCTTTATGCACTGTAGCTAATCCCATTGATAATAGCATTGTTTTTATTGGAAATAGAAATGGCAATGTATACATGATTGATTTAGACAAATTGTCTACTAATAATCATTGCTTAGTTGCAAATAATGCTAATATGAATGAGATTGATTGGTTGTGGCATCGAAGATTAGGTCACGCAAGCACACACCTTATTTCAAAACTAATTAGAATGGATTTAGTAAAAGGTTTACCTAAATTAGATTTTGAAAATAACAAAATATGTGATGCATGTCAGTTTGGAAAACAAACGAGAAGTTCTTTCAAATCTAAAAATATTGTTTCAACTTCTAGGCCACTAGAGCTACTTCACATGGACCTTTTTGGACCAACTAGAACCACAAGTCTAGGAGGAAAGAAATATGGTCTTGTGATAGTAGATGATTACTCTAGATTCACTTGGGTAATGTTTTTAGCTCACAAAGATGAGACTTTCTCGATATTCATGAAATTCTTCAAGAAAGTAACAAATGAGAAAAACACTACCATAGTGTCTCTAAGAAGTGATCATGGAACTGAATTTGAAAATCACTTATTTGAAAGTTTTTGCAATGAAAATGGTATTAATCATAATTTTTCTGCACCTAGGACCCACAACAAAATGGTGTAGTTGAAAGGAAAAATAGGACTCTAGAAGACATGGCCCGTACCATGCTATGTGAAAGTAAACTCCCGAAATACTTTTGGGCGGAAGCTATTAACACAGCATGTTACATCTAAATAGAGCTTTAATAAGACCTATTTTAAAGAAAACACCTTATGAATTATGGCATGATAGAAAACCCAATATAAAATATTTTCATGCATTTGGTTGTAAATGTTTTGTTCACAATAATGGTAAAAACAATTTAGGCAAATTTGATGCTAAATCTGATGAAGGAATATTCTTAGGATACTCAACAACTAGTAAAGCATATAGAGTATTTAACAAGAAAACTTTAGTTGTTGAAGAATCATTTCATGTAGTTTTTGATGAATCTTTAGCAACTCATTCTGAAAAATTTGATGATGATGAAGATACAAACATAATTGAGAAAGATCTTGAAAAATTAAATATTGATGTATCTTTGGATCAAGATCAAGACACTAAAGATAATGATTCACCTAAGGATGATGATACTAACGCTAATCATAATGATGTAGATCTACCTAGGGATTGGAGATATGCTTATAGTCACCCTAAGGAATTGATTATAGGTGATCCATCTCAAGGAATAAGAACTAGATCATCCATGAGAAATTAGTAATCATCTTGCATTTGTATCACAAATTGAACCTAAAACTATTGAAGAAGCTGAAAAAGATAATAATTGGATGTTAGCAATGCAAGAAGAATTAAATCAATTTACAAGAAATAATGTATGGACCTTAGTTGAAAGACCTAAAAATCATTCGGTTATAGGATCAAAATGGATATTCAGAAATAAACTAGATGAAAATGGCATAGTAATTAGAAACAAAGCTAGATTAGTTGCAAAAGGATATAATCAAGAAGAAGGTATTGATTTTGATGAAACCTTTGCACCAGTAGCTAGATTAGAAGCCATTAGACTATTACTTGCATTTGCATGTCATATGAATTTTAACTTATTTCAAATGGATGTAAAAAGTGCATTTTTAAATGGATTTATAAATGAAGAAGTATATGTAGAACAACCACCAGGTTTTGAAGATCACGAATTTTCAAATCACGTTTTTAAATTGCACAAAGCATTATATGGTTTGAAACAAGCACCTAGAGCTTGGTATGATAGATTAAGTAAATTTTTAATTGAAAATGATTTTATAAGAGGAAATGTTGATAAAACACTGTTTTTGAAAAGAAAAGGTAAAGATTTATTAGTAGTTCAAATATATGTTGATGATTATTTTTGGTGCTACTAACAATACTCTATGTCAAGAGTTTGCTAAGTTGATGCAGGGAGAATTTGAAATGAGCATGATGGGAGAACTCAACTTCTTCCTTGGACTCCAAATCAAACAAAGCAAAGAGGGAATCTTCATCAACCAAACAAAATACACAAGAGAAATCCTAAAGAAGTTTGGTATGGAATCAATTAAACCCCTCGGAACACCAATGAGTCCTTCATGCAAGCTGGACAAAGATGAAGAAGGTAAGAAGGTTGATCAAAAATATTATCGAGGTATAATCGGATCCCTACTTTACTTAACTGCAAGTAGACCAGATATAATGTTTGCTGTTTGCTTATGTGCTAGATTTCAATCTGAACCTAAAGAATCACATTTAATTGCTGTTAAAAGAATACTAAGATATGTAAGTGGAACAAAAAATGTAGGTTTATGGTATTCTAGAGACTCCACATTAAATCTGATTGCATACACTGATTCTGATTATGCTGGATGTAAGTTAGATAGAAAAAGCACAAGTGGTGCATGCCAGTTCTTAGGAAGTAACTTAATCTCATGGTTTAGCAAAAAGCAAAATTCAGTTGCATTATCAACTACTGAAGCTGAATATGTAGCAGCTGGAAGTTGCTGTGCTCAAATCCTATGGATTAAGCGACAACTTGAAGACTATGGTATCACACTTGATAAAACACCTATAAGATGTGATAACACAAGTGCAATTAATCTAACAAAGAATCCAATTCAACATTCAAGAACCAAACACATAGAAATTAGATATCATTTTATAAGAGAACATGTTGCAAATAATGAAATCTGTCTTGACTATGTTAACACTGAAGAACAATTAGCAGATATATTTACAAAACCCTTAAGTGAAGAAAGATTCTGTTATCTTAGAGGAGAGTTAGGGATTTGTGATCCATTAGAATGAATTTGAAACCCCTAAGGAAATTTTATCTAAGATTCTTTCAAATCCTTGATCTTTAAGGAAATCTTATCTAGAATTCATATCTAATTGATCCATTCATATTCAATGATTATTTTATCAATTTTCATGATCAAATTCCGGACACATTTCAGAAATTTCATGTTTTTGCTCTGAAATGGTCTCGGAGCCGACTCGGTGCGTATCGGAGTCGACTCCTGGTTTCTGCTGAAACTCTCGGGTCGACCCCTTCTCGGCGCGAGTCGACTCCACTTCGGGATGGTTTTCTGTGACTGTCCGGAGTCGACCCCTTGCTTTGCGCGAGCCGACTCGAAGTGGTCCCAGGTTGATTTATCTAGGGCAGAGTCGACTCGCCGTTCTTTTCAAACGTCCCAATCTCTCAAAATACTCTCTCCAGCACGGATTCGACTTCAGCTTCTCCAGCCTCTGCTCCTTCTCAGGTAGATAGATTAGCAGATAGAATCATTACCACGGGAAGAAAAGTGGATTTTGAGTTATTTGAGGCAGAGGGATTTCTTAGGGAGACAATTGATAGAAATGGGTTGGGAGAAGATCTGTTCCCTGGATTGCCCTACTTATCCCGCTCTTGTAAAGGAGTTTTATAAGAACTTGTCTAGAGGAGATCATGGTCTCATAAGCACTGTAAGAGGAAATAGGATCTCAGTGACTGTAGAGCTTCTGTCAGATTATTGGATCTACCCATGTCAGGAACTGCTACATTTTCTTCTGAAGACCGAAGCCCTGCTCTGTCTAGATTACTTAACCGAGAAGTTGTCGGTTTTGAGGAAGTATTTGCAAACCAATTATCCCTAGAACTGAGATTGCTTCATAACATATGTAGTAGGATTTTTTTTCCCAAAATAGGAAGATTCGATTATGTATCTGAAAGGGACATTTTTGTGATGGATGCTATTGTTACGGGCAAACCAATCAACCTTCCCAGTATGATTCTTTGGTATATTGCTGACTGTGGAGGAAAGAGGAAATCAGCTTGCCCTATGGTATGATCCTCACCAAGATCTTCCAGAGTCAGGGGATTGTTATTTCTGATAGTGAGCCAATGAGGAACCTGAGGCATACAGACTTTTACAGCTTGGCCACCATTCATCGGATGGGTTTTATTAAGAGAAACGGAGATGGGAGAGGAAAGGATTAGTAGAAGATAGAGCTGAGGATGCTGAGGCACCAGGTCCATCAGTTAGACACTCTTCACCTGCACCTCCGAGCCCTCCTACTTCTGCACCTGCTCCTACCCCCGCTCAGTTATTTGATCAAGCTTCATCCTCTTCTGCTGGCTTCTCAGAACTACAATTAAAGCAACTCAAAGGACTTTTGGATGATCAGTCAGAGAAATTAAAGTCAGAGTTTGAATATAAGTTCATGAACCTAAAGAAACTCTATATTCTTTGGATGAAATAATCACTAAAATTGAGTCTACTCTCAGCACTTCTCAAAGTCTTTAAGTGGAGATCTTAAGAACATCTTTGAAGAGCTTAAAGATATTTGCGGAGATGGAGAAACCTACTCTAAGTGCAATGCGGAGCTACAAGGCAAAATTTTGACTGCTTGCACCTTTGTGGATGAGAGGCTAAAGACTATGTAAAAATTCAATCAGATGGAATGAAGAACATAGTTGATCATTTGACTAGGATTGTTAGAACTCATTTTTAATGTATTAGATTTTCAATCCTTGCTATGTATTGAAGTTATTGTTATGTTTTACATTTTGGTATCAATGTATTAGACACTTTGATGTATTAGACTCTTTGATGAAATGAAATGTCAATTTTTGTTTACTCAATGTATTTCTTTCTATCAACGAATGAATGAATGTTTATGCTTCTCTACCTTTTTGTTGATAACAAAAAAGGGGGAGAGTTTTATGATTGAATATGCATATGAGAAAATCAAATTAATCAATGAAATAATTAATTGAATGATTAAGTTTCATAGGGGGAGCTACCTCATTCAGGGGGAGCCTAAGCCTATCTATGAAAACAAAATAAATTCACAAATCAATCATGCATAAACTCAATGTTTTTGTCATCATCAAAAAGGGGAGATTGTTGGAAGATTATTGAAAAATTATATGCCCCAATCCTTTTGATTTTGATGATTACCAAAAGCCATGAGTACTGTAAAAGATGTGATAGTTTATTTACATGTGCAATGAATTTATTTTGAACAATCAATGAGAATGTTAAAGTTTGACATTAATCATTTTGAAAGTAACTTTAAGCTCAATGTTTAAGCTTTCAAAAAGAAATTTTATAATTCATAGATTAATCAATGAGTTTTTGGAATACTTCTTGAATTAATTCTTAATGTCAATTTTATTGAATTCAAGTCAAAACAATGATTTAAAATGAATCTGGAACGATTTTAAAGTCAATCAGAAAACTTTCTGATTTTTGATACGTTCCGGAGCCGACTCTTGAGTTTCAGAGTCGACTCCCCTCAGAGAACAGAAATGTCTATCTGTCTCGAGTCGACCCACAAGAGTCGACCCCCGATTCTGTCGAGCCGACTCCATGACTGTGCGAGTCGACTCCGCTCAGACACCAGAGGTGTGTTTTTCTGAGCACTTCGCGAGTCGACCCCAACTTTTTATGAGTCGACCCCCGACTTTCAGGAGTCGACACTTTACTTTTGGTGAGTCGACCCTTTGACTTTCTAAACATTTCTATTTTGGTATCACGACCTCGAGCCGACTCGAAAAAAGAGTCGACTCCAGCAAATCTGGGCGAGATTTTTTCGGATGCCAACTCAGCGTCAACGGTAAGATTTTTGATTAACGGCTATTTTTCTTTGTCTCTAACGGCTATATTTTGCAGAATCTATAAATAGAGAAGCCATTTTCAAATCGAAGAGACGAATAGAGAGATATTTATTTCAAAGAAAAAGAAGAGAAAAATCGGAAAAACAGAGCTTCAGTTGAAAAAATCCGTGATTCAAAATAGAGTGAAAGAAAGAGTGTGAAATCAAAGGAAGTTCCTTCTGTGTTCAAGCTCAAATCCAAGAAAGCTTCAGAAGAAAATCCAAGTGCTATTCAAGAGCATCTCAAGAGATTTCCAACACTCAAAGAAAAGAGGAAAAGCCCAAATCAACTCCAACACATTCCGTGAAGAATCCGAGCTGAGGCCTGGTTCTACACTTCAAAGGAGTTGAAGAAAAGAAGAAAAGCTCAAAGCCAACCAACTGCAAATCAGGCTTATCTAAACTCTATTCTTACATTTGTTTATCTGCTCATTAAGGAGCCTTGTAACTAAACAAACAATATTTCTATTCTTTGTGTCTAGCTCAATCTGGGGGATTGAACTAGAGGAGGTAGTCTTACCTCAGTTCAAGCTTGGTTAAGCTTGGGTTAAAGGGTTTTTGTGCTGGTGAGCCCTTGAAAACCAGCTGGGTTCGTTGTGCGCCCGGGAAAACAACAAGTTTGAGTTGTGAGCTTGTAAAACAACTCTGCTGTAATCTAGGGTGATTATAGTGTGGACCCAAGTGAATCTTGGGAGTGGACGTAGGTGTTGGATACACCGAACCACTATAAAATCTTTTGTGTTTGCCGTGTTCTATTGTCTCTTTCTCTCTCTGTTTTATTCACTGCAACTTATATTTACTTTGCATTTGCCTTCATTCATCTCAAGCTAAATAATTTAAAAGGCTAATTTTTAAAGAACCCAATTCACCCCCCCCCCTCTTGGGTTTGTCATCTGGGCCAACACTTTGAATCCACTCTCGGCTCCGTGGCCCTTCGCCCAATGGGGGATGGACATCCTGGACCGTTCCCCCCGGCTTCAAGGCAACGGAGGTTCCTGATTGTCACCATCGATTACTTCACCAAGTGGATCGGGTTGAGGCACTGGCCAAGATCACTGAGAACAAGATCAAAGCCTTATTCTGGAGGTCAGTCATATGCTGCTTCGGCCTACCTCACACTCTCATCACCGATAATGGCCGCCAGTTCGACAACGCCATATTCAAGACTTTCTGTGGCGAACTGGGCATTCACCATCGATTCACTTCCGTCGGCCACCCATAGACCAATGGGTAGGCCGAGGTTATGAACCGCACCATCCTCAGGGGGCTCAGAACTCGGCTAGACCGATCCAAAGGTCGGTGGGTGGAGGAGCTTCCTAGCATACTGTGGGCCTACCACACAACCCTAAGGGCTCCGACAGGCGAAACCCCCTTTAGTCTAGCCTTCGGGTCCGAAGCGGTCATTCTCATGGAGATCGGATTGCCAAGCCTGCGCGTGGAGTCCTACAGCGAGGAAGACAACTCTGCCCAGCTGAGAGCTAACCTTGACTTCATCAATGAAGCACATGATCGAGCACGGTTACGTATGGCAGCTTTCCGCCAATGAGCAGCCAGGTATTATAATGTTTGGGTCCGTCCCAAAGTGTTTTGTCCTGGAGATTTGATTTTAAGAAAGACTGAGGTATCCAAGCCGATGGAGGGGGCAAGCTGTCCGCCAATTGGGAAGGTCCTTACCGCATCACCGAGGTGCTCCATCAAGGGGCATACCGAATTGAAGAGCTCAACGGTCGACCTATCCCGCGTACCTGGAATGCGGACAACCTCCGTCAGTATTATCAATGATGTATCTCTTTATGCTATGAGCAATAAAGGATATCTTCATCACCGAAGTCATTTCTTCCTTGTCTCCAAGGACCAGATCTCAAGAAAGGACCTCGCCGGCATCACGGCCCATGGGACACTTGGCCCTGGCACAGCGGTGCCCCTGAGTCATTCAAGTCTCGGGAGGCTCCGTAACCGAACGAGTTTCCCCTCACAGTGGTTCCTAAACCTCTGAGGCAGTTCAAAAGGACCTCGCCAGCATCACGGCTCATGGGATACCACTTGGCCCCGGCACGGCAGTGCCCTTGAGTCGTTCAAGTCCCTGGAGGCTCTGTAACCATACGAGTCGCCCCTCGCAGCGGTTCCTAAACCCCTGAGATAGTTCAAAAGGACCTCACCGGCATCGCGACCCATAGGACACCACTCGGCCCCGGCACGGCGGTGCCCCCGAGTCGTTCAAGTCCCTGGAGGCTCCGTAACCGGTCGAGTAGCCCCTCGCAGCGGTTCCTAAACCCCCGAGGCGGTTTAAAAGGACCTTGCTGGCATTGCGGCCCATGGGACACCACTCGGCCTCGGCACGGTGGTGCCCCCAAGTCATTCAGTCCCTGGAGGCTTCGTAACCGGTCGATTCGCCCCTCGCAGCGGTTCCTAAACCCCCGAGGCGGTTCAAAAGGACCTCGCCGGTATCGCGGCCCATTGGACACCACTCGGCCCCGGCACGGCGGTGCCCCCGAGTCGTTCAAGTCCCTGGAGGCTCCATAACCGATCGAGTCACCCCTCGCAGCGGTTCCTAAACCCCCAAGGTGGTTCAAAAGGACCTCGCCGGTATCGCGGCCTATGGGACACCACTCGACCTCAGCATGGCGGTGCCCCCGAGTCGTTCAAGTCCCTGGAGGCTCTGTAACCGGTCGAGTCGCCCCTCGCAGCGGTTCCTAAACCCTGAGGTGGTTCAAAAGGACCTCGCCGGCATCGTGGCCCATGGGATACCACTCGGCCCCAGCACGGCAGTGCCCCCGAGTCGTTCAAGTCCTTGGAGGCTCCGTAACCGGTCGAGTCGCCCCTCGCAGCGGTTCCTACACCCCCAAGGTGGTTCAAAAGGAACCTGATGACTCCCAACTCTCAGGTCACCTTCGGGGTTCAAAAGGAACCCGATGACTCCCAACTCTCAGGTCACCCTTCGGGGTTCAAAAGGAACCTGATGACTCCCAACTCTCAGGTCACCCTTCGGGGTTCAAAAGGAACCTGATGACTCCTAACTCTCAGGTCACCCTTCGGGGTTCAAAAGGAACCTGATGACTCTTAACTCCCGGGTCGCCCTCCAGGTTTAGAAGGCTTCTGATGACCACAACTTTGCCCCAACTACTCTAAGTCTACCTCAGCGGCCAAGGGCTAATTGGTCGATGGGCACCCGCTTCCACCCGGCGCCGGCCTTGGGCTTTCGCCCCAACCTCATCTTGGTCGGCCTCGCCCCGGCTCTTCCTCTCGGCCTTGGCCTTGGCACACGAGTCCCCAAGATAGTTCAAGGTCAGAGCTCGTTGGCGCCATGACTAAAAGGGCATTGCTCGGTTCCACGCCATCCCCAATGGACTTTGCTCGTCATAATAACCTTCAAAGCCAGCCTCCAAAGACCCCTCCTTGAATCTTATAGCCTAGTGCACGTTCAAGCTCTCAAAAGCCATTCAGAACCACCCGGGTTCTCCCTTACGGCCAGCGGTTGATTGATTTACTTAGCTAATCAGGGACCAGGTGATTTTAGTTGGCAGCTCGGATTTTTGCCGACTCGTTCAAGTTATTGTCAAAAAGATGGACAAGGTGCAGAAGGCAGTCTAAAGGAAAGATCTTCCTAACTGTGAGTAGATTGCCTCAGTCAGGACTCTCTGAATTCATGGGAGAACTCTAAAGGCATTCCAAAATGGCCATAGCCAGCGCCATGTTACCCTAGCTAATTATGAGCCTATCCAGCGACGTGAGTTTCTACAAACTTGTTCGGTTACCCTCATGCCTAAGTCCAGGGACCCGCCGTGGTGCCTCCGACATACATGATGCTCACAAGAAGAGAAACAAGACATTTGCAAAATGACTCCTTTTTCATTAATTACTTTAGAATGATTACAAAATCCGACCTGGGGTCAGTTACAAAAGAAAGGGAAAAATACAAAGTTGCAGAAAACAAAAATGCAAGGTTGTTTTAGGGCTCGCTCGGCCCCGGCTCCTCTCTGTCCTCTTCGTCCTTCACGGTTCTTTGCCGAGATCCCCGGGCTGGATATTTTCAAGATCAGAGCTATTGATATTGAGGGATGTGGACACTTTCTCCTTGCAAAGTTCGAAGCCCTTCACGTAGGCGTCAAAACTGGCCTCGATGACCTCCTGCTCGAACTCCGTCGAGGCCTTAAAATCGGCGATGGCGTTAGTCACTTTAGCCTTGGCCTCTCGAATCTGCGCCTCCGCCCTAGCCTCGGCCTCATGGATTCGTGCCTCAGCCTCAGCCTCAGCCTCTGTGGCATGCGCCTCGGCTTCCCAGGCCCTGCTTTCTGCCTCCTTGGCGTGGGCACTAGTCTCGTGAGCGTGGGCCACCGCCCTGGCCCGCTCATGGCTCGCATTGACCACCGCTCTCTCAGCCGCGGTGGCCCTTTCCATCATGACCCAGACCTCATCCATGGCTCGCATTTCGACCGGTTCTCTGACTGTTGGAGCTGGCAGGTCAGCTCCTCAATCCTTTTGCTCGCCGACTCCAGCCTGGCTAACATCAGCGCCAGCTTAGTCTTGGCACGGAGGCTCGGTTGCTCTCGACTCCAGCTTGGCACTTCGCTTCCTCACCCGGCCACTCAGGTCCTCCTTCTGGGCCTTGGCCTCCTCCTGCTGCCGAGCAAGCTTCTCGGATAGCACCCGGCTCTGCTCTTTATACTTGTCAGCCCGCCCAAGGGTGCGTGCGAGCGCCTCTCCTGTATGGGTCACCGCCGCACGAAGGGCAAAGGCCCCATTGGCCAGCTATACCAGAGAAATTCGCCAGCCACATATCGACCAAGGTATGTCAAAAAAGAGGTTATGTTCAAAGGATTACCTGGAGTACATTTACCATCACCATGTCTAGGATGGCGGCATGGGACTGCCACCCCATTTCCGTGTCGGTCGCCGATGTCCGTGCCCTTGATAGGAGGATGGCGGCCCACGCCGCATCCTCCATGGTGGAAAGCCTGGGCGCTGACCGCACTAGCCCCCCAGTGCCTCATCAACCGACCGTCGATCGGGCGGTGCACGAATCACCGGGACGAGCTCCCCGGCTTGGCTCTATGCTCGCGGGGCCGCCTCGCCCCGGTGTTGGAACTTCTGACAGTAACCAGCCCCTCTCCGACTGAAGGGGGCGCCTTCTCCATCTTCGGCTCGGCGGGAGCCAGAGGGCTTCTAGCAACTAAACCTGCCCTGCCTCGGCTAAATCGGCGGTGGCAGGGACTTCCTCTTCAGGATCTAAAACCACCACGATGGCCTCGGTGGTGGCCGGGATCTCCCCCTCTTCCGTCTTGGCCCCGGCTGGCCCGGGGACCGCTCCTTCAACCGGTACCTCCCTAACCGGCTCTTCCGCATGCGCCTGGGCTGGGGGCTTCTGAGGTCTCGGCCAGTTCGACATGGGCTCCTCTCCGTGCCCTCTTGGCTGACCTCGCCTGCCCGCCAGCCGCCAGCCTCTTCTGGCGTGCGACGGTCTCGAATTTCTCCGTAGGAATTCTCATTGCTGCACAAAAAACACACATCAGTACAAAAAAAAAAAAGAAGAAAAGAGAAGGGGGTGAGGCAACGAATGACAAAGGCAATGCCCAGCCGAGGGCGAGAGGGATGGGTTTATGTGCTCACCAACTGTCGGGGCCAGCTCGGCCTCATACAAGTTCTCCTCGAATAGGAGATCCTTGTAGGAAGGAATCTGGGAGGACGAGAAGTGGCAGAAGAGTTCCCCATCCTTATCGCTCACAGCCGAATTCTCGTTGGAGCTGATGTCCGGTTCCCCCCAATCGGTCCTCACTCCCTCCACATGGGTGAAAAGGAATCGAGATTTCCACCCCCTGATTTTGGATGGAAGACCTAAAGGAAGGGCCCTATCCGGCCTAGCGGTAAAAACCCACCAGGCTCCCTCACCCTGGCGGCGGAGCTTCTAGAAAGCTCGGAATAAAGATAGACTGGCCGTGGAACCCTAAAAATGATAAAGGATGGTGAAGGCGCAGAAGATCCGAATCGAGTTCGGAGTCAACTGCACCGGCACTAACCTATATCTGTTCAAAAGATTCAGAAAAAGGGGTGGAAAGGAAGCCGCAACCTGCACCGAAAAAAACTCTTCGTACAGAAGACGAAGGCTGGAGGTCTCGGTTTGCAAGGGAGCTCAAGAAGGAAGGAGGCAGGGAAGCAATTGCGATGTAAAGCTCCCCCCGAGCCCATGGAGCGCCTTTTATACCCCAATTTCAGATCGCATCGCCCAAGAATTCGCCGCGTGGCCTTCACCCATTGCACCGGGTTCTCAGGCGCCGGCCATTTCGCCCATGCCCGAGGCATCCTGCCTCGGTTCCGCCGAGGAGCGGGATCTCCAGCCAATAGCGTTGCTTGAAAAGCGGGGAGGCAATGATGGTGCCCACCTTTCTCCCATCCTCCGAGAAGCACCCCCTCGAGACAACTGGAGCCGACGTCAGTGCCTACCTACCACATGATTACGAAAGATTTTCGAAACGACATCGCCTCGGGAAGGCGCACCGACTCACCGGACCATTGAAGGCGCCTGTAACTGGTCATCAATTTCTGAATTTTTGCGCCCCTTTTGTCCAAAGGACAGCTGACACGTGGCCCTTCGTGCTCAGGAGCGAAAGGGCATCTGATGTGGCTAATGATGTAGCTAATAAAGCCACAGGGGTAATCATGGCAAAATCAACCACGTGAAACAAATACATCCCGTTGGCCCCAGCATCTCCAAGGTAATCGAGGCGGCCCCGACCTTCTCAGGCCAGCCCCGTCAGCCCCGGCGTCTCTAAGAGCCAAGGCGGCCCCGACCTCCGCAGGTCGGCCCCGTCCGCCCCGGCATCTCCAAGGTAGCCGAGGTCAGCCCCTACCTCCTCAGGTCGGCCCTGTCGGCCCCAGCGCCTCCAAGGTAGCCGAGGCAGCCCCGACCTCCTCAGGTCGGCCCCGTTAGCCCCAGGTCTCCAAGTCAGCCAAGGCGGCTCCGACCTCCTCAGGTCGGCCCGTCTGCCCCGGCGTCTCCAAATCAGCCGAGGCGGGCCCAACCTCCTCAGGTCGGCCCCATCCCCCCGGCGTCTCCAAATCAGCCAAGGCGGCCCCGACCTCCTTAGGTCGGCCCCGTCAACTCTGGTGTCTCCAAGGTAGCCAAGGCGGCCCCGACCTCCTTAGGTTGGCCCCGTCCACCCCGACATCTCCAAGTCAGCCAAGATGGCCCCGACCTCCTTAGGTCGGCCCTGTCTGCCCCGGTGTCTCCAAGGTAAACGAGGTAGCCCCGACCTCCTTAGATTGGCCTCGTCCGCCCCGGCATCTCCAAGGTAGCCGAGGCGGCCCCGACCTCCTCAGGTTGGCCCCGTCCGCCCAGTGTCTCCAAGTCAGTCGAGACGGCCCCGACCTCCTCAGGTCGGCTTCGTCCGTCCCGGCATCTCTAAATCAGCCAAGACGGCCCCGACCTCCTCAGGTCGGCCCCGTCTGCCCCGGCGTCTCCAAGGTAGCCGAGGCGGCCCCAACCTCCTCAGGTCGGCCCCATCTGCCCTGGTATCTCCAAGCCAGTCGAGGCAGCCCTGACCTCCTCAGGTCGGCCCCGGCGTCTCCAAGGTAGCCGAGGTAGCCCCAACCTCCTCAGGTCGGCCCCATCCGCCCTGCATCTCCAAGCCAGCCGAGGCGGCCCCGACCTCCTCAGGTCGATCTCGTCCGCCCCGGCATCTCCAAATCAGCCGAGGTGGCCTCGACCCCTTTAGGTCAGCCCCATCAGCCCTGGCGTCTCCAAATCAGCCGAGGCGGCCTCGACCTCCTCAGGTTGGCCCCGTCGGCCCCGGCGTCTCCAAGTCAGCCGAGGTGGCCTCGACCTTCTCAGGTTGGCCCCGTCCGTCCCAGCATCTCCAAATCAATCAAGGCGGCCCCGACCCTTCAGGTCGGCCCCATCGGCCTCGGCATCTTCAAGTTAGCCGAGGCGGCCCCGACCTCTTCAAGTCGGTCCCGGTGCCTCCAAGGTAGCTGAGGCAGCCCCGACCTCTCTAGGTCGGCCCCACGTCTGCCAGAACCATCACCCTCTGACCAGTGTAGCCTGACAAAACTAGGCCCACCTACTGCCTGACCACGCTGTCGATGGGACCAGGCCCACCTACCGGCTGACTCCGCCGACTGATGGGACTTGGCCCACCAACCGCTGGCTTCACCTCTCCGATGGGACAAGACCCACCAATCAGCCCTAAATTCACGTAACCCCCCATATGTCCCGCGGATATCTCCCCCTCGCGGAATGTCGCGCGGCTAATCCCCATGCAGGTCCCAACTGCCTATAAAGAGTAAGTCCACAAGAGATTCAGGTATGCACAAATAATGACCCTCTCATTCTATTATCCGGAGAAACTCCATCTCAGAGCTTTCTCCACCCCAAAGGAGCTCTCTCGAGCTCTTCCTCAGCTGTGACCTCGATCGCTGACTTAGGCATCGGAGGGTCCCCACCGGAGAACCCCTCCAGTCTTAGGACTTCTTGCAGGTTGTCTAGCTAGGTGAGAATCTCATCGGCGACCAGATTAGTCTTCCCGGCGCTCAACACAGGTGATCGTGCATCATCAATCACAAAACAGATTTAATGGCTAAAGATAATTCATTGATCCTATTACTTCATATTTTAATCTATACAATATGTTGCGTATATTTCAATTTCTAACACACCATACGAAAAAATTGATCGTGCATGTATGTAATTGCATGTGCAAAAAAAATTAAAATATTTTAAAAAGTAAATTATCATATACATGTATGATTAATTATCGTATACCATGCACGTATTGATAGGGAATACAATAAATATTCTCTAATAAGATCGCTATTAGTACGATCAAGCACGCAGTTGCGATAAAATCAACAAAAAACACCAAATAATAATAGGAACCAAAATCCAAAAGAAAACAGCGAGAGATGAGGATTTTACGTGGTTCACCCAAACTGGGCTACGTCCACGGTGGCACAGGATTTGTAAGGTTTCACTAAGAGTTGAATCAGGTACAAGCCCTCAAAACATACTCTCTCAGAAACTCTTATGATCGAGAGAGTTGAATCAGGATCTACAGCACACGGAGGATGTCCTCACAGAGCCTTCTATTCTCTTTTTTTTCGCTCAACTTCACCGATTGAAGAAGACACACAAAATGATCGAAGACTCTCCTCCAATCTAATCCCATCCCAAAACTGGCCACACTTTTGGCAACCATGGACTAATTTGCTGCCTTGAAAATCTCCAACAAATCCTCCCTAAGATTAGATTTGGAAGTTACAACAAATCCTCCCCAAAATCAGCTTCCTTAGTTGGCCAAATCGAATTCAAAATTCGAATTCAAACTCCCTCTTGATGAAATTAAGCTTCATCCATAACAATTTCCTACTTGGAGATTAATGACATCAATTTTAGATCTACCTTCTTTCTCTATGCCGCGCTCTCCTGATCTTCTTTGGAAAGCTTCACCAAGTTGCAACAGAGACTCAACTTGTCTCTGCTCACAACCTTGGTAAACATATCTGCAGGATTCTTAGCTCTATCAATTTTCTTCAGCTTCAACTGCTCCTATCCAACGCACTGCGTATGAAATGATACCTAAGCTGAATGTGCTTGGTTCTTGCATGAAATGCTGGATTCCATGCCAAGTGAACTGCGCTCTGGCTGTCGCTCCATAATGTATTACACTCGTACTCCTTGCCGAGCTCCTCCGTCAACCTCTGTAACCAGATCATCTCTTTACTAGCTTCAGTGATCGCCACATACTCAGCTTCTATAGTTGACAATGCCACTATCTTCTGCAACTGAGATACCCAGCTCACTGCTATCACCGACAGTAAAAACATAACCAGTGGTGCTCCTCCCACTGTCTTTGTCACCAGAGTGATCTGCATCTACAAATCCCTATACTTGAAGACTATCACCTCCATAGCACAAACTGTAAGTTGACGTACCCTTGAGATATCTCAAGATCCACTTCACTGCATTCCAGTGCTCCTTGCCTGGATTTTTATATACTGCTGACTGCTCCCACTGCTTGTGCGATATCCAGTCTTGTGCAAACCATTGCATACATTAGACTTCCCACGGTTGAGGCATATAAATTCTAATCATCTCATCCCTTGCCTTCTGAGTTATTGGACACAACTGCTTGCTGAGCTTGAAGTGTGCTGCCAGTGCCTTTGCATTCTCCATATTGAACCTCTTCAGTACCTTCTCTACATAGTCCTCCTGAGATAGCCACAGCTTCCATTGCTTTCTATCTCTGTTGATCCTCATGCCAAGAATCTGCTTCGCTCTCCCAAATCCTTCATTGAGAACTTCTTTGCCATCAGTTTCTTGAGCTCTTCTATCTTCCTCATACTGGAACCTGCTACAAGCATATCGTCCATACAAGGATAAAATAATGAACTCATTTGTAACATACCTCTGAAAGTACACATAATGATCTGACTGACATCTGGTGAAGCCTTTCTATAGCATGAAACTGTCAAACTTGATGTACCATTGCCGCGGAGCCTGCTTCAGACCATACAAACTTTTCTTCAATCTGCAAACCATGTCATCCTTTTCCCTGACCTAGAAACCTTCTGGCTAGTGCATGTACAGCTCCTCCAAATCTCCATGAAGAAATGCTGTCTTCACATCTAGCTACTCTAGATGAAGATCCTCCACTGCTACCATGCTCAGAATCACCCTGATGGATGTCATCTTGACTACTGAGGAAAAAATCTCCTGGAAGTCAATTCTCTTTCTGTGCATACCCCTTGACAACTAACCTTGCATTGTATCTCTTGGTACCATCGACCTCATTCTTTATCTTGTACACCCATTTGTTGAACAGAGCTTTCTTGCCAGCGGGTAACTTCACAAGATCCCAAGTCTTGTTTTGCTTTAAAGAGTCCATCTCCTCTTTCATAGCCAACTCCCACTTGACCTTAGCTTCATCCTGCATGGCTTCAACAAAACATTATGGCTCTCAGAATCTATGTACAAAACATAATCATTAGCAGAATACCTCTGTGATGGCCTGGTAACCCTCGTGGTCCTCCTCAACTATGGGGACACCGGATGAGGTACCGATGTATGCATGTGCTGTATGTTCCAACCACATCTTCCTCCTCCACATCCTTGGAGTTTCCATCTTCAGTTTGCACTCGGGGAATTTCTCCATCTCTGATAGGATCAAGTTTCATAAACTCATGTTTCTTTTCTTCCACTGCATCCTTCCTGTCTTTGTAAGTATGTTCTTCATCAAATACCACATTCCTGCTTCGAATGATCTTATTGTTCTGGAAATCCCAGAGCTTGTAGCCATACTCATCGCCACCATATCCAATGAAAACACACTTTGTAGACTTGGAGTTTAACTTACTCCTCTTCTCTTTCTTAATCAGAGAATAAGCAATGCAGCCAATACTTTAAGAAAAGAAAGTTTTAATGTTTTCCTGTCCAAACATCCTCTGGAATCCCACCATCCAATGCACTGATGGACTCTTGTTGATCAAATACACTGTGGTGTCCAGTGCTACCGCCCAAAAATATGTAGGTAGACCTGAGTCAAACCTCATACTCCTCTCTCTCTCAAGAATGGTCATGTTCATTCTTTCTGCCACACCATTCTACTCTGGTGTCCCTGAGATGGTCTTGATCCTTCTGATTTCCATGCTCTGCATAGTAGACATCAAACTCTCTACTGTAGTGTTCACCATCGTATCTGTCTTGAGACACTTGAGACTTGCTCCGTTTGGCTTTCACACATGACTCTCCATCTCTTGAAGATGCCAAAGACCTCAGACTTTTCTTTCATAGCAAACACCCAGACTTTCCTGCTGAAATATCTATAAATATGACAAAGTACTTATTGCCCGCATATGATGCCACTGGTGCTGGACCCAGACATCTGAATGAACCAACTCCAGCCTTTCAGTCTTCTTTTGAGTTCTTGCTAACTAAAAACTCACTGCTTTCTGCTTACCATAGATACACTCTTCACAAAACTCTATATTCACCTTCTTTAGCCAGGTAGAAGCTCTCTCCTATGTAGAATATTCAAGTTCTTCTCACTAAGATGACTGAGCCTCCTGTGCCATAATGTAGTCACTGTACCCGTGTCTCCTGCTGCCACTGAAACTAAACTCTCACTGTCTGCCAAGAAGTAGAGAGTGCCTGTCCGCTTCCCTTTGACAACAACCATAGACCCTTTAGTAATCTTCCACTGAGAATTACCAAAAACGGATACATAACCCTCAACATCAAGCTAGCTGGTAGAAATTAGGTTTTTCTTTAACTCTGGGATGTATCTGGCTGTGCAAGTCTTAATTCTCCGCCTGTCACTGGCTTCAGTACAATTGTTCCTTTACCCATAATTCTGCACTACTGTCCATTGCCAACTGTGACATGACCAAAATCTCCTTGGACAAAATCTGAAAAATAGGTGTCTCTTTGAGCTGCAATGGTAAGAAGCCCCTGAGTCTACAAACCACATATCTGAGTTTGCCCCATCGCCGGCTGACAGGCATAGATCCTTAAAATACGCTCAATAGTACTCACAACATTTGCTTCCTGACCTTCTATCTTGCTCTCTGCACCTTTTTCTTTCTTCTTACCCCAACAATCCTTGCTCATGTGACCTTTCTTCCCGCAGTTTCAACACTTCATGGGAAATCTCCCTTTGGACTTTCCTCTGCTCTTGGACCGGCCTTTCTCTAACTTCTTCTCTCCTGTGATCTTCCTGTGGTATCACCATGAGTGCAGCACTTGCAGAAGTCTCACCCACAGCCTTTCTTCTCATCTCATCATTCAATATACAACTAACTGCATCATTGAATGTAAGGTACCTGATACCGAGTTGCTGACTGTCATCACAAGATTATCCCAACTCTCTGGAAAGGAATATAAGAAAAGAAGAGCCCTGAATATATCATCAAAAGCAACAGAGACCGACTCCAATTGATTAATCATCATGTTGAACTCGTTCAGATGCTCTGTCACTGAACTATTCTCAGCCATCTTCAAATTGAAGAGCTTTTTCATAAGAAATATCTTGTTTGAGGTGGAAGGTTTTTCATACAGCTTTGTTAAAGCGGTCATCATATCCACGGTGGTCTTTTCCTTTGCAATATTATACGCCACTTGAGGTGTTAACGACAATTTGATCGTGGCCAAGGGCTTTCCTATCCAGAATCATCCAATCTGAGTCGCTCATTGAATCCGACTTCTTTCCCTCTAATGGAAGGTAAGATCCTTCTGATATAGGTAGTCCTCAATTTGCATCCTTCACCATCCGAAATTGTGACCATTGAATTTCTTGATTTTGATCTTGTCTTCTGCCATCTCTTTGTTGATTTGTCCGACCGTAATAATATGAAGAAAACCAAGCTCTGATACCAATTTGATAGGGAATACAACAAATATTCCTCTAATAAGATCGCTATTAGTACGACCAAGTACGCAGTTGCGATAAAATCAACAAAAAAATACAGAATAATAATAGGAATCAAAATCTAAAAGAAAAACAGCGAAAGACGAGGATTTTACGTGGTTCATCCAAACTGGGCTACGTCCACGGCGGCACAGGATCTGCAGGGCTTCACTAAGAGTTGAATCAGGTACAAGCCCTCAAAACACACTCTCAGAAACTCTTATGATTCAGAGAGTTGAATCAGGATCTATAACACACGGAGGATGTCCTCACAGAACCTCCTTTTTTTCGCTCAACTTCACCGATTGAAGAAGACACACAAAAGGATCGAAGACTCTCCTCCAATCTAATCACATTTCAAAACTGGCTCCATACTTTTGGCAACCATGGACTGATTTTCAAAACTGGCTCCACACTTTTGACAATCATGGATTGATTTACTGCCTTAAAAAATCCAACAAATCCTTCCCAAGATCATATTTGGAAGTTCCAATAAATCTACTAAAATCAGCTTTCTTAGTTGATCAAATTGAATTCAAAATTTAAATTTTAAATTCCCTTTTAATAAAATTAAGCTTCATCTATAATACATATTTTATACCACGATGTACAAAGAACTTTTTCAAACCACAATACCACAAACGAGAGGAGATAGCATAGGATGCGAGGCTCACGCTGGTGCTTTCATGAGGGCCAGTCACGATACCGCAATGCCAGCCAGGCAGGAAAAGATGTACTTCCAGTGTGTCGGTGGATGGACTCCCAAACTTAAAAATAAAAGGATGTGTTCAGCGATTTCGGCATCCTGGTCGAAAAGTCGATTAAACAAAGGAAGGTTAGACATTAAAGAAGTCTATTTATCAGATGGTGTGGGGATGCCAATTACGGTGGGTCCCATCATCTGCGCCGCTCCCAGGATGAACTAACTTCGACTCAACCAAAATATAATAATAATAATAATAAAATAATAATACTTTTGTCACTATGCTTTCTATTGCATGTGAATGGTTAGAAATTAAGAATGGGATGCTAAGAAATGATCTAAGACGTTTTGAAAGATTCTTTGAATGGTGAGATAAAAGTTTAGTTTTTTCAAATAATTATATAAAAATGTGTCAGAGAAACTCATAAAATAATGCAGTGGCAGGAGAAAATGTCATGAAAGGAAAACCAATGAGAGATGAGATCTTAGAATGTCAAGTCGTACTTTTAAATGAAAAATATTCTAATTTAGTGGGATTCTAATTAGCATTCTCTTTCTCATGGTCTACACTTCATTATAAATAATTTTCCCATTATGTACATGATTTAATCGAAGCATCACCTTTTTTCTTTATTGACTTTATATATCTTGCATGGGTTGCAAGCTGGGGTTGTGATAGCAAGAAAGACATTAAATCACCTTCTTGCCTCACTTTATGTTCATTTCTGATTGCTCAATGGTGTAATCTAAACATAATCAACATAGAAGATGGTTATGTTTTATGTCCCTCAAGACATAGAAATAAGAAATTTACTTCAATTTTTACTAAATTATGCAACAAAGATTTAAGATTTGCATAGCTCCTAGAGCAACTTTTCAATGCAACAAGAGGTTGATTATAGTAAAAATCATTTGCAATGTTGGCTATGGTATGCAATTTTGAAAATAAAATAAAATAAATTAACAGCATAAATTTTGTAAATCTAATATCGTATTAGGCAAATATAAGAATTGGAATTGATGCTAGATATTTTGTGATCCCGGGTAAGAACTTCACCTAGAGAATGAACTAACGAAGGTATTACTTATGGGCCTAATATGCTAGCACTTGTAGCAACTAGCATTTATTAAATAAAAAACGTATTGTTTTATAAAAATATCTATTTCATAAATAAGGGATCAGCATTTGAAAAATCTCAATCAATCTAATATCATACTAGTGAGATATTCAAATATATCAAATTACATATGAGATTATAAGGGGCTGAAATTAAGCGCATACCACATTGACATGGCAAATGACTTTGTGTTGTTATTGGGTTTAAGATTCCCAATGGATTGTGCATATTTGGTATAAAATAGCATAAGGCTTAAATAGTTGCACCCACATGCAATGCATGTATGCGCTTTGTTATCAATTTGGATGCAATGCATAGGGTAAATAAAAAAAATAAAAAGTCAAACATTAAATGGAATTAGATGCGGAGAGAAAAGGAAATAAAAGATAAGCATTAAATGAGATTGGGAACACAATAAAAGAGGTGGAAACCTTTTTAAATTTCACAATGTTACCGCATTACTACCGGTTAAAATCTATAGAAAAATCTTAAAAAAAAAATGAGAGAGTTAAGGTTGTGTTTGATGCATTGCCAGCAATTTTAGATGGTAATGTAGATTATCTATAACATATATTACTACTGGATGGATTGCAGATTATCTATAACATATATTACTACTGGATGGATTGCCAGTAATGTTGATTAATGTGTTTGCTATGCACAGGTAATGTTATGACAAACGGATCATCAGTCATATAACATCAAATTTCTAAAATACCCCTAAATTAAATTTATATATTAAATCAAATCTATTAAAAATTTTTAAAATACATCAAAATATCCCTAAATCAAAGTATTTATATATAAGTATAATATACTAGATTTAATTATTTTTTAAGATTAAAATATATTTTTAATCTTTAAACATATATTCAATTTTTTTTTGATTCTTAAACTTTCAATTATCATAATTTATTTATTATATTTTAAAAATAATTTATTTTTAATATTTTATTATATAAAATTAATTAAGATTAATAGACTAATTGATATATTATTTTTTAATTTTATTTTTAATATTAAATTAATTAAAAAATTAAATTAATTGACAAATAAAAATTTTAATTTATTTAATTTATTTTTTTAAAAAAAATAAATTTAAAAAATTACTTTCAAAAAAAATTAATTTTAAAAAATAAAAAAATATAATTAAAAAATATATTTTAAAACTAAAATTTTAATTAATTTAATATTTTAAAAAATCAATTTTAAAAATCAATTTTAAAAATTTTAAAATTAATTTAAAAAATAAAAATATAATTAAAAAATTAATTAAAAAATTAATTAAAAAATTAATTAAAAAATTAATTAAAAAAATTAAAATTAAATTACTTAAAAAATAATAAAATTAATTATTTTTAAATTAAATTAATTTAATATTTTAAAAATTAATTTACAAAAATAAAAAATAAAAGTAATTAAAAAATAAAATTAATTTAAAAATAAAAAATTAATTAAATTAAATTAATTAAATTAAATTAATATTTTAAAAATAATAATTAATATTTTAAAAATAATAATTAATTTTTAAAAAAAATTAAAAATTAATTTAAAAAATAATAAAAAAATTAATTTAAAAAATAAAAAATTAATTTTTAAAATTAATTTAAAAAACTAAAAAAATTAATTTTTAAAATATATTTTAAAAATAAAAAATTAAATTAATTGAAAAATAAAAAAAATTAATTTTTAATTAATTTAATTAATTTAATTTAATATTTAAATAATTATTTTTTTTAAAATTTAATCTTAATTTAATTTAATTAATTAATTTAATATTTAAAAATAAAATTTAAAAATTAATTTAATTAATTAAAAAAAATTTAAAAAATTATTTTTTAAAATTAAATTAAAAATAAAAAAATTAATTTTTAAAATTAAATTAAAAATAAAAAAATAAATTTTTAAAATTAATTTAATTTTTTTTATTTAATTTTTTAAATTAATTTAATTGTTTAAAGGAAGGGATAATTTTATTTTTACAAAAGAGGCCGGGGTAATTTTGTCAAAAGAAAAACTTATTAAATTACAACATAACCGAGTAATATGGATAGCCACCTTCCCCTTAAGTAATGTGGATTACCACTCAAGTGGTAATCTAGATTACCATTGCAAGATGAATTGCCCTTCAAATACGTACCAAACATGGTTATCCGGTAGGACCCTTTTAAATTACCGGTAATCTAGATAGATTACCTCCTACCAAATGCCCCCTAAGAGTTAAGGTAGTATTTTAAATAGGGGATAAAAGAAGATATTTCCTGAATATCCCTTTTTATTTCCAAAAGGCATAACTATAAGGGATAGTTGAGAATAAAGTTAGACAAAGAGATAATCCATAACTGGTTATCCCTCCAAATAAGAGTAAAAAAAAGTTATCTATATATTTATCTTTTTGTATCTGATATGATCACATACATTATCCATAGGTAATATTTTTCTATCAAACACTACCTAAACGATTAGATAAATAATAAATAAAAAAAATTTACTATATTAAATTAGATTATGTATCTTATACAAAGTTGGCAGCAACCTCCTCACCATTTTGAAAAATAATTAGATATTTCAGTAAAAAAATAAAGATAAATAGTTAGAGATATGGTATCATTTTAGGATGGATGGTAGCAAACCGTGGATTTTAGGAGAGAAATGTTGGCGGGACTGCGAGGTACCACGGGTCCAAACGAAGCGAAGAATCCGAGGCTCAAACATCCTTATCCAGAGGATAGCCTATCCCATCCCAGCTATTACCGTGCGCACTTGCCTTTAGTTTGGCCTTGGCACCAACCTTGGTTTGCCTTCCACGCTCTCACGGGTCGGTCGTATTCCACCATCCCCCACGTGTCGCCATGTTCCGCCAAGGGGCGGTCCCCCGGCTCCCCCAAACCGCCCGGTTATCCCCAGCCCCGTCTCCGCCACCGGTTCAAGCGGCCGTCAATTGCCCCCACCTTCCCCCACCCCCCTAATCCAACATATAACTTAGATACCCTATTCGTGAAGGGATATGCTAACGGAGTCCACATAAAATGGCCGGGGGATCGCTCCACCAACATCAACCAACGAACCGGCGACGCCGGTGGGCCCCCCGATCCTCGCTCGAGAAAAAAAAAAAAAAAAAAAACTAAAAATAGGCGGAATTCCGTCTACTAAAACGAAGAAACTAAAAAAACTAAAATGTGGAAGATAAAATCTTCAAATTAGGAAAATAGCGATTTTGTACCAGATCATTTGGGGCCATCTCCAGTGCAACGCGTTCACGCGTTTCCGTGTCCCATCTTCGCCCCTTCCCTATTTATATCTCCCATTCTCCGCTCTCCTCTCCTTAGGAGGCGCAGAATTTTCTCTTCAGAAGAAAAAATTTTGTTCCTTCTGCCCCTGCCTCCTCTCCTCCTCTCTATTCCACCCATTCCCTCTCCGATCCACCTATCCAGTGTTAATTATCCATCCATATATTCCTATACCATTCCACCCAATACATCGCTGGTTTGATCTATAATATTATTCCAGGGATTTAGAGGAAGAGGAAAGAAAGTGACAGAGAAAAAGAAGCATAGGAAGGAGAACAGGAGGGAATAGAGACGAAGGCGGAAACGGAGAAGAAAATGAGGATCCTCGAGGACGAGCTGTTCCCGTCGACGCCGGGGAAGGTGAAGATCGAGCGGGCCACGCGATTAATCGGCAGTTCCACCGGTGCTTCGCGTCGACGAGCACCATGTTCCTTTGGGCGCTATTCCTGATCGCGCTAACCGCGTCGTACCTGAGCTTCCAGAGCTTCGTCGACACCTCGTCCAAGTATTTCTCGGCGTCGTGGGGCGGCCTCCACTGGGAGAAGCAGATCCGGGCCTCCGCCGAGATCCGGCGGCGGCATGGGATCTCCGTCCTGGTCACCGGCGCCGCTGGCTTCGTCGGCTCCCACGTCTCCATTGCTCTCCACAAGCGCGGCGACGGCGTCGTGGGCCTCGACAACTTCAACTCCTACTACGATCCCTCGTTGAAGAAGGCCAGGAAGTCCCTTTTGGCCTCGCAAGGCATCCTCGTCGTCGAGGGCGACATTAACGACGGCCACCTCCTCGCCAAGCTATTCGACGTGGTCCCCTTCACTCACGTGATGCACCTGGCGGCTCAAGCTGGAGTGCGGTATGCGATAGAGAACCCAGCGTCCTACGTCCACAGCAACATCGCCGGCCTGGTGACGCTTCTGGAGGCGTGCAAGGCGGCAGACCCCCAGCCAGCAATTGTGTGGGCCTCCTCCTCGTCGGTGTACGGCCTTAACGAGAAGGTTCCCTTCTCGGAGTCGGACCGCACCGATCGCCCAGCCTCCCTATACGCTGCCACAAAGAAGGCCGGCGAGGAGATCACCCACACCTACAACCACATCTATGGCCTCTCCATCACCGGCCTCCGTTCTTCACGTCTACGGGCCCTGGGGCCGCCCCGACATGGCCTACTTCTCTTTCACGAGAAACATTCTTCAAGGGAAGCCGATCACGATCTACCGAGGCAAGGATCGAGTCGATCTCGCTCGGGATTTCACCTACATCGACGACATCGTGAAGGGGTGCTTGGGGTCGCTGGACACGGCGGAGAAGAGCACGGGGAGCGGCGGGAAGAAGCGGAAGCCGGCTCAGTATCGGATCTACAACTTGGGGAACACCTCGCCGGTAACGGTGCCGACGCTGGTGGCGATCCTGGAGCGCCAACTCAAGGTGAAGGCGAAGCGGAACGTGGTGGAGATGCCAAGTAACGGCGACGTCCCCTTCACCCACGCCAACACCAGCTCGGCTCGAGCTGATATCGGCTACAAGCCGACCACCAATCTTGAGACCGGTCTTAAGAAGTTCGTCAAGTGGTACCTACGCTACTACGGCTACAGTCCGCGGGGAGCCAAGAACTTGTAAAAAAAAAAAAATCCGCATTTTTTGCTTTTCTTTTTTCTAATGTTTCTTGTTCTTTTCTTAGGTATTTTTACCTTAATTTGGGGGAAATACTTAAAATTCTTTTCTTGGAGGCGAAGCAGAGGGAAGCGAAAAAGGGTTCTGCCTTGATTGTTCCTCTACTTTTTGCGGGGATTTTTTCTTTTCTCTTTTATTATTGCTTTTCTTTATTTTGTAAATTAAGCATCCGGGCTTCCAGTTCTGTTAGTCCGCTGATTGGACGGTGGAGTCCACCTCTTCTTTTTCTTGTTTTATTTATTATTATTATTATTGGTACTTCTCCTGCCACTTTTTTTTTTTTTTTTCATTAAGTTCACGTGACTAGTTTAACATTCCGTGACCGCCCATTTGAAATTTGTAAGACGATCCGTTTCCAGGACAGGCTGGCGCTCGAGATTCGAACCGCCAGAGGAGGCGAGGATCGCTGCGAATGTTATGTTCTGTAAATATTCTACGAATATTGGTTGATTTATTTATGAGCTACCTTTCTCTCTTTGTTGCTTTGTTTGGTCAATTGGTCTCGCTTTAAATGGAGCGAGTGGACGGGAGATTTGGGGCATCACACGTACCGGGCGCCAGCTGGACGTGAAATGATTGACGGCTGTGATGGGCTACGCCTCTTCTGCGAGCGTACGGTGGCCGTCAATCTGTCTCCCCTTTCCTTGCAACGCATCGCGCTCCATATCCAGCTGTAAAAAGGATCGGCAATTACCAACTACCCGGCCTCGCGTGTAATTTCGACGCGATGCCATTATTCAACTGGGGCCCACAACGTGGCCCTATTTGGACGGTTTGATGTGGGTGGGCCATTACACTGTGGACGTCATGATGTGGATTCGTCTGGATTATTCCACGAGGCTGTGGTGGGAGGAAGCGTGTGAACGCTGGACCCTTTTGCAATGGGCGCTGCTTGGGAGCTGGAGCGCTTTTGAAACGGCGGTCAAATCTCTCTGGTTTAGGGGTCTCCGCCGGCATGGGCCGGTGGTCCGTCACAGCCGGCGTGCTTCGAGATTACTAGAAATATGGGGAAAATTAATGAAACCATGTGCCAGCCGAAGTCCACCGGTTTAGCGCCGTACTTTTTAAAATCGACCCCTCGCTGAGTCGTTCATTCTGTGTCACGACTAGCGAAAGGACGTCATCATCTTACCCTTTCGGCACGCTTCTCGTACGCACTACAGGCTACAAAGTGTTGGGTTGATCGCTTTAAATTATAACCGTTTGATCAAGAAACGGTGTCGTTAACGATCGCCAGCAGCTTGTTTTTTTTTTAGGTGGACGGTCACACATTTGTATAAATTAAATCTGAAATATCAGAGTATAAAATTTAATTAAAAATAATAGAATAAATATAAATATGCCAATCTCATTGACCGAAATAGCAAGTAATGTGATCAATGATGTGGTCAATAAAATCATAAGGACAATCATGGCAAAATCAACCACGTGGCACCAGTGCAACCTTCCATCTTTTCCAAGGCGCGCCGTGGCGGCACCGACCTCCTAAGGCCGGCCCCCGGCGGCCCCGTCTCCTCAAGGATGCACGTGGCAGCCCCGACCTCTTAAGGCCGCCCCCGATGGCCCCGTCTTCTTCAGGACGCGCCGTGGCCCCGACTTCTCCAAGGCGCGCTGTGGCGGCCCGACCTCCTAAGGCGGCCCCCGGCGGCCCCGTCTCCTCTAGGACGCGCCGTGGCGGCCCCGACCTCCTAAGGCCGGCCCCTGGCGGCCCCATCTTCTCCAGGGCATGCCGTGGCGGCCCCGACCTCCTAAGGCCGGCACCATTTTCTCCAGACGCGCGTGGCGGCCCCAACCTCCTAAGGTCGGCCCTGCACCTGCTAAAACCACCAACCGTTGACCCACTCAGACTGGCATCTCCTAAGCACGATGTTGATGGGACCAGACCCACCTACCAGCCGATTTCGCCAACTTATGGGACCTGACTCACCAACCACTGGCTCTCCCTCTCCGATGGGATAGGACCCACCAACTAGCCCAAGCTCACGTAACCTCAACGTGTCCCGCAGACATTCCCTCCTTGCGGAATGTTATGCACCCGAACCCATGCAGATTTCAATGGCCTATAAAAGGGTAAGTCCACAAGAGATTCATGTACGCTAACATAAGCACTCCCTCACTTTTCCATCCAGAGAGACTCCACTTCTAAGGGTTCTCTGGACCTGAGAGGGCTCTCTTGAGCCTTCCTTCGGCTGTGACCTCGATCACTGACTTGAGCGTCGGAGGGTCCCCACCGGAGACCCCTCCGGTATTGGGACTTCTTGCAGGTCGTTCACTGCCCGAGGATCTCGCCAGCAGCAGATCAGGTCTCCTGGCGCTCCACGTATGCGGTCGTGCATCATCAGATTGGCGCGCCAGGAAGGGGGGAAGTAAAGAAGACCCAAACCCTACAGTATACTTCTCTTTTCTCTCCCTCTCTCAACTATAGTGGTGACACAAGCTCAGGATGCCTCAGTCAGTCACCCTGGGTGGAATCTCTCCCCGGCTAGCAGTAGGAGGAGGCCAACCTCCCTGCCGCCGACCCTTCCGTTACTTCCCCGCAACTAGAGGCGATTGCCCCAGCCGCGGAGCAGCTGGCGGCTCTTACCCAGCAAGTCCAAACTCTCACCGCCATGGTCCATGGACTTCAGCAGCAGCAGTCCGTGGCCACCCAACACCAGACCACTCCCCCTGCCAGTCAGCAGTCGGCAAGGGGAGGTTCTCCCTGGCGAGAGGCCGGTTGCCGTCAGGTTTCCCCTAGGAAGCCTCACTACGAGCCTCTTAAGCGGCCACGGTCCCCCGGTTATGGCCCGAGCAAGTTTCCGCCAGAGCCGCACTGCTAGGAGGAACCAAAACAGAAGCCTCACCCTCCGTGTCCTTCTTCTCTTCTTCTTCTTCATCCTCCGAGCCATCCCAGAGGGCCCCGACGATCAGCCGCCAGGCGGAGGAGCGCCTGGATGAGTACAATCGGCGACTAGATTAGCTTGCCAGGAAGATCAACAATCAACCGGAGGAAGAATATGACACCCGTCCTCCTTACACCCGTCGGATACTGG
Source organism: Calamus simplicifolius (assembly GCA_900491605.1). Taxonomy (NCBI): domain Eukaryota; kingdom Viridiplantae; phylum Streptophyta; class Magnoliopsida; order Arecales; family Arecaceae; genus Calamus; species Calamus simplicifolius. The sequence continues at coordinate 684,906 of UESW01004079.1, forward strand.
AGGAGCCCATCCCCACCAGATTCTGTTTCCCTCAGATAGATCCGTACGATGGTACGATGGATCCCCTCGATCACCTCGAGAGTTATAAAGCTATGATGCAAGTCCAAGGTGCTACGGATGCCCTCTATGCAAGGCTTTTCCCGCCACTCTACGGAAAGCTACTCGCGCCTGACACTCACGTCTGTCCCCCCACAACATCGACTCTTTTCGAGAGCTGGAAAAGGCCTTTCTAATGCATTTTGATGCCTGCCGATGGATCCAAGAGTCGCGGATAGCCTCTTCTCCGTCCGCCAGAAGGAAGGGGAGTCGTTGCGGGACTTTGTGGCTCGGTTCAAGACCGCCGCCCTTGAAGTCTACCATCTAGACGACGCGTGGCAACGTTAGCGCTGAAGCGGGGCTCCTTCCATCCCGCTTCACTTCTCTTTAGACAAAAAGCCTTCAATCTCCTATTCTGGCCTCCTTTTCTGGGCTCAGAAGTATATTTGCACGGATGAGCCGATTTCACCCTCCGAGAATCCTCAAGGAGCTCTAGCTGCAAGCCTGCTCGCCCAGAGCCAAGTGGACCTTCTCGCCCCCGGCGCCCGAACCACCCTGACGTCAGACCGCGAGCGTCAGGCCTCGCCCCTCGGGAGGGCGAGCTCACACCTCTTCTGGCTCCTCGCTCTCATATCCTTATGGAGATTGAGGGCAAGCCTTACCTCCAGCAGCCTCCTCCCATGAAGAAGGGTACCCCCGTGATAAGAGCCGCTACTGCCGCTTCCACCAGGATTATGGCCACGACACCGACAGTTGTTACAACTTGAAACGGCCATCGAGGAGCTCATCCGATGGGGCTACCTCGGGAAGTTTGTCCAGAAGGCACCACAACCACTGTTAGCACTCATGGGACCTCCGCATGCTCAGGCCACTGTTGACAACGCCCCCACGGAGCGGACGGTTGGAATGGTGTCTTGGGGAGCAGCTTCCTCGCCCAATCGACCGAGGGAGGAGAGGGCGCGGGTGACGTGATTCTTGGGGGGGGATCATCAAATGTGGAAAATGTAAACAATGAAGGCATTGTCATCTCTATGACGATCGCCAAACACCCTGTAAAATGGATACTAGTTGATAGTGGCAGCTCAGCTGACATCCTTACCTACGACGCATTTGTTAGGATGGGATTATCTCTTGACTCTCTTCGGCCCGTAGCGACCCCTTTGGTCAGATTCACAGGGGATTCAGTAAGGGTTGAGGGCAAAGTATCCTTGCTGTGACGGCCGGAACGCCGCCATACCAAAGCATAGTTATCATGAAGTTCTTGGTCGTGTGAGTACCCTTAGCATATAACGCCATCCTTGGGCACCCAGGCTTAAACTTATTGGATGCATCATCTCCACCCACGTTTTCCGTGCAGTTCCCTACTAGTAAAGGTGTTGGAGAAATGAGAGGCGAGGTCAGCTCGGTCCTACCTTGTTACCACGCAGCATCAAGCCCTCTGAAAGCCAAGTTGGTCACAGAAGCGCCTGACCCTAGGGAGTCCAGCGTGGGAGGAGAACCGCCGAGCGGCTCTTAACTTTTCCTCTTGGAGATGACCCGACGAGGACCGTGTGCATCGGTGGACTCCTTCCCCCAGAAGATCGTGATTGCCTTTTGACTTTTTTTGCGGGCCAATTCGGACATATTCGCTTGGTCGGCGTCCGACATGCCCGGTATTCCTCCTGAGGTGATCACCCATAAGCTTAACATTGATCCAAAGTACCGCCAGTCCGCTAGAGGAGAAAAACATCGCTCCCGAGCAACAAAAGCTATCGATGGAGAGGTCAACAAGCTACTCGCTGCCGGCCATATCAGAGAGGCGCATTATCCCAGCTGGCTAGCCAATGTCGTCATGATGCGAAAGGCGAGTGGAAGCTGGCAAATTTGCATCGACTTCACTGACCTGAATAAGGTGTGCCCGAAAGACAGTTTCCCTCTGCCCCGGATCGACCAGCTGGTAGACTCCACCTCAGGCCATGAACTTCTCAGCTTCATGGATGCCTTCTCCGGATATAATCAGATAAAGATGGACCCAAGTGACGAGGAGCACACGTCCTTTGTGACAGAAAAAGGCATCTATTGTTATAAAGTGATGCCCTTCGGCCTCAAAAATGCGGGAGCAACATATCAAAGGATGATGAACAAGGTCTTCCAGGATCAGCTGGGCCGAAACATGGAAGTCTATGTGGACGACATGCTGACAAAAAGTACCCGTGCCTCCGACCACGTCCTCGACTTAGAGGAAACATTCAACAACCTCCGCCGTTTCCAAGTCAAGTTGAATCCAAAGAAATGTGCCTTTGGCGTCACGGCAGGCAAGTTCCTGGGCTTCATGGTGACTCAACGAGGGATTGAGGTGAACCCTGAGAAGATCAGCGCTATCCTCAATATGAGGCCGCCGTCTAGCAAGAAGGAGGTGCAACGACTCACAGGGAGGGTGGCAGCTTTAAGCCGTTTCCTCTTCAAGTCAGCCGAGCGATGCTACCCTTCTTTAAAGCCCTGCGGAAGGTGAACAGCTTCGAGTGGACGTCGACTACCAGAAGCCTTCGACGGGCTGAAGGCATTTCTGTCTTCCCCACCGCTCCTGTCTAAACCAAGGGATGGGGAGAATCTCTTCCTCTACCTCGCTGCCTCTCTAGAAGCCGTTAGCTCAGTTTTGGTGCGTCTCGATGCTGACGGGACCCAGAGGCCTATCTATTATGTGAGCAAGGTGCTCCACAATGCGAGGTCAGTACTCCAGGATAAAAAAAATCATCTTCGCCTTGATCGTCTCCGCCCGGTGTCTCCACCCATACTTTCAGGCCCATCCCATTGTGGTGCTCCTGGACCAACCCCTCCGAGCCATCCTGGCTCGCCCGAATACCTCAGGCCGACTCGCCAAATAGGCCATCAAGCTGGGAGAGTTCGATCTTTCTTTTCAAGCTCGACCCGCCTTGAAGTCCCAGGTCTTGGCCGACTTCCTGGTCGAGTGCACTTGGGCCGAGGAGCCGATCGAGGGGCTCTTGTAGAGCAACCTATTGCCAAGCCAGAGGAAGATGGGGAGTCTTGGATCCTCCATGTGGATGGCGCCTCAAATTCCCAAGGAAGCGGTGTCGGCCTCATTCTTGTGGGCCCTGACGGTGAAACGATGGAATGTGCCCTCTGATTTTTGTTCGAAGCCACCAACAATCAAGCAAATATGAGGCCTTATTGGCAGGCTTGAGGCTCGCTCGAGAACTTGGAATAAGGCGCCTCAAAGCTTTCACTGACTCGCAACTTGTCTCCGGGCAGATCAATGGGGAATACAAAGCACGTGATTCCGCCATGACCCGGTACCTAGACAAGGTCCGATCCCTAGTTTCTCCACTCTCTTACTTCAGTATCAGCTATATTCCTTGGAGAAAATGCAAGGCCGACACCCTTCCCCGCCTGGCTACCTCCACCAACAGCATTACAAGGGACGCCTTCGTCGAGCACCTAGAAAGACCCATCATAGAAGACAGCGAGAAATCCTCCTGCTCACCCAAGAGCCAACATGGATGGATGCCTACGTCCGCTATCTCACAGAGACACCCTCCCTGATGATCACAATGAAGCTAGACTACTTAAGTGGAGGGCCTCCAATTCGTCCTTGAATGGACATCTGTACAGAAGGTCATTTTCCTACCCCTTACTTAAGTGCGTGGGATCTGTCGATGCCGATTATATCCTCAGAGAAATCCATGAGGGCATCTGTGGGAACCATCTGGGGGGCAGGTCCTTAGCCTAGAAGGCCCTCCGACAAGGATACTTCTGGCTCACTATGAGAGATGATGCAGCCAGGTTAGTCCAGAAGTGTGACGGCTGCCAGCGTCATGCACACATCCAGCACCAACCCTATGTTCCTCTAAATCTGCTCTCGGCCCCATGGCCTTTTGCCCAGTGAGGGATGGACATCCTTGGGCCATTCCCCCTGGCTTCAGGACAGCGGAAGTTCCTAATTGTCGCCATCGACTACTTCACTAAATGGGTTGAGGTCGAGGCGCTAGCCAAAATCACGGAGAGCAAGGTCAAAGCCTTCTTCTGGAAGTCGGTCATATGTCGCTCCGGCCTACTGCACACCCTCGTCTCCGATTACGGTCGCCAGTTCGACAATGCCACATTCAGGACCTTCTGTGACGAGCTAGGCATCCACCACCGGTTTACCTCTGTCAGCCACCCCCAAACCAATGGGGAGGCCGAGGTCATGAACCACACCATCCTTAGAGGGCTCAGAACCCGGCTGGACAGATTCAAAGGTCGATGGGTAGAAGAGCTTCCTAGTGTATTATGGGCATACCACACTACCCCAAGAGCTCCGACAGGCGAGACCCCATTCAGTCTAACTTTTGGGTCCGAGGCGGTCATCCCCGTGGAAATCGGACTGCCGAGCCCGCGTGTGGAATCCTATAACCAGGAAGACAACCCCACCCAGCTAAGGGCAAATCTTGACTTCATTGACGAGGTGCGCGATCAGGCGCGGTTGCATATGGCCGCTTTCCGCCAATGGACAGCCAAGTATTATAATGCCCGAGTCCGCCCCAAGGTATTTCGTCCTGGAGATCTGGTTCTAAGAAGGGCTGAGGTATCCAAGCCATTGGAAGAAGGCAAGTTGTCCGCCAATTGGGAAGGTCCTTACCGCGTCACCAAGGCGTCACGTCAAGGAGCGTACCTGTTGATCCCAGATTGATTTTGATGATTACAAAATAATTAGGCAATTCTAAGCTTATACAGGGAAGTTCGGTCGCCTTGCAAGTAAGTATCTTCGTGCAAAATTTCATTGGTAAGAAAGTACTTCATTTAATTTACTTTGAATATTTTTTATTAGCTTGGGAGTTAACTGGTTAGCTAACTTGTTATTCCATTTAGCTAGCTGGCACACCTCTCAGCTAGCTGATACATTGTCTCAGTGCTTGGCCGAACGATCTTGTATTTTAGCTAGCTGTTAGCTAGCTTGTTAGTTAGCTGAAGTTTCTTCAGCTAACTAAAATGCTCGTCACAGTGCTTGGCCGAATGCTCTATAAATTTAGCTAGCTGGTTGGTTAACTTGTTAGCTAACCGGAATTCGTTTTAGCTAACTCCAGTTGCCTGTAAACTCTCCTGGCCGAACAGTTTCAAATTTTAGCTAACTATGGAGCTAGCTGCCAGGCCTTCTAGCTAGCTGACGTTTCTTTTAGTTAACTGCTTAGCTAACTATTTTATCCTGAAGCTAACTGGTTAGTTAACTATTTTTCACAGGTGACCTTGTGGCCGTGAGGTTTGAAAATTTAGTTAGCTAAGGAGCTAACTCCCTCTCTCTCTCTGGCCGTTTGTTTTCTCTGCTTAGCTAACTGGAAAGCTAGCTATCTTTTTGTTAGTTAACTGGAGAGCTAACTAAGCTGGGATTTCTATGGTGTTTTTAAAATTAGTTAGCTAGTGAGCTAACTGGCTATCATTTAGCTAACTGCTGAGCTAACTCCACTTCTTCTGTTATCCCTGCAGTCGAGAGCTTTAAAATTTTAGTTAGCTGGAGAGCTAACTAGCAATGCACGCTCTTTCTTCTGACTTTTTGATTTGCCTGTTAGTTAGCTGGAAAGCTAACTATCGATTGATTAGTTAGCTGGTGAGCTAACTAAGAAATCTGCACCTTTTTCTCCTGGCGTTTACTTTTGCTGTTAGTTAGCTGGAGAGCTAACTAGCAATCTTTTTAGTTAACTAAAGTGCTGCCTCTGGACGTCTTTTTCAACGTGGCCTCTCTTGTGAGCTAGCTGACTAGCTAGCCGAGGATTATTGCTTAAGTCTTGGCCGAATGGTTTCTTGGCTTCAGCTGCCTGAAGTTATTTCCAGCCAACTACCGCCTGAGTTCTTGAGTTTGCTTTTCCTCTCTTACTCTTTCTCTATTGCTATTTTAAGCTACACTTAACTTTTGGATTTTTGAATTTTTGCAGTGCTTTTCCTTCCTCAAATGGAGATCAGCATTCAATGCTTAAGGGAAACATTTATAACGGTTATATTTTCTTCCCATTTTTATTTCCATTTGTTCCAATGTATCTAACGGATATTTTTCTTGTTGGATGTTTATAAAAAGGTGGGATCTGAAGCACACCATGATGATTTCTGAAAAAGAGTTTTCAAAGAGAAAGAAATCCAAGAAAAGAGCTTATATTGCATATTGTTGAGTGGTTGTTGCTGTGCATTCAAGTTCATTCATTGCTCCAAAAAGTCATCCGGATCTTTGAAGCTTTTCAAGCAATCAAGACTTAGCTACTTCGATCTCGTTCATTTATTGCTGAGTTTATTGCTTCAAAAATTGTAAAGTATATTCTGAATATTTGCTCATTGTGGGAGCTTCTCTTTATCATTCCTTGATCATTTTTGTAAAAGGGTTAGTGTTAACCCTGATTATTTTGGGCTTCTTGTGCCTTGAAACAAGAGGACTAGCCTAGGTTTGGCTAGGGGATTTGGCTTCCTTGTGCCGTGAAACAAGAGGACTAGCCTGGTGTGGCTAGGGGTTTTTGGCTACCTTGTGCCGTATAAACAAGAGGGCTAGCCTGGTTTGGCTAGAGGTTGTAATCGTTGTGATACGATTAGTGGAATTCCCAAAGGTTTTGGGGAGTGGATGTAGGTGCTGAGTTTGGCACCGAACCACTATAAACTTCTGTGTGTTTGTGGTTGTTTGATTCTCTACTGTTATCATTCTGTGCACTCCACTACACCGCTGCAAATCAAATTAGGGTTTAAGCACATACTTGCATAGTAATAAATTTTTTTTAATAACCCAATTCACCCCCTCTTGGGTTGCTACATCTGGGCAACAAGTGGTATCAGAGCAGAGTGCTCTTGATTTCTATAGCTTTGATTAGCTTGGAGCCAAAGATCAGTAGTAATCCAAATGAGTTCTATGTTGACTGAAGGACAATCAACTAACAGACCACCTTTGTTCAATGGAACAAATTACACATATTGGAAAGCACGAATGAAAATCTTCATTCAAGCACTAGATTATGATTTATGGGGAATCATAATTAATGGACCACACACACCCACTATTATGATTGAAAATATTAATATTGCAAAGCCTGAATCTGAATGGGATGAGCAAGACAAGAAATTAGCTCAATTAAATGCTAAGGCTATGAATGTTCTTTATTGCTCTCTTGATGCAAATGAGTTTAATCGCATATCTACTTGTATGTCTGCTAAGGAAATATGGGATAGACTTGAAGTCACCCATGAGGGTACAAATCAAGTCAAGGAATCCAAAATAAATATGCTTGTTCATAAGTATGAATTATTTAAGATGGATCTGCTGAAAATATTACTGATATTTACAAGATTTACTGACATTATTAATGGATTGAAAAGTCTTGGAAAATCTTATGCTAACAGTGATCTTGTTAGAAAAATCTTAAGATCTTTACCTAGGACATGGGAAGCAAAAGTCACTGCAATTCAAGAAGCAAAAGATCTCAACACTTTATCACTTGAAGAGTTGGTCGGTTCTTTGATGACTCATGAGCTTCAGCAACGACAACATATCGATGAAGATGAATCAAAGAAAAAGAACTATGGCTTTGAAGAGTGTAACTCAAGAAGATGAAAGTGAAGAAACCACTAGTGACAGTGAGAAAGATGATGAAATGACACTTATTTCAAGAAAATTTAAAAGGTTCATGAAGAGAAAGAAATTTGAAAAAGAAAACAATTTGTCAAAGGAGACCATAGCAAAGATAAGGAAAAGAGTGAACCTCCTACATGCTATGAGTGCAAGAACCTGGACACATCAGACCAGATTGTCCACTATTAAAGAAAGGATCTAAAAGAGTAAAGAAGAAGGCAATGATGGCTACTTGGAGCGACAGTGAAGCAACAAGTTCAGAAGATGAAGAGAAAACTGAAGTTGCAAATGTTTGCTTCATGGCTGATAATGATGAGGTAAGCCCTAACTTTTTAGATGACTTTACCTTTGATGAATTACAATGTGCATTTTATGAACTTATTGATGATTTTGCAAATTTAAGTTCAAAAAGCAAAGAATTGAAAAATGAAATCAAAAATCTTACTCTTGAAAAAGAAAGGATTTCAAAGGATAATGAATCATTGTTAAAGGAAAACCAAGATTTGAAAAATGAAGTGGATAAATTAAAACCAATTGTTGATAGATTTAGTCTAAGTTCAGAAAAATTGGAAATGATTTTAAATAGTCAAAGAGCTGTTTACAATAGAGCTGGTCTTGGATACAATACTTTTGAAAGACAAAAATTTTGAAAAATATTTATGAGCATGCTGATGATTCTACTAAAATTACATGTTTTAAATGCGGAAAAATTGGACACAAAGCTTATATTTGTCAAACACAAAAGCTAAGAAAAATATGGGTTCCAAAAGGAACCATCTTGACTAACCCTAAAGGACCCAAGAAAGCTTGGGTACCTAAAAACAAAAATTGAAATTGTGTATGCAGGTGTGTCTTGCAACCCGAGCAATTAAAAGACAATGGTACTTGGATAGCGGGTGCTCAAGACACATGACCGGTGATGAATCAATTCATCACTTTGGAAGCAAAAGATGGAGGTGCTGTTACTTTCGGTGATAATGGCCAAGGAAAAATAATTGGCATTGGAAAAATAGGTATCACACCTCATGCTTATATTGATAATGTTTTGCTTGTGAAAGGACTGAAACACAATTTACTTAGCATTAGTCAACTATGTGACAAAGGATTTAATGTACTTTTAAATCATCTCTATGCATTGTTAAAAATTCTGCAAATGAAAACATGAAATTTGTTGGTCATAGGCATGGTAATGTATACATTGTTAATTTAAATGATTTGCATGATCAAAATATTGATTGCCTAGTTGCTACTAATAATAAAACTGATAATAGTTGGTTATGGCATCGTAGGCTAGCTCATGCAAGCATGGATTTACTATCTAAATTAATTAAGAAGGATTTAGTACATGGTTTGCCAAAACTTGTTTTTGAAAAAGATAAAATTTGTAATGCTTGTCAATTTGGAAAACAAACCCGAGTTTCTTTTAAATCAAAGAATTTAGTTTCAACCACTAGACCTTTGGAGCTCTTGCATATGGATTTATTCGGTCCTACAAGAACAACTAGTCTAGGAGGAAAAAGATACGGTTTTGTTGTTATTGATGATTTCTCTCGCTTTACATGGGTTTTATTTCTATCTAGTAAAGACGAAGCGTTTTCAGCATTTCAAAAATTATTCAAAAGAATTACAAACGAAAAGAATTCTTCTGTTTTGTCGATACGAAGTGATCATGGAAAAGAATTTGAAAACAAATCTTTTGAAGAATTTTGTAATGAAAATGGAATTGAACATAATTTTTCTGCACCAAGAACACCACAACAAAATGGAGTAGTTGAAAGAAAGAATAGAACATTAGAGGAAATGGCGCGTACCATGTTGTGTGAAAGCAATCTTCCAAAATATTTTTGGGCAGAAGCTATTAACACTGCATGTTATTTTAAATCGTGCATTAATCAGACCTGTTTTGAAAAAGACTCCATATGAACTTTGGAAAGGAAGAAAACCTAATATAAGTTACTTTCATGTTTTTGGATGCCGATGTTTTGTATTAAATAATGGAAAATTAAACCTTGATAAATTTGATGCTAAGTCTGATGAAGGAATTTTTCTCGGATATTCTTTACATAGTAGAGCTTTTAGAATATTCAACAAAAAGACTTTAGTAGTTGAAGAATCAATTCATGTTATCTTTGATGAATCTAATGATCTTCCATCAAGGAAGGGAAAAGGTATAAATGATGCAGATGACATTGAAGATCAATTCAAGGACATCACACTGAAGGATAAGAACGACACAGATACACAAGAGGTAAATGGAGAAGCGAACGCTGACCTACCTGAAGCCTCACAAGGTAATGATGAATTAGAAAGAGGTTGGAGGTATGTTCTTAGTCACCCCAAAGATCTAATTATTGGTGATCCTTCTCAAGGAGTTAGAACTAGGTCATCATTTAGAGATGCTTGCAATAACTTAGCATTTGTATCTAAAATTGAACCTAAATGTTATGATGATGCTAAAAATGATGTTGATTGGATTAATGCCATGCATGAGGAACTTAACCAATTTGAAAGAAATAATGTTTGGACTCTTATTGAAAGACCTCATGATCATCAAATTATTGGAACTAAATGGGTTTATAGAAACAAATTAGATGAACATGGTAATATAATTAGAAATAAGGCAAGATTGGTAGCTAAGGGTTATAATCAAGAAGAGGGAATTGATTTTGATGAAACTTATGCCCCTGTTGCTAGATTAGAAGCTATTAGATTACTTCTTGCTTATGCTTGTTATATGAATTTTAAATTGTATCAAATGGATGTTAAAAGCGCTTTCTTAAATGGATACATTGCTGAGCAAGTTTTTGTGGAACACCACCCGGCTTTGAAAATCACTTGTTTCCAAATCACGTTTTCAAATTAAACAAGGCTTTATATGGTTTGAAGCAAGCACCCCGGGCATGGTATGAAAGATTAAGCAAATTCTTGATTAGTAATGATTTTATTCGAGGAACTGTGGATACAACTTTATTTATTAAAAGATAAAATGAAGATATATTAATTATTCAAATCTATGTTGATGATATCATATTTGGTGCCACTAATGATTCTTTGTGCAAAGACTTTGCTAAGCTTATGCAGGGAGAGTTCGAGATGAGTATGATGGGTGAGCTGACCTACTTCCTCGGACTACAAATTAAACAAAGCAAGATGGGATCTTCATAAGCCAATCCAAATATACCAAAGAAATGATCAAGAAGTTTGGCATGGAGACATCCAAGAGTATCGGTACCCCTATGAGCTCATCATGTAGACTTGAATCCTATAATTCTGAAAAGTCTTGATTTAAAATTATATAGAGGCATGATTGGATCATTATTATATTTAACTGCTAGTAGGCCAGATATTTTATTTAGTGTTTGCATGTGTGCAAGATATCAAGCAATCCTAAAGAATCACACTTGCTTGCTGTTAAAAGAATATTTAAATATTTAAATGGAACAATAAATTTAGGTATATGGTATGATAAACAATCTAGCATTGACTTAATAGGATACACTGATTCTGACTTTGCTGGATGTAAATTAGATAGGAAATCAACCACTGGAACCTGCCAGTTTCTAGGTGTTAACTTAATTTCATGGTTTAGCAAAAAGCAAACTTCAGTAGCACTGTCTACGGCCGAGGCCGAATACATTGCAGCTGGAAGTTGCTGTGCTCAAATTTTATGGATTAAGCAACAGCTAGAAGATTATGGTATTAAACAAAAGGCTATACCTATAAAATGTGATAATACAAGTGCAATCAATTTAACTAAGAATCCTATTCAACATTTCAGAACTAAACATATTGAAATTAGACATCATTTCATTAGAGATCACGTAAATAATGGAAATGTTGTTATTGAATTTTTAAGTACTGAAAATCAAATTGCTGATATTTCACTAAGCCTCTTGATGAAACAAAATTTTATGAAATCAGAAGAGAATTGGGAATGTTTGATCCAACCATTTAATGAATCAATTAATGAATTGATATGATATCAAATTGATGTGACATCTTTTAAATCAAATAAATTAAAGGAACATCATTAAATGCTTGAGTATGTTGTAATGCTTTAAGTCTTTTCATCTTTATGAATGCCAACTGTTATACTCCCATAAATTCATCCACCAACCAGACGTATGAAACCTTTTTCATTTTATTCATGGCAGGCAACTGACCAGGCAACCAAACAGTCACCTGGCCAGCTAACCATCAAGCCATCTCCCTATATAACCTTTTTCACCAAACGATTTTTCATTCAAACCGTCTTCTTCACTTCAAGCCGAGCGTCTTCACCACTTCTCCTCTCTCTCATCCCCTTCACTCCAATCCTTCAATCCTTTCTTCATTCACTCATCAATCCATCTTGAAGATAGTGGATGGCTCCCAAGAAGAAGGCAATCGCTAGAGATGACGATTGTGATCTTCGCCGGAAGTCTTCTACTTCTTCATCCATATCAACTCCCTTCTTGCATCTAAATCCTTTGCTCATGGAAGGTTAGTTGATTTTAACTTCTTAGAACAAGAAGGTTTTAAAATTGGAAAACTTTTAGTTAATCAAGGTTGGGATAAGCTTCTTTCTACCAAGAGACCTATTTATCCTGAGCTTATTAGGGAATTTTATGAAAATATCTCTTTTGGTAGGGACTATCTCTTCCTTTGTGAAAAAGACTAAAATCGACCTAGACTGCAAAACGTTAGGATGTGCTCTTAATATTCCATCTGATGGTTTCTTAGAATCCTACCCAGTGAACGTGGATATAAAATAGGTTTAATCCTTAATATTGATGATAATGAAGCCAGTAATATTGAAACTCTAGATGCCAACATGCTATCTGTAGAAAATAGATTGTTTCACAGTATCATCGCCAAAATCCTAGCCCCTCGTGCTGGTTCGTTTAATGTAGTAAATGATAGGGACATATGCATAATGTATGACATCTTAATAGAAGACCCTGTTGATCTACCTCAACTAATGATGACCGTAATGAAAGAATCCTTGTCTAGATCTAAGGCTGCATTGCCCTACGGAATGTTTCTCACTTATGTATTTGAGTTTTTCAATATTAAGCTTAAGGGAGAAACTGCAGTGGCATTACGTCACTCTGACGTTTTTAATGCTCATTCACTGCACCGTATGGACTTTGCCAAACGGGATGGTATTTGGTTAAAGGTTAGGTCTAGAACAGGTCCGTCTAGTATGCCACCGCCAACTGTGACTCAATCTGCTTGTTCTCCTCAGAACTTCTTCAATTTTGACTTCAACCATCCGAATCCTTACCTTGCTGCTATGTCTGATGATCAAAATCCTTTTCAATCTGATCCACCCAGTATGAATGCTCCTGGACTTCTTATCGTAATAACAACCAAGCTCCTGCTCCTCTTCCTATCGTTCGTATAAGTGATGATCAAATTCGCCTTATTATCAATGAATTGACCCTTGCCACTTCTAGTCGAAGCTCTGGAGACAGTGCTTCTTCTGTCAATGATCAGACTCTCGTTCCACATATTTCTTCTATTTTTGAAAACATATCTCAGTTTAAACTTATTCTTGAGCGACTTGTCCATGATGTGAATATTCTCAATGGAAGAGTTTTTCATCACAATGAATCTGTCATGGAGCGGATCCTAAAAGAGATTAATTTCCTAAAAGGTAAGCTTGAGAATTTTGAAACTAAGGCAGAGTGGGTAGAGCACCGAATGAGATCTACAGAGACCCAGACCCGGGATGCAGCAAACGCTGTTGACCATTGGACCGCACCCTTCTCAAGGCTGAGTCAACTCATGGAGACTTTCATCACTCTTTCTACCGCCTCTGCGCCTGATGCTTCTTATTCTCATCCGCACCTCTGGACTCCACCAACACAGCCTTCCTCCGACAAGCCTGGATCTTCAAACAAACCAAATGTTTCTTCAGTGCATATTTCTTCTTCTGATGACGACAAGTGATTATGTTTGACTTATGTTGTGACCGTACTTAGTACTGTTGTTTTTGTAATGCATGACTATGTTTTATGACTTGAGACCATGGCGTGTAATGTTTGTAATACTCTATTTTGATCTGAATGACTACTCAAATTATGTATGTTTGATCACATCTCCTTGATATATTATGCTTAAATTTATTGCAAAACTCTTCAAACTTCTTTTTGATTAATGACAAAAAGGGGGAGAAGATTATTGCATACATTAAGGAATGGGTAAAGTAATAACTCCATATATTCAGGGGGAGAAAAAGATTTCACTGATTCAGATTGACAGGGGGAGAAATTAAATATTTTCTGATTACACTCCTGTCTACTTCCTATATTTGCTCCTTGTGCTTAAAGGTTTTGTCATCATCAAAAAGGGGAGATTGTTGACCCCAGATTGATTTTGATGATTACAAAACAATTAGGCAATTCTAAGCTTGATACAGGGAAGTTCGGTCGCCTTGCAAGTAAGTATCTTCGTGCAAAATTTCATTGGTAAGAAAGTACTTCATTTAATTTGCTTTGAATATTTTTTATTAGCTTGGGAGTTAACTGGTTAGCTAACTTGTTATTCCATTTAGCTAGCTGGCACACCTCTCAGCTAGCTGATACATTGTCTCAGTGCTTGGCCGAACGATCTTGTATTTTAGCTAGCTGGTTAGCTAGCTTGTTAGCTAGCTGAAGTTTCTTCAGCTAACTAAAATGCTCGTCACAGTGCTTGGCCGAACGCTCTATAAATTTAGCTAGCTGGTTGGTTAACTTGTTAGCTAACTGGAATTCGTTTTAGCTAACTCCAGTTCTGTAAACTCTCCTGGCCGAACAGTTTCAAATTTTAGCTAACTATGGAGCTAGCTGCCAGGCCTTCTAGCTAGCTGACGTTTCTTTTAGTTAACTGCTTAACTAACTATTTTATCCTGGAGCTAACTGGTTAGTTAACTATTTTTCACAGGTGAGCTTGTGGCCGTGAGGTTTGAAAATTTAGTTAGCTGAGGAGCTAACTCCCTCTCTCTCTGGCCGTTTGTTTTCTCTGCTTAGCTAACTGGAAAGCTAGCTATCTTTTCGTTAGTTAACTGGAGAGCTAACTAAGCTGGGTGGTTTCTATGGTGTTTTTGAAATTAGTTAGCTAGTGAGCTAACTGGCTATCATTTAGCTAACTGCTGAGCTAACTCCACTTCTTCTGTTATCCCTGCAGCCGAGAGCTTTAAAATTTTAGTTAGCTGGAGAGCTAACTAGCAATGCACGGCTCTTTCTTCTGACTTTTTGATTTGCCTGTTAGTTAGCTGGAAAGCTAACTATCGATTGATTAGTTAGCTGGTGAGCTAACTAAGAAATCTGCACCTTTTTCTCCTGGCGTTTACTTTTGCTGTTAGTTAGCTGGAGAGCTAACTAGCAATCTTTTTAGTTAACTAAAGTGCTGCCTCTGGACGTCTTTTTCAACCGTGGCCTCTCTTGTGAGCTAGCTGACTAGCTAGCTGAGGATTATTGCTTAAGTCTTGGCCGAATGGTTTCTTGGCTTCAGCTGCCTGAAGTTATTTCCAGCCAACTACCGCCTGAGTTCTTGAGTTTGCTTTTCCTCTCTTACTCTTTCTCTATTGCTATTTTAAGCTATACTTAACTTTTGGATTTTTGAATTTTTGCAGTGCTTTTCCTTCCTCAAATGGAGATCAGCATTCAATGCTTAAGGGAAACATTTATAACGGTTATATTTTCTTCCCGTTTTTATTTCCATTTGTTCCTAATGTATCTAACGGATATTTTTCTTGTTGGATGTTTATAAAAAGGTGGGATCTGAAGCACACCATGACGATTTCTGAAAAAGAGTTTTCAAAGAGAAAGAAATCCAAGAAAAGAGCTTATATTGCATATTGTTGAGTGGTTGTTGCTGTGCATTCAAGTTCATTCATTGCTCCAAAAAGTCGTCCGGATCTTTGAAGCTTTTCAAGCAATCAAGACTTAGCTACTTCGATCTCGTTCATTTATTGCTGAGTTTATTGCTTCAAAAATTGTAAAGTATATTCTGAATATTTGCTCATTGTGGGAGCTTCTCTTTATCATTCCTTGATCATTTTTGTAAAAGGGTTAGTGTTAACCCTGATTATTTTGGGCTTCCTTGTGCCTTGAAACAAGAGGACTAGCCTAGGTTTGGCTAGGGGATTTGGCTTCCTTGTGCCGAAACAAGAGGACTAGCCTGGTGTGGCTAGGGGTTTTTGGCTACCTTGTGCCGTATAAACAAGAGGGCTAGCCTGGTTTGGCTAGAGGTTGTAATCGTTGTGATACGATTAGTGGAATTCCAAAGGTTTTGGGGAGTGGATGTAGGTGCTGAGTTTGGCACCGAACCACTATAAACTTCTGTGTGTTTGTGGTTGTTTGATTCTCTATTGCTATCATTCTGTGCACTCCACTACACGCTGCAAATCAAATTAGGGTTTAAGCACATACTTGCATAGTAATCAATTTTTTTTAATAACCCAATTCACCCCCTCTTGGTTTGCTATATCTGGGCAACAGTACCGAATTGAAGAGCTCGATGGCCGACCCATCCTGCGTACTTGGAATGTGGACAATCTCCGCCAGTATTATCAATGATCTATCTCTTCATGATTTAAATAATAAAGGATCTCCTTCAGCGCCGAAGTCGTTTCTTCCCTGCACCCAAAGGCCAGATCTCGCAAAAGGACCTCGCCGGCATCATGGCCTGCAAGGGTTCCGTAACCGCCAAGTTGCCCCTCACGGCGGTGAATATAAACCCCCGAGGTGGTTCAAAAGGATCTCGCCGGCATCGCGGCCCATGGGATACCACTCGGCCTCGGCACGGCGGTGCCCCCGAGTCGTTCAAATCCCTAACGCTCTGTAACCGGATGAGTTGCCCCTCGCGGCGGTGAATATAAACACTCGAGGTGGTTCAAAAGGATCTCGCGGCATCGCGGCTCATGGGATACCACTCGGCCTCGGCATGGCGGTGCCCCCGAGTCGTTCAAATCCCTAAGGCTTCGTAACCGGTTGAGTCGCCCCTCGCGGCGGTGAATATAAACCCCTGAGGTGGTTCAAAAGGATCTCGCCGGCATCGCGGCCCATGGGATACCACTCGGCCCGGCATGGCGGTGCCCCGAGTCGTTCAAATCCCTAATGCTCCGTAACCGATCGAGTTGCCCCTCGCGGCGATGAATATAAACCCCCGAGGTGGTTCAAAAGGATCTCGCCATCATCGCGGCGCATGGGATACCACTCGACCCCGGCACGGCGGTGCCCCTCGAGTCGTTCAAATCCTTAAGGCTCCGTAACCGGTCGAGTCGCCCCTCGCAGCGGTTCTTAAACCCTCGAGGAGATTCGAGAGGAACCCGACAACTCTCAACCCTCAGACCGCCCTTCGAGGCTTGGGAGGCCTCTGGCAGCCATGATTCTATCTCAGCAGTCTCTAAAGGAGCTAGGCGTTCGCCCCAGCACCAGCCTCAGGCTTGCGCTCTGGCCTCACCATAGTCGACCCCGCTCTGGCTCTTCCCATCAAACTCGATCTCGACATCGCAACAGTCCAAAGATGGAATTCGTCGACGTCTCGACTAGAAGGGCATCATCCAGTTTCACACCACCCCCGGAGGACTTTGTCCACCAGCGCCACCTTTGAAATTAATCACCAAGGTACCCCCATGGGTTCAACGGCTCCGCGGCATCCACGCCCGTTCAAGCGGATTCCTAAGTTCGCAAGTTTACCGTGCGTTCGGCCGCCACAGAGACAGACAACAAAAAGAAAGCTTAAAAATCCTAAATGGCTACGGCTGGCGTTAAGTTACCTCAACTACCTACAAGTCTATTCAGCGGTGCGAACTCCTGTGAACTTGTTTGGACGCCACCAGATATGAATACCAGGATATGCCGCGGCACTTTCAACACAAATGATGCCTTACAATGGGGGAACAAAACATTCATAAAATGGTTCTCTTTCCATTAGTCGCTTCAATGGTTACAAAATTCGACCTATGGTCGGGTACAAGGGAAGAAGAAAAGTACAAAGTTTTCTAAGGCCCATTTGGCCCCGGCTCCTCTCCAGCCTCTTCCTCCTTCGCCGCCTCCTCGTCACCAGGACCTCAGGCTGAATCTTTTCGAGGTCGGAGCTGCTGATATTGAAGACCGTGGACACTTTCTCCTTGCAAAATTCGAAGCCTTTGTATAAGCGTCAAAGCTGGCCTCCAAAACTTCCTACTCGAACTCCACCGAAGCCTTAAAGTCGGCAATGGCCTTGGCCCGGCCTCCTGGATATGAGTCTCCGCCTTGGCCCAAACCTCCCGAATCTGCGCCTCCACCCTGGTCTCGGCCTCCCGGACTCATGCTTCGGCCTTGGCCTCAGCCTCCTTGGCACGTGCCTCGGCCTCCCGGGCCTTATCCTCGCTTCCTCGGCACGGGCCCCGGCCTCGCTGGCATGAGCCTCGCCCCGGCCTGCTGGTGGCCAGCATCAACCGCTGCTGCCTCCACCGCGGCAGCTCTCCCCATCGTACCCGAGCCTCGTCTGCCGCCGTGTTGGCCCGGTCTTCTGCAAGCTGGAGCTGGTGGCGAAGCTCCTTCGCCTCCCTGGCCGAGTCCAGCCTGGATGAGACGAGGGAAAGCTGGGACACTGCCGTGGAGGCACGAACGCCCTCAGCTTCGGCTTGGCGTTCGGCCTCCTTCACCCGCGCTTAGGTCCTCCTCTCAGACCTTGGCCTCCTCCTACTGCCGAGCCAACTTCTCGGATACGCGCGGGCCTGCTCCTTGTATTTGTTGGCCCATCTAATGGTCAGCGCGAGCGCCTCCCCTGTATGAGTCGCGCTGCGAAGGGCAAAGGCCTCGTTGGCCAACTGCACCAAGAAGGCCCATCAGCCACATATCGACCAAAGTAGGGCAAAAGGAGGTTACGTTCGAAAGGTTACCTCGAGCACGTTGACCATAACCATGTCGAGGATGGCGACATGGGATTGCCTCCCTATCTCCTCATCAGTCGCCGAGGTTCTCGCCCTGGATAGGAGGGCCGCGGCCCGCGCGGCATCCTCCATGGTGGATAGCATGGACACCAGTCGCGGTGGTCCTCCCGATGTCTCGTTCGCCATCCACTGAGTCAAGTAGTGCACGGATCGCCGGGACGAGCTCCCCGGCCCGACCTACTGCCCATTGGACCTCCTCGCCCCAGCACTGGGGCTCCTAGCGGCGACCTCTCCCTCTCCGAATGTGGGAGGCACCCTCTCCGTCTCTGGCTCAGCGGGAGCCAGAGGGCTTCTAGCGACTGCTACCTACCCCGCCTCGGCAAATTCGGTGGCGGCAAGGGCTTCCTCTTCAGGATCCAAGACCACCATGGCAGTCTGGTGGTGGCAGGGATCTCCCCCTCTTTCGTCTCGACCCCGGCTGGCCTAGGGACTCCCCCTTCAGCTGGTGCCTCCCTGGTCGGCTCCTCCATGGTGCCTGAACTGGGGGGCTTCTGGTGCCTCGACGATTCGGTGCGAGCCCTTCGCGCCCTCTTGACCGACATCGCCTGCTCTCGGCCGCTTGTTTCTTTTGGCGCGCAAGGGCCTCAAATTTTCCGTAGAAAACTTCATGGCTGCATAAAAAATAAAAGTTAGTACACAAAAAGAAGAAAAAGGAAAAAAGAAAAACTTCTATAAAATGGGTAAAAGCCACATCCGACCGAGGGCAAGAAGAAAGGATTTATGTGCTCACCAACTGCCGGAGCCAGCTCGGCCTCGTACAAGTTCTCCTCGGACAGGAGGTCCTTGTAGAAAGGAATCTGGGAGTTAGAGAAATGGCGGAAGAGCTCCTCATCCTTATCACTTATGGCCAAATTTTCATTGGAGCTCACGTCTGGTTCCCCCCATTCGGTCCTCACTCCCTCTATATGGGCAAAAAGAAACGAGACTTCCACCCCCTAATCTTGGACGGAAGACCCAATGGGAGAGCCCTGCCCGGCCTGGCGGTAAACACCCACTAGCCCACTCACCCTGGCGGCGAAGTTTGTAAAGAGCCCGGAATAAGGATAGGCTGGCCGCGGACCCCTGAAAATGGCAAAGGATGACGAAGGCGTAGAAGATCCGAATCGAGTTGGAGTCAACTACGCCGGTACTAACCAATACCTATTCAAGAGGTTCAGGAAGAAGGGATGAAAAGGAAGCCGCAGCCCGCACCTAAAAAACTCCTCGTACAGAGCAACTCGTCCGGGGAGGACGGAGTTTACTCTGTCTTCAGGGCCAAGTGCGACAAATGAATGAAGTCTGGGACCTTATACGTAGTCCTAATGGCCTCTACCTCCTAAGGGGTCATGGTGGAAGCGATCCCTCCCGGCCCCGCTGGGTCAAGGCTAGTTGCCGGAGAGGGCATCGGGCGGCGGAAGGAAATGGGAACAGCTCTCACCGGGGAAGAGGACGGGTCTACTACTGGTCTCTTACCCTCTCTAATAGCTTTACGGTCCATGGATCAAAGGTTGAAGGTGAAAAATGAAAACTAACCTGGGGATTTGTTAAGAAGACGAAGGCTGAAGGTCTCGGGTTGCAAGGAAGCTCGAGAGGGAAGAAGGCAGGAGAACAATGGCAGTATAAAACTCTCCCCCCAGGCCCGGGAGGCATCTTTTATAACCCAATTTCAAACCAACCGCCCCAAGATCGGCCACGTGGCCCTCGCCTATTACGCCGCATCCCAAAGTGCCGGCCTTTTTCCCACGATCAAGACGCCCGCCTCGATTCCACCAAGGAGCGGAGTCTCCTGCCAATAGTAATGCTTGAAGCGCGGAGCAGCAATGACGACTCTTACCTTTTTTCCATCCTCCAAGAAGCACCCCCTCAAATCGACGGGGACTGACGTCAGCGCCCACCTACCGCATGATTACGGAAGATCTTTGAGGCGACGTTGCTTCGGGAAGGTGCGCCGATTTGCCCGCCATTTAAAGCACCTAAAGTCAGTTATCATAGCCTTTGAATTTTCACGCTCCTATCACCCAAAGGGCGACTGGCACGTGGCCCTTTGCGCTCAGGAGCGGGGGGCATCTGATGTGACCAGTGATGTGGCCAATAAAGTCACAGGGGTAATCATGGCAAAATCAACCACGTGGCACCAGCGCAGCCCCGTCTTCTCCAAGGCGCACCGTGGTGGCCCCGACCTCCTAAGGCCAGCCCCCGGTGGCCCCGTCTTCTCCAAGGTGCGCCGTGGCAGTCCCGACCTCCTAAGGCCGGCCCCCGGTGGCTCGTCTCCTCCAGGACGCGCCGTGACGGTCCCGACCTCCTAAGGCCGCCCCCGGCAGCCCCGTCTCCTCTAGGACGCGCCGTGGCGGCCCGACCTCCTAAGGCCGGCCCCCGGCGGCCCCGTCTTCTCCAGGACGCGCCGTGGCGGCCCGGACCTCCTAAGGCTAGGCCCCGGCGGCCCCGTCTTCTCTAGAACACCGTGGCAGCCCAGACCTCCTAAGGCCGGCCCCCAGCGGCCCTGTCTTCTCCAGGCATGCCGTGGCGGACCCGGCCTCCTAAAGCCGGCCCCCGGAGGCCTCGGATTCTCCAAGGCCCACCGTGGCAGCCCGACCTCCTAAGGCCGGCCCCCGGTGGCCCTGTCTCCTCCAAGATGCGACGTGGCGGCCCCGACCTCCTAAGGTCCGGCCCCCGATGGCCCGTCTTCTTCAGGGCATGCCGTGGTGGCCCCGACCTCCTAAGGCCGGCCCCGGCAGCCCCGTCTTTTTCAGGGCACGCCGTGGTGGCCCCGACCTCCTAAGGCGGCCTCCGATGGCCCCGTTTTCTCCAGGACGGCCGTGGCGGCCCCAACCTCCTAAGGTCAGCCCTGCACCTGCTAAAACTATTGGGAATTGTATCCTAAATCCAATCATTTGATGATTGTGCTAATGTAAATTGTATATAAATTGATATATTAATAAAAGTTATTTGGCAGTTTATTCATTACAAGAACATCTTCTTAAAACTCCTAATAGTAATGAAGCCCTCAGGATCTTCCTTCATGATAAAGGAGGATTTATCTTTGAAGGTCCTTAAAAGAGTTTACGACCAAATGATATACTATGACAGGGCCATAGTACTATCAATTATAGGACGTTATATATCATATTTATTGGTTGTCCTCTTAATCAAGGAGTGTAGAGACACTAGTATGACATATAGGTAAAAGTGTAGAAGTACATTTCATCGAACGTGACTCATTTTTGAATACTCTGCTTCAAGAGTTAATCGAAGAAGATATGGGTATAAGTATCCTTTAGACCTGAAGATCACAACCGGTGACTTGCAAGCAACTCATTGTACTTAGGTGCCGGACTACTGGATTTCTAATCTAGCTACGAAAGGTTACTGGGTATAGTCAAGTACTTGTGGTAGTCAGTTGTGGATCAAGATGGAATTTGACCTATCCCGTTAAAAGGAGAAATGCTTGTGTTTCAATTTATCAAGACCTTGGCCAAGGCACTTCATGTGAAAGTCACATGATCACTAAAATTGAAATCACTTTATGGATTCGCTATTTAGAGTTGACATGCTCTTAAGCCATCCTTAGCATTTGTGGTCAAGAGGATGAATTATATGGTAATTATTTCTTAGGGTTCTTAGAGTTTGCTCGGCAACTCTTCGACCTATCCGAACGTTGGGTTCCATTGCTAGATGGGCACATCGATTAGTATAGAAAGTTGTTTCTATGCTACCAGCTTAGGTTTGAACCTAGAGAGTCACACGCATAGAATTTTCCTAGGATGATCTATTTGCTGATCAACGATTGGGAATCGTATATGATTTAATTAATCAATTTGATTGATTGAATTATCTCAATTGGGTTAAGTATAAGTGAATAAGATTCAATTTGGTTTAAGTCTATTAGAAGGACTAATCAATTTCAAATATTGATTTGAAATTAGACTTGATTTGGATTTAAATAGATTCAGGACTAGCCAAATTTGATTTGGGCCAGGACCATGATCTATGTGGGTTCAGTCTAATAAATTCAGATCAGATTAAACCATCACTTGAATCCAAATCTCTCGCATAAGTATCTCACATGATGAGATAACTAATGTCTGAGAGATTAAATTCTCATTTAGAATTTAATGTATTAATTTAATCCTCTCCAAACCATTTCCATAGAATTTAAATGTTAGAATTAAAGTGGAATTAATGTGCCTCTTTGAATCAACCAGGCCATGGAATTCTAAGTGTTAGAATTCACATCTCTTTAGTTCTCACCGACGTCGTCTCTTGGTTTTCACCGAATGTCGGAATTAACCAAGCGCCGCGGCTCTTTGGTTGGCGTCTCTTTGCTTTTTGCCAAACGATGGAATTCTTAATGTCAGAATTCAATGGGCAGGCTGAAATGAGACTATAAATAGAGCACATCCCTCACCAGATTACACAGAACAACAACACACGACATGTCGTGGATTGTAATTCTAAAAAGGTTAGAATAGAAAATCCTGGTGATTCTGGTGTTAGCAAAAGCTTGGTGGATCTTGAAGAAAATTCAAGTGGGAGGATTCAAGATCAGCAAAGTTTTTTTCGCGAGCTAGCACTCTCGGAAATTTGATCATTCGGGGCTTCGCGTGGACGATACTAGAGGCCGGACGATTGAACGGCTGTAGAGCACAAAAGGATTTACCAACTACCCTTAAGGTAAGTGATATGATCCCTAAACCTTAAGGCATGATTCAAGGCAAGAAGTATAACTTCTTACGTTGAGGATCAAGATATGATCTTGATGATTATTTATATGCATATTTTAGATCAAGCAATCCTATATATAAGGCAAAGATATGATCTTGATGCATATTAGATAGATTAATATATAATCTTTTAGCTTCCACATTGATAATAGTTATCAAATTTTAAAAATATGCATGCCTCCGAGTTTATTTCTCCCTACAAATGGTATCAGAGCCATGGTTTTGATATTGATGTAATTTATTGCATGTAAATTAATGTTCTTATTAATTGTGTAATTATGGCTAAAATCGATCACAATTAAAAATCCAAATTACCCATTAAATGAGGTATTCTGTGACATATTGCCGTGCGATTGTTTTATCATCGATGCTTAGTCTAAAGAAAATTTAAATTGAGCTTTGGCATCAAAACATAGATTACACTCACTCTCAAAAATGTTTTATATTGATGTTGTATAAAAGCATGATATTTGCATGTTTAGTATAAAAACATAGATATGAGATATGATGGCTTGTAGTCTATGTTATGCAACATACAAATATTTATGAGAGTTTTATTTGAATGTCAAATGTTAATTCATAATCTTTTTAGATATGATCTAAATATAGGAATTATGAGTAGTAACATAATGCAAGTGATGCTTGATTGAAATATATGACTTGTAAACATGAAATATATTTAATCTTTTGGGTTAGCTAAATCGAGTCCATAAATGGTTAGACCCTAAGGTTTAAATCAACTGGACTAAAAGAGTATTTGATCAAATCTAAATTAATTAGATTAGGTTAAGAATGCTCTAAATCAAACAATAGTTGTAGTGATCATGTCCTCTTTGATTAAACCAAATGGAAGTAGATTAGGCTCCATGGTTGAGCATGAATCTCTTAGATGGTCAAATCAAAATTGGTTAACCATATGATGTCAAGGTGAGTTGGCAAGTTGCTCTAGGATCAACGATCGAATGGTTTTTAATTGGGAGCTACTAGTATTGATGCGTCTTTAACGAGTTAATGGCATATCCCTCCCATCGATCTCACTCACCTGGTCAATATAGTGAACCATTTATGATTCAGATCATTTACCTGATTCTGGTTGACCCATGCCTGTAAGGAAATCAGTCTGACTGATTTAGGTGCCACTTAACCTGACTTAATCTTATTTCATTCTACCGATTTCATAAATTCAGTGGGAGAACTTGATTAGTCAATTTATCTTTAGATTATTAAATCCTCTAAATTATTAGGTCCTTAAAATGAAATAGTTATATGATAACTAGATCATAGCCTCCCATTAAGGTGGGTGATAATGAGTTCGATGTCTTGATAATGATTGGAGGCACTCCATGCCTGGTGCTTGTCAACCATCGGAATTATCATTCATTATATGATAAGTCAGCGTAACTATTAAATAGACAGTCAGGTGGGCCGAGCTTCACTCGGGCTTGGTTGTCTATTGATAGGTTACACTGATTATATCATTTAATGGTTGGACCTAACCAGAACTTTTAGTGGAGGCACTCCATGCCTGCTGAAGAGGAACATGGGGCAAAACTGAACACTAAGAATTATTTTGGAAAACAATTGGTTTTGAACCTACTCTTAGATGCATATGGGTTGGCCAAGCTTCACTTGGGCATGTATGTAGTCTATGTAGATCTTAGTGCCTACTAAAGAATTAAGAATAATTCTTCGAATTGGGGTGTAGAGGCTGCCAATTTGAACAAAATAATGAGAGAATCTTTAGACTAAAGTCCAAGTCTTTAGACTGAATCAATTTATATACTAATAAACTTTAGTTTTTCCTTATACAGAAAATGGCCACTAATTTATCATTAAAGTCCCTATTGGATAGTGACAAGTTGAATGGTTCAAATTTAATAGCTGGTTTAGAAAACTTAAGATCGTCCTTGAGCATGAGAGGATTTTATATATTCTGAATAATCCTCCATCAAAGATACCTAATGCAAACACCCAAAGTTCTGACAAAGACACTTATCAGAAGTGGCTCAATGATAGAACTAGCATATGTTGCATCATGCTAGCAGCAATGAACGATGAATTCGGTCGCCGATTCGAGAATGCTCAGCCGGAAGAAATCATTCAAGCATTGAATGAATCTTTCGGCACACCCGACGACGTTGAAAGGCACAAGACTAGTTGTGCTATTTTTAATGCTCGAATGAGGGATGGATCTCCTATCACTGATCATGTATTGTATATGATTAAGAAGATAGAACTCCTCAGCAAGCTCGGCTTTCCCCTACATGAGCAGTTGGGAAAAGATGCGATCCTGAATTCCTTGCCTCCATCCTTTCGACCTTTCCTTACTCATTTTTGAATGACAAAGCCGGCAGTCAACTACCACGGTTTGTTGGGATTGTTACAGAACTTTGAGAAGGATAACCGGCTCTCTAAGGGTTTGGTTAATATGGTTGAAGGATCTAAGGTAGGGCGTCAACCCTTTGGGAAAGGGAAGAAGAAAAAGAATAAGAAAAAGGTGCAACATGCTAGGACATCTATAAGTGGTCAGATGCAGAAGAAGAAAGTTGATAAAAGTTAAGCTGAATGCTTTCATTGCAAGATGCAAGGGCACTGGAAGAGGAACTGTCCTCTTTACATTGCCACACTTGATCCAAACAGGCCAAAGAAGAAAAAGGGGCAAGATGTTGCTCAACAAGGTATTTATATGATAACGCCTTGTAATTTTTCTGTATATGATAATCAGACCTGGGTATTGGATACCGGGAGTCCTTTTAACATTTGCAATTCATTGCAGGGACTACATGTCACTAGAAGATTTGAGGACAATGAAAGATTCCTTAATGTCGGCGATGGAAGATTAGTTCCAGTACTGGCATTAGGAGTTCTTGAAATAGTTTTCAATAGAAATATCATTATACTAAATGATTGTCATTTTTTCCCAACGTTCTTGTTGAACATAATTTTTGTAGGCCTTCTGGCCAAAAGTAATTATGAAATTTAATAAAGGATGTTACTTTGAATATCATTATGAATGAGTCACTGTAATGGCTGAGCATTTATCTAATGGCATTTATATATTATCACAGCCTGTGAATGTAGTGTACAACTCAAGTAAGCGTCCTAAAACACTAATGTCACAGACATTTATCTTTGGCACCATCGGCTGGGTCATATCAATAAGAACATATTAAACAGGTTAACTCAGGAGGGCATCCTTCGAATTGATGATTGTGAATCATTAACTACCTGTGAATCCTGTCTTCTTGGTAAAATGACCAAGTCATCTTTTACTGGAAAAGGTGAAAGAGCCAAAGAGCTATTGAGTCTAGTACATACTGATGTATGTGGACCAATGAGCACTTGTGCCAAAGGTGGATATTACTACTTCATTACTTTTACAGACGACCTTTCTAGATTCGGTTATGTCTATCTTATGAGATATAAATCTGAGTCATTTGAAATGTTCAAACTATATCATAAAGAAGTAGAAAAACAAACAGGAAAATGTATTAAGACCCTTCGATCAGATCGAGGAGGCGAATACCTTTCTAATGACTTTGTGACATATTTAAGAGAGAATGAGATTCTCTCCCAATGGACTCCTCCTATAACACCGCAGCATAACGGTGTGTCAGAAAGAAGGAATTGAACTCTGTTAGACATGTTCGGTCCATGATGGGTTTTGCAAGCTTGCCAATATCATTTTGGGATATGCATCAGAATCAGCTTGTCATATTCTTAATAAGGTTCCAAGTAAGTCTGTTTCTAAAACTTCACATGAGATGTGGTATGGACATAAACCGGTTATCACCTATCTGAGAGTCTAGGGGTGTCCGGCTTATGTGAAACGTGCAAAATCAGACAAACTTGAACCCAAATCTGACAAATATTTTTTCATCGGCTATCCGAAAGAAACCAAAGGATATTACTTCTACAATACTGAAGAACAAAAGTTGTTCATCAGTAATAGAGTAGTTTTTCTTGAAAAGGTGTTCCTTAGTGAAGGAACAAATAGCTCTAATATTGAACTTGAGGAAGTTCATCAAGTAGAAGGAACAACACAAACCAGTGAACCCTTAGAATCTGAGTTGATTAGATCAAACTCAAAACCCATTTTAGATGCACCATTAAGGCGATCTGGTAGAGTACCACATCAACCGGACAGATACTTAGTTTCTTGGTCCAGAATGAAGATCCTGTTGAACTCGATGAGAACAACAAGGATCCGATCACCTATATGGATGCTATGCAAAGGACTGACTCTAATAAATGGCTTGATGCCATAAAATCCGAACTTGATTCCTTGAAGGACTATAATGTATGGACATTAGTTGACCCACCGAAGGGATAAAACTCATAGGGTGTAAGTGGGTTTTCAAGAGGAAAAGAGGCACAGACGGAAAGGTTGAGACCTATAAAGCACGTCTGGTTGCTAAGGGGTATCGTCAATGTTATGGTATTGACTATGACGAAACATTTTCTCCTGTGGAAATGCTGAAATCCATTCGGATTATGCTAGCTATAGCAGCACACTTCGATTATGAGATTTGGCAGATGGATATTAAAACCGCTTTTCTAAATGGTGATTTAGAAGAACAGGTGTATATGATACAGCCTGAAGGTTTTATATCTGAAGATGAGTCTAAAGTGTGCAGGCTACAGAAGTCTATTTATGGACTTAAGCAAGCATCTAGGAGTTGAAACATACGATTTGATAAAGTGATCAAATCTTATGGCTTTATTAAGAATAAAGAAGAACCTTGCATTTATAAATGGGCTAACGATTCTGTTATTGTATTTCTTGTATTATATGTGGATGATATTCTCTTAATCGAGAATGATATCCCTACATTACAAGAATAAAGACATGGTTATCATCACAATTCTCCATGAAAGATCTGGAAGAAGCATCATACATCCTAGGGATGAAGATCTATAGAGATAGATCTAAAAGGATGCTTGGTTTATCCCAATCTATGTACATTGACACCGTGCTAAAGAGGTTTAGCATGGAGAATTCCAAGAAAGGCTATCTTCCTATAGGCCATGGAATTCATCTTTCTAAGAAGGATTGTCTGACAACTCCTAATGAAAGATAACGTATGAGTTGAATTCTATATGCTTCGGCAGTAGGATCGATTATGTACACCATGACATGTACAAGACCAGATGTGGCATACTCACTAGGAGTAGTAAGTAGATACCAATCTGATCCAGGAGAAAAACACTGGCAAGTTGTTAAGACAATCCTTAAGTATTTGAGAAATACTAAGGATCAGTGGTTAGTCTATGGAGA
This sequence comes from Calamus simplicifolius, assembly GCA_900491605.1. NCBI lineage: Eukaryota > Viridiplantae > Streptophyta > Magnoliopsida > Arecales > Arecaceae > Calamus > Calamus simplicifolius. Next base: position 713,399 of record UESW01004079.1, read on the forward strand.
GTCTGATTTGAAACTTGTTGGACATACTGATTCCAGTTTCCAATCAGATCATGATGATAGCAAAAGTGTATCAGGTTTCGTGTTTATCCTAAATGGTGGAGCTGTTTGCTGGAAAAGTTCCAAGCAGCATATAGTGACAGATTCGGTGTATGAGGCAGAGTACATCGCTGCATCAGATGCTGCGAAAGAAGCTGTGGCTGCAAAAGTTTATCTCCAAGCTTGGAGTGGCACCTTCCATAGATGGACCAGTCCTGTTGTACAGTGACAGCACTGGTTCCATAGCTCAAGCAAAGGAACCATGAGCACATCAGCGCACCAAGCACATACTGCGCTGGTTTCATCTTATACGAGAGATTGTAGACTGAGGTGACATAAATCTTCAGAAGATTGATAGAAAGGAAAACCTAGGTGACCCATTTACTAAAGCACTCAGCATCAGGGAGTTTGATGACTATAAATTGAAGATGGGTATTAGATACTGTAATGAGTGGCTTTAGGCTAAGTGGGAGTTTGTTGGGAATTGTATCCTAAAGCCAATCATTTGATGATTGTGCTAATGTAAATTGTATATAAATTGATATATTAATAAAAGTTATTTGGCAGTTTATTCATTACAAGAACATCTTCTTAAAACTCCTAATAGTAATGAAGCCCTCAGGATCTTCCTTCACGATAAAGGAGGATTTATCTTTGAAGGTCCTTAAAAGAGTTCACGACCAAATGATATACTATGACAGGGCCATAGTACTATCAATTATAGGACGTTGTATATCATATTTGTTGGTTGTCCTCTTAATCAAGGAGTGTAGAGACACTAGTATGACATACAGGTGAAAGTGTAGGAGTACATTTCACCGAACGTGACTCATTTTTGGATACTATGCTTACAAGAGTTAATCCGAGAAGATATGGGTATAAGTATCCTTTATACCTGAAGATCACAACCGGTGACTTGCAAGCAACTCATTGTACTTAGGTGCCGGAACACCTGGATTTCTAATCTAGCTACGAAAGGTTACTAGGTGCAGTCAAGTACTTGTGGTAGTCAGTTGTGGATCAAGATGGAATTTGACCTATCCCGTTAAAAGGAGAAATGCTTGTGTTTCAATTTAGCAAGACCTTGGTCAAGGCACTTCATGTGAAAGTCACATGATCACTAAAATTGAAATCACTTTATGAATTCGCTATTTAGAGTTGACATGCTCTTAAGCCATCCTTAGCATTTGTGGTCAAGAGGATGAATTATATGGTAATTGTTTCTTAGGGTTCTTGGAGTTTGCTCGGCAACTCTTCGACCTATCCGGACGTCGGGTTCCATTGCTAGATGGGCACATCGATTAGTATAGAAAGTTGTTTCTATGCTACCGGCTTAGGTTCGAACCTAGAGAGTCACACGCATAGAAGTTTCCTAGGATGATCTATTTGCTGATCAACGATTGAGAATCGTATATGATTTAATTAATCAATTTGATTGATTATATTATCTTAATTGGGTTAAGTATAAGTGAATAAGATTCAGTTTAAGTCTATTAAAAGGACTAATCAATTTCAAATATTGATTTGAAATTAGAGTTGATTTGGATTTAAATAGATTCAGGACTAGCCAAATTTGATTTGGGTTAGGACCATGATCTATGTGGGTTCAGTCCAATAAATTCAATCAGATTAAACCATCACCTGAACCCAAACCTCTCGCATAAGTATCTCACATGATGAGATAACTAATGTCTGAGAGATTAAATTCTCATTTAAAATTTAATATATTAATTTAATCCTCTCCAAACCATTTCCATAGGAATTCTAAATGTTAGAATTAAAGTGGAATTAATGTGCCTCTTTGAATCAACCAGGCCATGGAATCTAAGTGTTAGAATTCACATCTCTTTAGTTCTCACCGATGTCGGAATTAACAAAACGCCACGTCTCCTTAGTTTTCACCGAACGTCGGAATTAACCAAGCGCCGCGGCTCTTTGGTTCGGCGTCTCCTTGCTTTTTGCCAAACGATGGAATTCTTAATGTCAGAATTCAATGGGCAGGCTGAAATGAGACTATAAATAGAGCACATCCCTCACCAGATTACACAGAACAATAACACATGACATGTTGTGGATTGTAATTCTAAAAAGGTTAGAATAGAAAATCCTGGTGATTCTGGTGTTAGCAAAAGCTTGGTGGATCTTGGAGGAAGATTCAAGTGGGAGGATTCAAGATCAGCAAAGTCATTTTTTCGCGAGCTAGCACTCTCGAAAATCTGATCTTTCGGGGCTTCGCGTGGATGATACTAGAGGCCGAACGATTGAACGGCTGCAGAGCACAAAAGGATTTACCAACTACCCTTAAGGTAAGTGATATGATCCCTAAACCTTAAGGCATAATTCAAGGCAAGAAGTATGACTTCTTATGTTGAGGATCAAGATATGATCTTGATGATTATTTGTATGCATATTTTAGATCAAGCAATCCTATATATAAGGCAAAGATATGATTTTGATGCATATTAGATAGATTAATATGTAATCTTTTAGCTTCCGCATTGATAATAGTTATCACATTTTAAAAATATGCATGCCTCGGAGTTTGTTTCTCCCTACAAAAACCACCAACCATCTGATCCGCTCAGACTGGCATCTCCTGAGCACGCTGTTGATGGGACCAGACCTACCTACCAGCCGATTCCGCCGACTGATGGGACCTGGCTCACCAACCACTGGCTCTCCCTCTCCGATGGGATAGGACCCACCAACTAGCCCAAGCTCATGTAACCCCCACGTGTCCCGTAGACATTCCCTCCTCGCGGAATGTCATGCGCCCGAACCCATGCAGATTTCAACGGCCTATAAAAGGGTAAGTCCACAAGAGATTCAGGTATGCTAACATAAGCACTCCCTCACTTTTCCATCCAGAGAGACTCCACTTCTAAGGGTTCTTTGGACCTGAGAGGGCTCTCTCGAGCCTTCCTTCGGCTGTGACCTTGATCACTGACTTGGGCGTCGGAGGGTCCCCACCGAAGAACCCCTCCGGTCTTAGGACTTCTTGCATGTCGTTCGGCTGCCCGAGGATCTCGCCAGCAGCCAGATCAGGTCTTCTGGTGCTCCACGTCTACGGTCATGTGTCATCAGCGAGCAACCATAGAAGCTACCCAATCAGCTGCGGTATTGGCTTCCCTATAGATATGACGAATCACAGATGCACAAGTAGCCTAAAGAGAGACTCTAATATCTCTAATCAGGGGATTAAGAAGAGAATAAGAATCCCATCACGCCTAATCCACCTAACAATCTTCAGAGAGTCTCCCTCAATGATCAACCTGCGATAGCCCAAATGACGAACAGCATAAGAGATGCCAGCCCAAGCAGCTTGATTCGTTGATCTGATGTCCTCTCACCTTTGACAAGATTAGAAAGGAGGGGATAGATGATGACATCTCCTGGCAAAAATTGACCATATGATCTGATTGTTTTATGCTGGACTTTGATTCTGTAGCTGCCGTAAACTTTATTTCACTTTTATCCTTGAGAACACTTTTAAGGGCTTGACTTTTTAAAATTATTCTGAATAAATGTACATGAAAGTATTTATTTAAAAAATAGCTAAAAAAATAAGTATTTTTTTAAAATTTTAATTTTATCGCTGAGGAATACCTTTAGTTATTCTTGAATTTTCTAGTAAATAAATTCAGAAGTATTCTTTCTAATTAAACTTTTTCAGAAATCTTCTTATGGCTTTTGAGGATAAGAGATATATCGAACAATACCTGAATATACCCTCTTATCTTCTATTTTAAACATTGCCTAAGCATTATTTTTTACCATCCGGCACCTTCCCCAATCAAAAAATAAATAATTATTTGCTAATTTGACACTCACCCTAGCGGCATCCAAATGAAGCCCAAAATTTACCTATGAACGTTGGCGCGGTTTTATTTGATCACAGATTGCCAAAGAGCAGGTAAATCTTTGACCAAGTGAAATTAATAAAGTTACGGTCTTGATTGAGCAAGGCATTGGAGTGGATTGAAACTTTGACCTTAGTCCAATTATAAAATTATGGTCTCAATTTAAAAACGCCATCATGGCTTGGTTTGGGTCATGGATGTCAGAGACGGGCAATCAGATAGGTAAGTTAAGTCAAAGGCAGGCTCATGCAAAATTTCATGATCAAATTAGTTCGGGTAACAAGAAGGCCCACTCATGACTAATGCTATGTTTGGATGAGGAGAAAACTAGAGAGAAAAGAAAATAGAAGAAGAAGAAGAGAAAATAGAGGGAAGAAAAAAGTGAAGAGAAAATATTTTCTTACATTTTGTTTGGATAAGTGGAAGGAAAATAAAGAGGAGAGAAAAGTTGATAATTTACAATGACAATAATATCTTATTATGAATGATTAAAAAATGCATCAGTTGTTTTTTGTGGAAGTGTTGACACCAAGTCGCCTTCCTCCAACGTCGGGGAACGGAGATCCTCCGCGGTGAGCTCCTGCAAGAAAGTCCCCGGAGACCGGTTGCTCCGATGGGGACCCTCCGATGCTCAAGTCAGCGACTCGGGAACAGACAAGAGTTAACTAGCAGAAACAAGCTAGAGAACTAGAGTTCAGGATCTTTCCATCGTCATGAGTGTGGGCCTTTATACTGTTCAAAGGTACCGCTGTCCGGTAACGGACGGAGGGCAAGGCTGACAGTGACGGGTCGCAACCGACACTGGGCATGTTAGAGGTGTCCTATCTCGCCTGCCACCTGCAAAGCATGGCGCTGCAAGTGGTAGGCGGACCTGGTTGTGTCAGGCATGCGCCGTTATGGGGTATGGCCATGCGCTGCTGCAGACGAGTGGTGAACCACGTGGCCGCTGTAGGCGGTTGGTGGGCCACGTGGGCGTGTCAGGCGGCTCGAGGCAGAAGCTCGAGGCCGAGGCCGAGGCTGACACTTGAGGCCGGGGCCGAGGCAGAAGCTCGAGGCCGAGGCCAAGGCTGACACTCGAGGCCGAGGCCGAGGCAGAACCTCGAGGTCGAGGTAGGGCTCTGTCAGTTGCCTTCACCGTTTACTCTGACGATGTTGGATCAGCTACATCAGATGCCCCCTCGCCCTTGAGACGAAGCGGGCCCACCTCTGCAAGGCAAAAGGGGTGTCACCTCCCGAGTGGCTTATCCCCATCCACGGCCAACCGCCCCTGGACACGTGTCTCTGTGCGCTGTGATAACTTAGCGCGGGCGACCTGGGGGATGTGAAGGGGCACTGCCGTCCGTCCGATCTACAGTGATCGTCCTTGAGGCAAGGTTGTCCTCTCAAAATCCACGAAAAGCAACCGCCATCATCGCCATCATGACGCTGACATCAGCGGTGTCCCATCATTGGCTGAAGGCGGATCATCTCACATGCCGGGCACCTGCCGAGGTGACCCAGCCTATAGCGGGAGTCCGCGTGGCCGGCTAGATGAGGCGGGACGATTTGAAACTTGACAAAAACTAGGGCGAGGACTGAATCTCACCACTTTGCTTCAACCATCATCGTCTTCCCCTGGCTCTTGACCTCCTCTGCAACCCAAGAACCAACCTCCGCCATTTTTGTTTCAGGTTAGCTCCTTGACCCTTTTGAGCCTTCTTTCCTCTCCGAAACCCCTGCTATTGCTTCCTCCTCGTCCTGGTCCTCGTCGGTTGATCCCGAGGACCAAATCTCTCCTTCGAGGCTTCGTGCCTCCCCTTCTCCAGCCCTCTCGTGGTCCTCGATCCGAAGGACCGCATTCTTGTCCAACCACGGTGAGCCGCCCGCAGGGCTCAGGCGCGGAGGCGTCGGGCGGCCGCTAGCACCTCACAGAGGGTGGGGATGGAATCCCGATGGGGACCGCCTCTACGGTAATGGGCCAGGACCTAGCTAATATCAGGGCTTGTTACCAAATCTCTCGAGATATCGGGCTCTTCCTCCCAACCCCGATGATAGGGTGGTCTCCTCCCGGCCCGGTAGAGTGGTCATTTATGAAATATCCTTTAGGTTAGGTCTCCGCCTGCCCTTTCATCCTTTCTTCACCAACCTCCTCGACTACTATTCTCTGACCCCCTCCCAACTAGTCCCAAACTCCCTCCGAACTGTCTGCGCCTTCATCATCCTATGCCATGTCCACTCCATCACACCCAGAATCTCCCTTTTTCGATCCTTCTTATTGACCCAATTGTTGATTTTGATGATTAACAAAACTATTTGAGTATAACATTTGAAGTTACTAATGATCTTGATTAAGTTTTTTAGTGTATGACTTGATTCATTAATCAAAATCACAAGACAAATCAAGTTCTAGTTCGAATCTAATGTCAAGGTAAGAATTGCAGACATTAGAGTCGACACACGGAATCGCAGAGTCGACTCCGGAAAATGGCACAGACTTAGAGTCGACTCCCAGACTGTTGAGCCGACTCCAACAGAAAAGACAGAACGATGGTTTTTCTGGCCACGACTTAGAGTCGACTTCGGGACTGTTAGAGTCGACTCCAGAAGTTTTTGTGTCGACCCCAGAAAAGCCAGAGACGACTCCAGTTCAAGCAATTTGGGGATTTTCGATTTAGAGCCGACTCCAGAAAAGTTAGAGCCGACTCCAGAATGTCAGACGTGACTCCAGAACTGTCAGAACGACTCTAAACTTTACCTTTACCTTTTAATTCCAACGGCTATTGCTATTTATGGATCTAATCCTTCTTACACTTGTTTCTAACGGATAGTTTTAAACTATTTATGGATTATACTGATCTATAAGAAGGGGGTTTGCTGCATCCGAAAAAAGAGAGGCAAAAAGAAAAGAATAGAGACAAATCTTTGAAATCCATCAGAAAAGAAAAGAGGGAAGATTCGAGAGGAAAGATCATACTGATTCCCCAAAAGAAAAGAGAGAGATTCCAAGCTTTCATAGCTTCATTTGAAGAAATCTCAAGAAAAGAAGGAAGCCCTAGTTTTCTGATCTTCGAGCTTCAAGAGCATTCTAAAGGAAGATCCATCCAAGTGAAGAGAAGAAGCAAGCCACCAAGATCTGCAAATCAGGCTTTGATTCCTATCTCTTTATTTCGTGTTCTATCATTGTATATTTGCTCATTGGAGGAGCTTTTATTTTGTAAAAATGATTATTGTTTGCTGGGTCAATCGGAGGATTGATTCCATTGAGGCTGTTAGCCTTGTGCAAGCAGTTTGCTTGTGGTGTAGGTTTTGTGCTGGTGAGCCTTGAAAACCAGCTGGGTTCGTTGTGCACCCGAAAACAACAAGTTCGAGTTGTGAGCTTGCAAAATAACTCTGCTGTAATCAGATTGATTATAGTGTGGACCCAAGAGATACTTGGGAGTGGACGTAGGTGTAGGTACACCGAACCACTATAAAATCTCCTGTGTTTGCCGTGATTGTCTCATTATCTTTAACTCTCCATTTGTGCATATTCTGTTTTAATCTAAGTTTTTATTTCCGCTGGGGTTTATTTTCAAAAGAGTTTAAATTTTTGAAAAACCCAATTCACCCCCCCTCTTGGGTTGCTATCTGGACCAACAATTGGTATCAGAGCTAGTGCTCATTTGATTTGATCTAACGATCAAGAGTCAAAGATCCACATGGCAACTCAAGCTGGTTCATCTTTTTCCGAAGGCCAATCTACAAATAGACCACCCTTATTTAATGGATTAAACTATGGTTATTGGAAGGCTAGAATGAAAATCTTCATTCAAGCACTTGACTATGATCTATGGAGCATTATAGTCAATGGACCACACACACCCACTGCTAGAGTTAATGGCATGGAGATTCCTAAACCGAAACGGAATGGGATGAACATGATAAAAAATTGGCACAACTTAATGCCAAAGCAATGAATGTTTTATACTGCTCATTAGATGCAAATGAATTCAATCGTATATCTATTTGCATTTCTGCTAAGGAAATCTGGGATAGACTTGAGGTTACCCATGAGGGAACAAATCAAGTCAAGGAATCCAAGATTAACATGCTAGTTCATAAGTATGAATTGTTTAAGATGGATGCATGTGAATCTATTACTGATATGTTTACAAGATTTACTGATATAGTTAATGGTTTAAAAAGCCTTGGTAAATCTTATGATAATTCTGATCTTGTGAGGAAGGTTTTACGTTCTTTGCCTAGGACTTGGGAAGCTAAAGTGACTGCAATACAAGAGGCAAAAGATCTAAGTACCCTACCCCTGGAAGAATTATTGGGATCCTTGATGACTCATGAGCTTCAAATTAAGCAACATGTTGATGATGATGAGTCAAAGAAGAAGAGGACTATGGCTCTTAAGATTTCTGAATATATGGAAGAGCCTCATGAATCTGAAGATGAAAGTGATGATGAGGACATGGCACTCATCACAAGGAAATTTAAAAGATTCATGAAGAAGAAGAAGTTTGAAAAGAAAAAGCCCTTTGCAAGAAAAGATGAGGACAAGGGCAAAGAAAAAGAAGTTATTTGTTTTGAATGTAAGAAGCCGGGTCATTTTAAATCTGAATGCCCACAACTAAAGAAAGGCACCCGGAAATTCAAAAAGAAGGCAATGATGGCCACATGGAGTGATTCGGAAAGCTCAAGTTCCGAAGAGGAAGAAAAGAGTGAAATGGCCAATCTATGCTTCATGGCGGACAATGATGAGGTAAGTCCGAGTTTTCTTGATGACTTTACTTTCGATGAATTGCATAGTGCTTTTTATGAATTAATGGATGATTTTGCAAACTTAAGTTCAAAGAACAAAGATTGAAAAATCAAATGCAAAAACTATCCTTAGAAAATGAAAAGCATGTTGTAGATAAAGAACTTTTGATAAAAGAAAATGAAAGCTTGAAAAATGAAGTTGATAGACTTAAACCTATAGTTGATAAATTTACCTTAAGCTCTATCAAACTTAATATGATTTTGGATAATCAAAAAGCTATTTTTGATAAAGCTGGATTAGGATATAATCCACTTAAAAAGCAAAAATCTTTGAAAAATATTTTTGTACATGCTGAAAAATCATCAAATATTACTTGTTTTAAATGTGGAAACAAAGGACATAAATCTTATATGTGTAAATCTCCACATAATAAAGAAAGATGATTTGGGTTCCCAAAGGAACAATATTTAATGCATCTAACCATGAAGGACCCAAGAAGGCTTGGGTACCTAAAATTAAGACATGAATGTTTTGCAGGAGTGTCTTGCAGCCATCAGACTGAAAAGAAAATGGTACCTGGATAGTGGTTGCTCAAGACACATGACGGGTGACAAAGATCAATTCATCACCCTTGAATCAAAAAGAGGTGGAGTAGTTACTTTTGGTGATAATGGTCAAGGCCATATCATGGGTATTGGTAAGATTCAAATTACTCCATCTACTCATATTGATAATGTTTTATATGTCGATGGACTTAAACATAATTTGATAAGTATTAGCCAACTGTGTGACAAAGGTTTCAAAGTTTCCTTTGAAGCTTCTGTTGCACTGTTACTAATCCCATTGATAATAGCATTATTCTTGTTGGTAAACGTTATGGCAATGTGTACTTAATTGATTTGAGTAATTTATCTCCAAGTAATCATTGCTTAGTTGCTAATAATGCTAAGATGAATGAGATTGGTTGGCTATGGCACCGTAGATTAGGTCATGCAAGCACACACCTAATTTCTAAACTATTGAAAATGGATTTAGTTAAAGGTATTCCTAGCTTAAATTTTGAAAATAATCGAATATGTGATGCATGTCAATTTGGAAAACAAACAAGAACTTCTTTCAAATCTAAGAATGTTGTTTCAACTACTAGGCCACTAGAGCTACTACACATGGACCTTTTTGGACCTACTAGAACCACAAGTCTAGGAGGAAAGAAATATGGTCTAGTGATAGTAGATGATTACTCTAGATTCACTTGGGTAATGTTTTTGGCTCACAAAGATGAGACTTTCTCAATATTCCTGAAATTCGTTAAGAAAGTCACTAATGAGAAAAACACTACCATAGTGTCTATTAGAAGTGATCATGGAACTGAATTTGAAAATCACTTATTTGAAAAATTCTGTTTTGAAAAAGGCATACATCATAACTTTTCAGCACCTAGAACACCTCAACAAAATGGAGTTGTAGAAAGGAAGAATAGGACTTTAGAAGACATGGCCCGTACCATGCTATGTGAAAGCCAACTTCCAAAATATTTTTGGGCGGAAGCTATAAACACAGCATGTTACATCCTAAATAGAGCCCTGATTAGACCTATCCTTAAGAAGACTCCCTATGAACTATGGCATAATAGGAAACCAAATTTAAGTTATTTTCATGCATTTGGTTGTAAATGTTTTATTCATAACAATGGTAAGGATAATCTTGGGAAGTTTGATGCAAAGTCTGATGAAGGTATTTTCCTAGGATATTCTACATCTAGCAAGGCATATAGAGTATTTAATAAGAGAAGCTTAGTTGTAGAAGAATCCATTCATATAGTGTTTGATGAGTCTTTAGCATCAAGTTCAGATAAAATTGATGATGAGGAAGATACATCTTTGATTGAAAGAGATATTGAAAAATTAAATGTATCTTCAGATCAAGAACCTGAAGTTAAGGATGATGACTCACCTAAGGATGATGGTATTGATACTGCTCATAATGATAAAGATCTACCTAGAGATTGGAGATATGCTTATGGTCATCCTAAGGACCTAATCATAGGTGATCCATCTCAAGGTGTAAGGACTAGATCATCAATGAGAAATATCAATAATCATCTTGCATTTGTATCTCATATAGAACCTAAAACTATAGAGGAAGCTGAGAAAGATAGTTATTGGATGTTAGCAATGCAGGAAGAGTTAAACCAATTCACTAGGAACCAAGTTTGGACCCTAGTAGAAGACCTAAAAACCACCCTATAATAGGATCTAAATGGGTTTTTAGAAATAAATTGGATGAAAATGGCTTGGTAATTAGAAATAAGGCTAGATTAGTTGCAAAAGGATATAATCAAGAAGAAGGTATAGATTTTGATGAAACCTTTGCACCTGTTGCTAGATTAGAAGCCATTAGGCTACTACTTGCATTTGCATGTCATATGAATTTCAACTTATTTCAAATGGATGTTAAAAGTGCATTTCTAAATGGTTTTATAAATGAGGAAGTTTATGTTGAACAACCTCCTGGTTTTGAAGATCATGAATTTCCAAACCACGTCTTCAAACTACACAAAGCACTTTATGGTTTAAAGCAAGCACCTAGAGCTTGGTATGATAGATTAAGTAAATTTTTAATTGAAAATACTTTTCTAGAGGAAATGTTGATAAAACTTGTTTTTAAAAAGAAAAGAAAAGGATTTATTAATTGTTCAAATTTACGTTGATGACATTATATTTGGTGCTACTAACAATCTCCTTTGTCAAGAATTTGCTAAGTTAATGCAGGGAGAATTCGAGATGAGCATGATGGGAGAACTAAACTTCTTCCTTGGACTTCAAATCAAACAAGAGAAAGCGGGGATTTTCATTAACCAAACAAAGTACACAAAGGAAATACTCAAGAAGTTTGGTATGGAATCTGCTAAACCTCTTGGTACGCCAATGAGTCCCTCATGCAAGCTGGACAAGGATGAAGAAGGTAAGAAAGTAGATCAGAAGCATTACAGAGGTATGATCGGATCACTTCTTTACCTAACTGCAAGTAGGCCAGATATCATGTTTTCTGTTTGCTTATGTGCAAGATATCAATCTAATCCTAAGGAATCACATTTATTTGCTGTTAAAAGAATCTTTAGATACTTAAATGGAACTAAAAATGTAGGATTATGGTATTCTAGAGACTCAACCTTAAAATTGATTGCTTATTCTGATTCTGACTATGCTGGTTGTAAATTAGATAGAAAGAGTACAAGTGGGGCATGCCAACTTTTAGGAAGTAACTTAATCTCTTGGTTTAGCAAGAAGCAAAATTCGGTTGCATTATCCACTGCTGAGGCAGAGTATGTTGCAGCTGGAAGTTGCTGTGCTCAAATCCTTTGGATTAAGCGACAACTTGAAGATTATGGTATCACACTTGATAAAATTCCTATTAAATGTGATAATACTAGTGCCATCAATCTAACTAAGAATCCAATTCAACATTCAAGAACTAAACACATTGAAATTAGACATCACTTTATTAGAGAACATGTAACTAACAAAGATGTTTGTCTTGAATATGTTAATACTAATGATCAATTAGCTGATATTTTTACCAAACCTTTGAGTGAGGAAAGATTTTGTTATCTTAGAGGAGAATTAGGAGTTTGTGATCCTTTAGAATGATTTTCTGAAACTCTTAAGGACAACAACTATCTAGACTTCATTAATTTCTTGAAAATCCTCTATGTCCAATAAGGAAATTTATCTAGAAATTTGATTCATTGTTTCCCCAATTGTTAAGGAACACTTATCTAGAGTTTGATGATTAATTTGATTAGTTTCAGATCCTTGAAATTAATTTTTCACTGAAACTATTGTGGAGTCGACACCTGCAGTTTGTGGAGTCGACACCTTCATATTTTGATGTTCTGTCTGGGCAATTAGAGCCGACTCTGGCTTCTGTAGAGCCGACTCTAATTCGGGCGCTGACAGATTTTCTGGTTCGGAGCCGACACCTCGCTTTGCGGGAGTCGACTCTAAGTGGAACTAGGTCAAAATAAAAAGGCGGAGTCGACCCCAAACGACCCTATCGTCTCCTAAACCCTTTCTAAAACCGTTCCAAACGATTCCAACCCTCCAAATCCCTCAAATCTCTCAATAACTCATTCCAATCGAATCCATGGCTCCTAAAAGCGTGCTATTGTTGGGTTCGACCGTTCCCACGAAGCGATTCGAGGCAACCTCACCGTCTTCTTCATCTGCCACCCAAGATGACTCTCCACCCTCACCATCTTCTCCACGGGTAGACCAATTAGCGGGTAAGGCCATTACAACGGAAGAAAAGTAGATTTGACTTTTTTGCTTCGGAGGGCTTTGCTATTGGCGATTGTTGAAGAAATGGGATGGGAGAAAGTCTGCTCTTTGGATGTTCCTACTACCCTGCCCTTGTGAGAGAATTTTACAATGATTTATGTAGAGGAGAGGGAGGCTTAGTGAGTTTTGTAAGAGGAACCAAAGTGATAATCACAGCCGAGATTCTTGGAAATTTATTGGAGATGCCTACTATTGGACTAGTTGAATATCAACATGATGATAGAGGAGGTGCCCTATCTAGGATGTTAGGGAGAGAAGTTCTGAGTTTGAAGAAATCATGGCTAATCAACTTAAATTTGGAACTCAGATTACTTCACAATATTTGTGGAAGAATCTTGTTTCCTAAAATTGGAAGGTTTGAATATGTCTCGGAGCGAGACATCTTATTGATGGACTGTATCTCACTGGAAGACCTGTTAATCTTGCTGGTATGATGATTGGCTATATGGCAGAAGCAGCAACTAAGAAGAGATCAACACTGCCATATGGTATGATTCTGACATTAGTTTTTAGAAGCCAAGGTGTGCTAATAATGGATAATGAGCCACTAAGGAAGTTAAGGCATACTGATTACTATAGTGTCTCTACAATTCACCGCATGGGCTTTAGAAAAGAGAATAATTGGATAAAAAGAGGACAAGAGACCAGAGCAGAGAAGTTAGAGTTGAGGAGGTCAGAGAGAGGATATTCCTGACCATCTACTGCTGGACCTTCAGAGGCTGGACCGAGCACTCATCCTTCACCTCCACATCAGTCAGCCTTGGCATCTGGAAGATTTTCTGAGGAGCAATTGTCAGCTCAGAGCTTTACTGACTGAGTATGATTCGGATATGAGAAGTGAAATGAAATTGATATCTGCTAAGCTTGACATGATAGTTTCTACTTTGGATAAATCAGTGAATCCATGTCATCTGATCTTCAAAAGATTTTTGAAAGGATGGAAGGGATTGCAGATGGTTCAAGAGTCTATCTTCATGCTACTGGTCAACTGAAGAAAGATATTGACCTTGTTGTCCTCAAATTGAAGCTTGTCTTGAAAAATTTAAGAAGACCAAAAAGATGATATTATGGAAATGATTGGACATTTGAAGAAAATTGTTTACAAGCATGTTTGATTTTGATACCCTTCTTATCCTAGTTTGTATCTTAGGATTTCTAGCTTTCTTTACTTTGATAGCATGTATCTAGGAATTTTGGTTTACATACTTGAATATGTTACTTTTCTGAGAATGTACTTGAATTGACACATGTAATGAATCTTGCATTGAATACAATTATCCTTTTATTGCAAATTTGTCTATGAGAACCAATTACCATCTCTATGATTGAATGAACCAACAACCCCGCTCTGATAACCTTCTTTATTGTTTTTAAATTCACCTTATTGCTGATAACAAAAAAGGGGGAGAGAAAATTGTATATGCATAAAGAAATAAGAATGAAGAATATAAGATTAAAGAATATAAGATTTCAATCAATTGGCATATCTAAAAAGGGGGAGAGAAATTTTGAGATTTATAAATTCTAATCAATTTGAATTTCAGTTTATCTACATAGGGGGAGTTATTCAATGCAGGGGGAGCTTAATAATTTTCCTATAAAAGTTAAATCATCTTGATTGATGTTTATAATAGAACTCAAGTATTTTTATTCATTTTGAAATTGGCATCAAATTCTCTGTTAGGAAGTTTAAAGCTTTAACAATGTCTATAATTCTTAATTCAAATGAATTTTTAATGCATATACTCAAAGTTTTTGTCATCATCAAAAAGGGGGAGATTGTTGACCCAATTGAGGATTTTGATGATTAACAAAACTATTTGAGTATAACATTTGAAGTTACTAATGATTTTGATTAAGTTTTTCAGTTTATGAGTTGATTTATTAATCAAAATCAAAGACAAATCAAGTTCTGGTTCGAATCTAATGTCAAGGTAAGATTGCAGACATTAGAGTCGACACATGGAATCGCAGAGTCGACTCCGAAAATGGCACAGACTTAGAGTCGACTCCCGGACTGTTAGAGCCGACTCCAACAGAAAAGACAGAACGATGGTTTTTCTGGCCACGACTTAGAGTCGACTCCGGACTGTTAGAGTCGACTCCAGAAGATTTTTGTGTCGACCCCAGAAAAGTCAGAGACGACTCCAGTTCAAGCGATTTGGGGATTTTCGATTTAGAGCCGACTCCAGAATGTCAGACGCGACTCCAGAACTGTCAGAACGACTCTAAACTTTACTTTATTTATTTTAATCCCAACGGCTATTGCTATTTATGGATCTAATCCTTCTTACACTTGTTTCTAACGGATAGTTTTAAACTATTTATGGATTAAACTGATCTATAAGAAGAGGGTTTGCTGCATCCGAAAAAAGAGAGGCAAAAAGAAAAGAATAGAGAAAATCTTTGAAATCCATCAGAAAAGAAAAGAGGGAAAATTCGAAGGAAAGATCATACTGATTCCCCAAAAGAAAAGAGAGAGATTCCAAGCTTTCATGTTCATTTGAAGAAATCTCAAGAAAAGAAGAAGCCCTAGTTTTCTGATCTTCTGAGCTTCAAGAGCATTCTAAAGGAAGATCCATCCAAGGAAGAGAAGAAGAAGCCACCAAGATCTGCGAATCAGGCTTTGATTCCTATCTCTTTTTTTCGTGTTCTATCATTGTATATTTGCTCATTGGAGGAGCTTTTGTTTTGTAAAAAATTATTGTTTGCTGGGTCAATCGGAGGATTGATTCCATTGAGGCTGTTAGCCTTGTGCAAGCATTTGCTTGTGGTGTAAGGTTTTGTGCTGGTGAGCCTTGAAAACCAGCTGGGTTCGTTGTGCACCCGGGAAAACAACAAGTTCGAGTTGTGAGCTTGCAAAACAACTCTGCTGTAATCAGATTGATTATAGTGTGGACCCAAGAGTACTTGGGAGTGGACGTAGGTGTAGGTACACCGAACCACTATAAAATCTCCTGTGTTTGCCGTGATTGTCTCTTTATCTTTAACTCTCTATTTGTGCATATTCTGTTTGTGAATCTAAGTTTTTATTTCCGCTGGGGTTTATTTTCAAAAGAGTTTAAATTTTTGAAAAACCCAATTCATCCCCACCCTCTTGGGTTGCTATCTGGACCAACACTTCTACACCCTCCGGCCATAGGCGGGTTGGTGGCTGTTCCAGCCCCGACCCGGCCGTGTCCTCAAGCTGCTCCTCCCCTCTTCCGTCAAGGGATGGAAGTCCCGGTTCTTTTTTGCTGACATTGACCAAGTTAAAACTAGGTGGGGGGACCTGGACCTCAGGCCCAACTCAAACTCGACCGTACTCCCGGGGGACAAGGAGGCACTGGGGTGACTCTTGACTGTCGACATCCCCAGGTACAACCTACTCCTGTCAGAGGATAATCTTCGGCTGGCCGGCATCACCACCTGAAGCGGTGAGTAGCAGACGTCCCCATACTTAACCAAATTTCCTTCTTCTTTTTCCTCCTCCCTTCTTCTTCTTCTTTTTTTTTCTGACTCGTACCGATATCGTGCAGCGATGAAGCTCTCGACTGCCAAGCTTAGGAAGGCCGCCATCAAGAGGATGAGGGCCGAGGGGGGGCCAAGCGAGGGGCAGCAAGCCCCGGCCCCCAAGCATCTGACAGTGTGAGTTTCTCAACCGCCCGAGCGCCGAGAGCCTCCAACCTTTTCGGAGGTATATTTGATGGCTGACACCCCACCAGAGGGGGTGAGGGTCGAGGGGGAAACAGAGGAGCCCCAGGTGCCCGTCGAGCCAACTCCGGCGGAGGCAAAGCATGGCCAAAGCATGGAACCACCGGTGGTGGCGAGCCCGCCCCTTGAGGAAAGGCCGACGGGCAGCCCCCCGCACATCGAGCCCGAGTGCACCGAAGCCGCCGAGGGGAGCAGGGTCGAACTAACCCCCCGTGGATTTTCTCTGATGAATGATGGGCGCCGAGCAGAGCGGCTCATGTCCCAGGCTATCCTGCCCGAGTTCCAGGAGGAGCTTAGGCAGCTGGGGGCATCCAGGTTCTTCAGGGAAGCCTTCTCATCCCTCGTCCGAGTAAGTGACTCTTTGGCCCTTAGCTTTAAATACCCAACAGTTTGCACGGTTGACACCTTGAATGCATGTGACAAACTCCTTGGGGGCCACCAGGGATGTGATCAATGAAGGGAGGCCATTATCCGCCAGGCCTGGCGAGATGCCGAGGAGGCCCAAGCCTGAGCCGAGGCGGCAGAAAGGGCTCTGGAATCGGCAAGGACTGACCGAGCCGACAAATAAGGAGGGCCGAGAGCCGAGCGGAGACCGAATCCAATTGACTCTGGGCGGCGCTCAGTCAGCTCATGGAGTCCGAGAGCGTCGTCGAGGCCCGAAACCTTCATATCGTCGAGTTGAACTCGGCCATCCAGGCGGCCGAAGATAAGGCAAGGCGTGCCGAGGAGGAGGCAGAGCACACCAAGGAAGCAGAGAGGATGGTAGCCTCTCGGGTCGTGGAGATGGAGGCCAGGGTTTCATAGGTGGAGGCCGCCGTCGAGGCTAGGGTCGTAGTGGCCATGGAGGAATTTAGAGCATTGGAGCGCTTCGCCGACGAGCTAGTCGAAGACATTGCAGACGCTTACGTCCAAGGGTTTCGCGATGCCAAGGAGAAGGTGGCTCAGGTTCTGGACCTTCCTCAGGCCAGGGATATCGAACCGAACCAAGGGTCCGAGGGGGCCCCCTCTAATGACGAGCCCGCAGCTGACCTTTAATTTTGCACTATTTTTTCCTTTTGTTTTTGTACCAAGTCCGACTCAGTTCGGCATTTTGTAAACATCTTATCATCAATGAAATTGTTTTTAGCTAACTACAGTGTGTTGCATTTGAATCCTTCGATTGCCGACGTGGGACCCCTAGGGGCTTCGTCGATATCGAGGGCAGCTTTTACCCACTCACGAGCGACCTCGATTTAGTTATGTAGGGCCGGACCCCTGGGAGAGCCAAGGCTAGGACAGGGACCGTGCTGACCTCGTGCCACCAGGTGTCGATGGGGCAGCGATCTTGTGCCGATGGGAAACACTATTCCATTGGAACATCAGCCTTCGGACACTGTGGCTGACTCAGGCCTTTGAGGACGCCGAGAAAGACTAGGGCTTATGGGGACCGATGGAACATCGGTCTTGGGACGCCGAGGAAGACTCGGGCTTCTGGGGACCGATGGAACATCGACCTTGGGACGCCGAGGAAGACTCGGGCTTCTGGGGACCGATGGAACATCGGCCTTGGGATGCCGAGGAAGACTCGGGCTTTTGGGGACCGATGGAACATCGACCTTGGGACGCCGAGGAAGACTCGGACTTCTTGGGAACTGGTGGTACACCGGTCTTTCTGTGCTGAGCTGACCTCGAGCTTTTGAGAGCCGGTGGTACACCGGTCTTCGATGCCAATGGTATATTGGACTTGAGGTGCCGAGCTGGCCTCGGACTTTTTGGAAGCCGGTGGTACACTGGTCTTCAGTGCCAATGGTACATTGGACTTGAGGTGCTGAACTGGCCTCGGACTTTTTAGGAGCCGATGGTACACCGGTCTTCGGTGCCAATGGTACATTGGACTTGAGGTGCCGAGCTGGCCTCAGGCTTTTTGGGAGCCGGTGGTATACCGATCTTCGGTGCCAATGGTACATTGGACATGAGGTGTCGAGCTGGCCTCGGGCTTTTTGGGAGCTGGTGGTACACCAATCTTCGATGCCAATGGTATATTGGACTTGAGGTGCCAAGCTGGCCTCGGGCTTTTTGGGAGCCGATGGTACACCGATCTTCGGTGCCAATGGTACATTGGACTTGAGGTGCCGAGCTGGCCTCGGGCTTTTTGGAAGCCAATGGTACACCGGTCTTCGGTGTCAATGGTACATTGGACTTAAGGTGACGAGCTGGCCTTGGGCTTTTTGGGAGCCGGTGGTACATCGGTCTTCGGTGCCGATGGTACATTGGACTTGAGGTGCCGAGCTAGTCTCGGGCTTTTTGGGAGCTGGTGGTACATCGGTCTTCGGTGCCGATGGTACATCGGTATTTCTGTGCTGAGCTAGCCTGGGGCTTTTGCTGAAAACTGGGATACTTGAACTCATGTTTATTAATATCAAGTGCGGGGCGAGAGCCCAGAAGAATGCAAGCGTGAAATTTAATGTAAAGAGAGGGTACACTACTGATAATACTGACGAAGGTTGTCAGCGTTCCACGTCCGTGGGAGTGGCTTCCCATCTAGTCCTTCAATTTTGTACGCTCCATGGCGGAGTGCCTCAGCAACTCGATAGGGCCCTTCCCAGTTTGGTGCTAACTTGCCTCCTTCCGTTGGTTTTGAAACTTCGCTCGTCGAAGGACTAGGTCCTCTAGCAAAAAGGTCTTAGGGCGGACGCGAGCATTGTAATACCTGGCTGCCTGCTGTCGGTAGGCTGCCATCTGGAGTCATGCTCGATCTCGTACCTCCTCCACGAGGTCAAGGTTGGCCCGCAATTGGCTCGGGTTGTCCTCCTCGCTGTATGCCTCCACCCTGGGGCTTGGGGAGCCGATCTCCACAGGAATGACGGCTTCAGACCTGAAGACGAGACTGAAGGGAGTCTCTCCAATGGGGGCTCGCGGCATGGTGTGGTAGGCCCACAGCACATTGGGGAGCTCCTCCATCCACCATCCTTTGCAGTCATCTAGCCGGGCTTTTAGTCCTTGGAGAATGATGCGGTTGGTCACCTCGGTCGCTCCATTAGTCTGAGGATGGCCAACAGAGGTGAACCGCTGATGGATGCCTTCCGGCGGTGAGGCATGGGCGAAGTACGGTGGTGGAGAGCTTCTCGGATTAGAGACCTCCCTCGAGAAGAATGCTGGCTAGGTTGGACCACTCTTGGAACTGACGGAAGTGGCTCCGGCTGCTGCGCGGCAGCCGGCTGCCACTACAGGACTTGGACCACCACTACCAAAGACTGGACTTGTATGGTGAGGGCGGCAAGCCGGTCTTCTTGAAGCTGTTGCGGTGGCGGTGCAGGGACGTCGGCTAGGGGAGCGGAGGGGCCGACCGCCAGTGGATCAGCCCCCTGACGCTGCCCCCCAGCATGACTGGTGGAGACCTCTTGTGCACGGGTCATCACCATTGCTTGAGAGCTCGGGGAAAGAGAAGTTATCGCTGACAGGTTCAAAGCTTTTCTCTTTCCCCCCTTCCTGGTGCACCAATCTGTTGACGCCAAGTCGCCTTCCTCTAACGTCGGGGAACGGAGATCCTCCGCGGCGAGCTCCTGCAAGAAAGTCTCTGGAGACCGGTTGCTCCGATGGGGACCCTCCGACGCTCAAGTCAGCGACTCGAGAACATACAAGAGTTAACTAGCAGAAACGAGCTAGAGAACTAGAGTTCAGGATCCTTTCCTCGTTATGAGTGCGGGCCTTTATACCTGTTTGAATGTTTCTTTTTTCCGTTTCCAAAAGGTTGCTGATTTCGAGGTGCCGCTATTCGGTAACGGACGGAAGGCAAGGCTGATAGTGACGGGTCGCAACCAACACTGAGCATGTCAGAGGTGTCCTATCTTGCCTACCACCTACCAAGCACGGCGCTGCAGGTGGCAGGCGGACCTGGTTGCGTCAAGTGTGCACCGTTACGGGGTATGGCCATGCGCTGCTGCAGGCGAGTGGTGGACCACGTGGCCGTTGCAGGCAGTTGGTGGGCCACTTAGGCGTGTTAGGTGGCTCGAGGCAGAAGCTCGAGGCCAAGGCCAAGGCTGACGCTCGAGGCCGAGGCTGATGCAGAAGCTCGAGGCCAGGGCCGAGGCTGACGCTCGAAGCCGAGGCCGAGGCCGAGGCTAACGCTCGAAGCCGAGGCCGAGGCCGAGGCAGAAGCTCGAGGCCGACGCTCGAGGCCGAGGTAGGGCTCCGTCAGTTGCCTTCACCGTTTACTCTGACGATGTTGGATCAATCACATCAGGAAGGATCATATTGGAATGAAAATTTTTTTTGGAAGGATCAATATTGGAATGAAAAAATGAAAAAGCACTTTTGAGTTTTCTCTCCGAAATCTCTTTAGTTTGGAGAAAAAAGTTTTACGTGTGTCCATCACTTTTTTAGTTTTTTTTCTCTATTTTTTTAGTTTTCTTTTTTTCTACATTTTTTTCTATCCAAATAAGATAAATTTTATTTTTACTTTTTTTAATTTTTTTCCATCAATTTTCTCTTCATTCAAATAGAGGCTAAATTTCAAGCACTACAAGAAAATAGTATAATAGTGACAAAAATTTTCATCACTATTCTGTCACAAACTGGGTTTAGTGGCGGATTAGCGATGAAAATCTTATCATCACAATTTTTTTCGTCACTAAATTTAGTGACAGAAAGAGGTCCATCATAAAATAATAGCGATGAATTTGTGACGGAATATTTCGTCAAAAATTTGTGACGGAACATATTTTCATTACTAAATTGCAACAAATTTGTGACGAAATATTTCATCAAAAATTTGTGACGAAATATATTTTTTGTCACTAAATTGTGATGGATTAGTGACGAACTATCTGTCATGAATTATTCCGTCACTATTTCATCACAAATATTTTCATCACTATTCCATCATAATTTAGTGATGGATTGTTGACAAAAATTTAGTCACTAAAACTTTCGTCACTAGTCCTTCACTAATAGCTCCATCACTATGCCATGACGGATTAGTGATGAAAGAATCCATCAATCATTCGTTGTTGTTCCATCACTAATCAATCACTAATATTTTCGTCACTAATCCGTCACTATTATTTCTATCAAAAATCCATCACTAATCCATCATTAACCTAATAAAATTTTATCAATTTTTTTCTTATAAATTTAAAATTATTTTTAAATTATAATATATTTAATGCATTCTAATAAAATTTACAGATAAAAATTTAAATTTAAGAATAAAAATATATTTCATAAAATAAAATAATATATCTGTATACATCAACAATACTAATGTTTTATACAATTGACATCAAATTATTAAGTTTAAGATAAGTAAAAGAGACAACTTGTAATGATCAACTATTAACGCTAGCATGGGCCATGTCACAGCTTGGGTGGATTCTCTTCTCCTTCATCACCTTCTACACCTCCAGTCTCCTCATTTTGTTGTTGCAACGCAGCTCCCTGAAACATAAATTTTAAAGTCTGTTGTCTTTGCATGCAGGTGGAGCACAGTTTAGGTTTTGCAGACTCTGTCAATATGTCAACTTATTTGGAGTTGCCATTGGCTACACCATTACAGCATCCATAAGTGCAGCGTAAGCTCTTGTGCCTTCTTCTCCACCAAGGTCATAGCATTCTAAAGCCTTCCCAAGATGCATCATTCGTCCCTTCCCTAAAACTAAAAGATACACATGTAAAACTTAGCATGCAAAAGTTATAGCTTGAAAAAAGTTATCTTTTAACTAAAAATTAAAGTTCAAATTGAAACTAAAATTGATACGATAGAAGTTTTTTAATTAGTATTGACATAAGATGAGCAACAATCTATTCAATTAAATACTTTAGACCAAGTTAGTTGAATGAGCTTAGATTCTCTAGATTGTTACCTTATCTTCCGAAGCTCACAAAATAGATTATAAATAGAAAGAGGGCGGGGAGGAGCAAGCAATGATTGAGTCTGCGGCATTCTTGTGCAACATCACCTTTGAAGAATATCCGCACAATTTATAAGTATTAGCAGTGCCCCATCCGCACAATTTATACACAATAATGTTAATCCTCAATCACAAGGACCCATATTTCAACTATGGAGTGCCCAACTCGGCTGCGGGTCAGCCACTTCATTTAATCAACACAACCTTGTTTTTAATTTTTAGACACTCACCAAGCCCTGTAGAAAAGTGGATATGACAGGATATAAGCAAGAAAAATTAACCTTCCATGTTTTACTGAGATTTTTTCAGGGTTCGCTAGCTTAAACTCTGTCAGGGAAACTACTTGATTGCTTCAATTGTAAAGATTCATGGAATAGGACACACTCATGCAACACCAACACCTTTGAATAAAACAAATTGGAAGTAGATCATTTAGTCCAACTGGCTCACTCAGTGTTGGAATGTAGACTAACCATGTTTTCATGGTCGGCAGCAATTCTGTTTATGCATAGGTATACAGCAGGTAGCACATCATCAGGGGACAAAGCAAGCAGGCTGCATGAGAAGAAGGTAGTGCCAATATATACTAAGCCTCAGAATACATCAATCTTGAAAAGAAAAGGAATAAACAAATAAGAAACAAAAAAAACAAAACATTTCAACAAACCTTCTGAACATGTTGCAGAGCATAGCAGTGGTTTTTATTTTGCCATTTTCTCACTCCACCAAATCAAAAGTACGTGCAAGGTGCAAGTAGAGAGCTGGCTGTCCAGCCTTCCAGCAAGCTGCAGAATGGTTATATGTGTAATGCAGCTTGCGATACTAATAAATCAAATACTAGATCCTTTCCTAACTTAGTTTAAAAAGGCAATACAAACCATGATCAACAGGAGAATACTTTTCAATTGGTAACGATACATTTGTCATATTTGAGTCCTCTGTTGATGAATCTTGTACAAACAACTTAGGCAAGTTACTTGTTGCCTCAAAAGAAATGTCAGCCTTTAAAGTACAACTACCAGCAAGGCTCTCATCCTTGTCAACATGTGCACTGCAAGAAAATAAGCTTTCCTCACTACCAGATACAAGCTTAGAACCACTGTAATACATATCAACTGCTACATTGACGTTTCCTTTTGCCTTCTTAAACAAGGACTAAAAGTTCCTCGTCAGCAAGGTTGAAATCAAGGGAAAGTCTTATAAGGAAATAGTAACCGGCAGTGAACTTGAATATCAATAAGGTTTGAGAGATACTCTCGGATTAACAGTTTGTGATGTATTGCAATGTTATACTTTAAGTTTGTTTGCTTAATGGAATTAAATACATGTTTTATGGATTTATTTAAAAAATTTCATCAATAATTTTGTTAGGTCAAGGGTGCTGGTGGCTGGGTTGGTAAAGTCTCTTGGTGTAAATTCTTCTAATGTTCAGCTGGGCATCTACACAATCTTGTTCTAAAAAAAAAAAAAAGAAAGAAAGAAAGAAAGAAAAGAGAAAGAGAAAAAGGTGGACCATGTGGAAGAAGTTGGTACTGTTGTGCTCTACTTTAATCTACTTCCGACGTGTTCTTTTTTCAACCTATTTAATCATTTATTTCCTCCCATTTATAATGTGATGCCTCATTGTCTTCTCAAATTGTGTCATATTCCAGAGTTATCTTTACCATGTGATAAATGATTCATTTTCCATCTGATTTCCCCCCCTTATTATCAACTTCAGTAAACTTATCTGTCTCTTTTCTATCAGTTGAAGTAAAATTACACCTTCAGAATAGATTCTCCCGGAAACATGATTTTGGTTTAATAGATGGATCCTTGTAGCTGTTGTAAACAGTTCTATAGAATATTTATAAAGAGAAACTAAAGTGGCAAATTCAAAGTCATGCACATCACTTATCCAATGAAACCTTGTTAATTCTACCTCTAGTACTTGTTTCCCCTTCCCCGTGACATTGTTCAAACCTCTCTTTTGACTCCCCATAGCTTATAATCATGAGCTTGTAGAAAGTAACGACCTCCTGTGTAGGCTTTTTTACTCAATATCTAACCATTTATAAGACATGCAAAGCATTCATTAATATTTAGCTGCCTCATAATTATATAATAAAGAATTGAAGCTAAGAAAATCTGTAAATAAGTCTGCATCTTATTTGTGCTATATTATCAATAGTAAGAAATCAAAAAATAATTCAAAGACAGAAAGATTTACCAGATCATCAGCACTATCCAGATATATCTGGACCACTGCATCTGCAAAAGCTTGGGTAGTTAAGTTAAGAAATCAAAAAATAATTCAATGACCATTACCCATCCGTAACGAAGATCGAATGCTAGGGAATGGAAAGGATTGCAGTGGCTATTGATGGGATATCCACGACTTACAATCAATCTAATTAACAACCCTAACCATTAAATTTAAGGAGATAAGACAGAACAGAGATTTGCTAGCCAAAATAGGGAACTAGTTGTGGTCTTACCTAGCAGTGATTCCACCACCACCGGCAAAGAGGAAAGCAATGAAATTGGTTTGCAAAAGAGGTTCGGCCTCAATTTATAGTCCAAAACTAAACCTCTCTCCCAACTCTTCTTCGGCCGAGTACGTGGCCAAGCTTTAAGGCGTCGAAACTTTTGTAGGGTTCCACTTATTGAAGAGAATCAGAGAGAGGGAACGGAGAGATGTAAGATAAGAAGAAGAAGAGGCGATGGGAGAGAAAGGAAGAGGCCATTACCGTCATAAGAGTAGGAACATAGGGGGGAATCTCCGCCTCCTTCTCTGGCTCCGTCAAGGTTGCCTAAGAAACCCTAGGCGCGGGCGGATAGAAGGAACGACCGGTTGGATAAAAAAAGAAAGATGCGGATAGAAGAAGGAAGGGGTTAGTGACGGAATAATAATTTCGTCACTAATTAGTGATAGAATTAATCCTTCGTCACTGAATTAGGCACACTGGTATGGAATAATAATTTCATTATAATTTTTTTTAAAAAAAATTAAAATATAAATTTAGTGACAAATAAAAAATTCATCACTAATTTGTCACTAAATTAGTGATGGATGACCTTATCCATCACTAAATTAGTGATGGACTGTCTCATCCGTCACTAATTTTGTGATGGATTAGTGATTGAAGGGCAATCCGTCACTAAATTAGGGATGCGCGCGCAGCCAAGTGCAGTCATGCACAGGCATGTGCAAGCGCAGACACGGTGCTGAGCACGCATAGATACAACGCAAGGGGTGCCGGACACAAGCGAGGTTGTGCGGCCGAAGAGACAGGCCGATTGGTGCAAATGTGCGCCGGCCATAGCAGGCGCTGTTAGATTAAAACTGTACGGGGAATTGGATTTGAGGCGTGAATGAACACTTTCCTTTTAGTGTTTATTTGCTCCCACTAAAGATTGCAAATGGGAATCCGCAAAAACACTTCAGGATACAACAAATCTAAGATTATTGTTTGCAAGCAATAATCTTCTGTTGAGAACATCCTTATCTTTATAGAGAATTTAAAACGGTCGGAATGTGAATGGTTGTATCCAAGAGATACATCTTTTGGGCATAACCGAATTTTATTTCAAAAAAAAATAAAAAAGGAACCGCAGCAAAAATTAAATTCGGCTTGATTGACTTTCATGCCCCAAGATGCCCCCAACTCATCCACAAAAGAAAGAGTCCACCAATATATATAAATAAGTATACAATTCTCTAGTTATTCCATGTGGGACTAATCCCATTCACATCCTTCACACAAACTACACTTACAATCCTCCACTTAGTTTGTGTAAACTCGGAATAGTCATAGACATAGCTAAACGCATACTTAAAGGTAACTTTCGTTTTAAACCTTTAGTTAGTGTAAGTAATTCAAGACATTAGCAAAATCACAAGTGGCCCAAGCTTAAACTGTGATTCTTTCCGCTAAATCGGAATTGCCACACATGCATTGCTACATATGACTTTTTTTAAAGTAGTTCTCATAATAATCAGCACTATTAAGGCCATGTACTACATCCTGATTTCATGAACATTTACAAAGTTTTATTTACTTTGCTAGAAGCGGCACCACTCCTCATGCTCATATAGGTGAAATAATTTCATTAAGAGTGTTTGTATTACACTCACCCTCTTATAATCATGGTACTAACTTGCTAACTAGCAAGACCTAGCACTCAAACCCTTATCATTAACTTGTTATTACCCATTAAACTTCTAACTTAGTGTTAATACTAATATAGAAGTTGGGTTCCCACTAAAGATAAGTTTAGTTGAAGGATTGTCAACCCATTTCAGCATCAGTACTCCTTACTAAGTCTCTTGCGAGATCTTTAGTAAACGGATATGCTAGATTTTTACAAGACCTCACATAGGTAATAGTTATTATACCATCAGTGATTAATTGTCTCACATATTCATGCCTTAAACTTATATGCCTTGACTTCCCATTATATATCTTACTGAGCGCTCTTGACATAGTAGCTTGACTATCACAATGCAAGGAAATAGATGGCATCGGTTGTGGCCACAGCTCTATATCTAGTAACAAATTTCTCAGCCATTCAGCTTCCTTGCCTGCTGCTACTAAGGCAATAAACTCTGACTCCATGGTCGAATGCGTTATACATGTTTGCTTCTTGGAAGCCTAGGAGACAGCACCGCCTCCTAATGTAAATATCCATCCAGAAGTCGACATTTTGTCATGAGTACTTGTTATCCAACTAGCGTCGGAATAACCTTCTAACACAGCTGAAAGCTATTATAAAACAATCCCAAGTCTTTAGTCCTTTTAAGATATCCAAGAACTCTTGTGATCGCTTTCCAATGCATTACTCCTGGATTTTTAGTGAATCTCGAAAGTTTACAAACTGCAAAAGCTATATCAGGTCTAGTGCAATGCATAGCATACATTAGACTTCCTATAGCACTAGCATACTCGACTTGAGCAATAGCTCTACCAGAATTTTTAGTCAAATGAATAGAAACATCATAAGGAGTGTTTGCCTCCTTAATATATAAATGATTAAACTTGGTTAATATTTTCTCAATATAATGAGATTGACAAAGTGCAAAACCCCCACTATGTCTCTTAACTTTGACACCTAAGATCTTGTCTACCTCAGCTAAGTCTTTCATTTGAAATTTTGCAGAGAGATAAGCCTTAGTATCATTTACTCCACCCATGTTATACCTATTATAAGCATGTCATCAACATAAAGACATATAATTACACCAAAGTTTTATGTGAATTTAGAATAAATGCATCTATCAGCACCATTATGCTTGAAACCATATTCTAAAATCACCGAATCAAATTTTTCATGCCATTTCTTTGGAGCTTGTTTTAAACCATATAATGATTTTGTTAGCTTACATACTTTATGCTCATTTCCTGGTAGAACAAAACCCTCAGGTTGTTCCATATACACTTCTTCATCTAGATCACCATTCAAGAAAGCTGTATTAACATCCATTTGATGAATACATAAGTTATAAATGGATGCTAATGCAAACAACAATCTTATAGAAGTAATCCGAGCAACAAGAGCATAAGTATCAAAATAGTCAAAGCCCTCTTTTTGCCGAAAACCTTTAGCCACCAATCTTGCTTTGAAGAGATTACCATCTTTTATT
The DNA here is from genome assembly GCA_900491605.1 of Calamus simplicifolius. Classification (NCBI taxonomy): domain Eukaryota; kingdom Viridiplantae; phylum Streptophyta; class Magnoliopsida; order Arecales; family Arecaceae; genus Calamus; species Calamus simplicifolius. The sequence continues at coordinate 741,568 of UESW01004079.1, forward strand.
TTAAATATCCATTTACATCCAATAGGTTTATAATTAGGAGGTGGATCAACCAAAACCCGTGTACCATTTGATAATAAAGAATCCATTTCATCATTTATAGCTTCTTTCCAGAAAGATGAATCTCTTGAAGCCAAAGCTTCATTATACGTCTTAGGAGTTATATCCTCCTCTACATTTAATAAGATAAGAATCTTATTAAGTGCATTATTATTTCTATCACCTTCCACAAGAAAAACAATAGCTTGAGAGGAAATGAAATCAGGATCCAATACTTTTTCTTTTCTAGTTCTTTGGCTTCTCCTTATATCCACTTGTTCTTGAATTTTAGTATTTTTGTTATCAACAAGTAAAGGAGAACTAGAACTACCAGGAATATTGGTTTCATTCACACCACCTAATAATGATTTAGATGTTGACTTATTCGTGGAATCATCACGAGTTTTATTTTCAAGAAATTGAACATCTCTAGATTCCACAATTACATTAGACTCCAAGTCTAACAACCTATAGGCTTTGGAATTTTCAGCATATCCTACAAATATACTTTTCATAGCTCGTGGCCCTAACTTTGTTCTTTTAGGATCTGGAACTCTATAAAAAGCTAAACAACCCCAAACCCGAATATAACTTAAATTTGGTTTTTTACCATTCCATAATTCGTAAGGGGAAGTCTTTGTAATCTTTGAGGGTATTCCATTATGCACATGGCAAGCACTAAGTAATGCTTCACCCCAAAGGTTCAAGGGAAGCTTAGAACTTAGCAACATTGAATTCACCATATCCACAAGGTTCTATTCTTTCTCTCAGCCAATCCATTCTGTTGTGGAGTATAAGGAGAAGTTCTTTGATGTATTATTCCATGTTCTTCACAAAAAGAAGTAAATACAGCAGGGAAATATTCTCCACCTCTATCACTTTAAGTATTTTTATTTTCTTTTCCTTTTGATTTTGATAATTGATTTATACAATTTAAACTTGTCGAACACTTCATCTTTATGCTTCATAAGATAGACATAGGTATACCTAGAGTAATCATCAATGAATGTGGCGAAATATCTATTTCCTCCTCTAGTCAAATTTCCATTTAATTCACATATATTCGAATGAATAATTTGTAAAATTTCAGAATTTCTTTCGGACTTAGGAAATGGTAATTTAGTCATCGTAGCTTGAATGCAAATTTCACACTTATCATGGTTATCATTTTCGTATGTTATGTAACCATTTTTAGCCATAAACTTAAGTGATCTAAAATTTACATGTGCTAAGCGTGAATGCCATAAATTAATTGATGAATGATGCGTGTCGTAGCGCAACGATTTAAACACCTTAATTTCACTATTAGAATAGCGAGAGTAAGGGATCGATTCCATAGGGACTTTAGCGATTATTTTGAAATAAACTATAAATTTAATTAATTAAATAATTAGTAGTGCAAAATAATCAAGATATGGTCTATC